>PVIJ01000894.1:0-237618 GCA_004024925.1 Scalopus aquaticus
ACTGAGTATGATCCCCTCTAATTCCATCCATGTCGCTGCAAATTGCATGTGTTTATCTTCTTTCCATGCTGAATAGTATTCCATTGTGTATATGTACCACATCTTCTGGATCCAATCATCTATTTTTGGACATCTGGGTTGCTTCCATACCTTTGCTATTGTGAACAGTGCCGCAATGAACATACGGGTGCATGTATCCAAAAGGAATGTTCCTTTCCCCTCCAGGAAATCTCAAATGAAGGGACAGGGCTAGTGCTGCAAATTCTGAGCTGGGCTCTGGGCTGCAACTAGGATATTGGAGAAGTCATCTTAGGTGTTTGTGGTGGGCCAGAGGGGCCCTCCGTGGCCGCCTGCGGTGTTGTTTAGTAGAAATATCCTAGGCCTAGATGTCAGAACATGGCTCCTCCTCTTGACCTGGTCCCCATGTAATTGACGGGCACCCTACTCCTTCCCTGAGCTAGTGATCTGTGTAACACGGGGTTACACTGAATGTAGCATATCCCGGTCCAAAAGGCGGACTTCTTGCTGGGCTTCCTTGGTGAAGCAGGAGCAAGAGGAGGGCAGGTGGCAGGGGCCAGGGGTCGCCTCTCCGACAGGAGGCCGGAGGGTGGGGGGCAGTCACAGACAATCTTTTTTTCCCTTGATGGCGCATCAAGGGAAACACTTGGTGACCCCTGAAGGTCCTCCCAGCGAATGGTGGTGTTTCAGGCAGCAGTGACAGGATGTTGGGACAGGCATCTGGCTGGGGTAGGTTTTCTTGAGCCCTTGAGACATACCAGGAGCCAAGATGCCCCACCGTGCCCACAGGAGGCATTTTCTCCTTGAATTCAAATTGCAAACCAATCTCTCCTCCCCAACAGGAGCAAACTGGACTGCAATGCCAAGCAGTGGAGGTGAGGAAAACTGGCACAGAGGGAAGGGGAGTCCTCTCTTATGAAGATCTCTTACTTCTGACCTCTAACCTCTGATTCCTTTCCCCAGGCTTTTTGCTGACATCCTCAACGATGTGGCCATGTTTCTGGAGATTATAGCTCCCATATACCCGATCTGTTTCACCATGACTGTCTGCGCCAGCAATCTGGCCAAGGTACCCACCTTTGGGGCACCCCTACATTCCTGCACCTACTGTGGTGGTGCTGTGTGTGTACATTGGGGTCCACAAGAGAGCCCAGCCTGGCCCTGTATTCCAGGCCTTCTAGAAGAGGGGAAGAAGTTCAGATGTTTCTCTTCACACCCAACCACATTTCCTGATGCTTCTCTAGCCAGACGGCCTTGAGTGCCTCAGCTAATCTAAAACAGTGTGTCGGGCACACTGGTGGCTGGTGGGGGAGCCCTGAGCCGAGAGATAAAGCGGCGGTTCAATGTCGGTGTCTTGGAGCCATATCCCTGGCCCTGGCTGGCAGCGTTTCATTCTCAATAAAAAATACTGAGTGCCTGCTGCATGTTTGGCCCAGAAGCGGGCCCTCCCATTTTTGAAAATAAGCCCCCCATAGTTAAAAAGTCTGTATAGAATTAGAGCTCCAGGTATCTCAGATGACAAGTGTTGGGGATAGCAGGAGGATCTGGGACTCTGACCTGGTCAAGGGCTGAGTCCTGAAGGGTGAGTTTAAGTACAAGGTGGGTGTTCTGAGCAGGAAGGACAATGGGTCAAGGTCCAGGAGCAAGAAAGTACAGACCACACAGTGAGGCTGGCGTGCGAGCTTTCCTCCGTGCCCTGCCCTGCCTCACAGCTCCTGCGGGCTGGCCTTGTCCAGAGGAGGAAACTGAGCAGAACTTAGCCTGCCTTCACTTGGACAGAGAAAAGACTCTCGAAAAGACATGTAAGATCCACCTCGCAGGCCCATCCGTCTGTTCAGAATCACTGTAGAGCCGTGTTTCTCCACGGGCAGGCTCACGTTTTGAATGCAATATGGTTCTTTGTGGTGGAGAACCTTCATCTCGCTGGCCCAGGCACTAATGGCATGAGCACTTCTTCCGCCAGCCCCTGCCAGGACAAGAAACCCCAGAGAAAACCACCTCTTAGTGGTCATGGGCCAAGGATTGTGACCTCTGTTATCTATTTCAAATTCTTCGCTAAACTGCATCTTTGCGGCTCAGTCTCTTCACCTGTCAAATAAGGACATAGAACAGGGCTGTGAATTCTCCCCAACCTCTAGAGTTCTAGTCTCAACGACCAGCACCTCCATCCCCCGGGTACATCAACCGAGGCTGTCATCCATACCTTCTCCTCCCCCTCACCTGTCACCTTCAGCTAACCCTCCCTTCAGCTCTGTTATTTCCTTCCTACACCTCTCCAATCCACTCACGCCGGTCTCCATGTCATCTGGGCTTCCTCGTTGCTGAAAAAGTGACCTCGGTCACTTCCTAGGTCATCTCCCTGCCTGCCTTCTTCCCCTCTTTAGCCCTTCTCAGAGAAGCCTAATCATCCTCTCAAGAGTAGAAATCAAATCAGCCCACTTCCCTGCCTCCGTTGCTCTTAGGATAAAAACTGTAATGAGGCCTGCGAGGTTCCAGGGGTTCCTGAGGCTCAGGTCCCCACCAGTCGATCCAGCCTCAATTTGTCCCTCTTATTTTGTTTTTTGTTTGTTTGTTTGTTTTTAAAGATTTATTTATTTATGCATACAAGCTCGGGTACAGACCAGAGGCACGGGGCGGTGAGAGAGTTCACCAGAGACAGAGTGGGGAGCAGAACAGGCAGATCAACGGAAATACACTGCTGAGGGGAGCAGCGGGCGAGGCAGGAGAGGTCTGCTGTGCCATGTGGGAATTTCCCTGGCTGGGTGTCGAATTCACATGGCTGCTCTCAACAGCTCCACAGCGCAGCACTTAACCGCTGTGCCACCAGGGAGGCCCATTGTCCCTCTTACTTTGAACAAGCAGTTTCCTCTGCCTAGGTCATAACGCCTTTGTTTGTTTATTTGCATTGACTTACAAGCTTCACAAGGGCGGGGGTTGTGTCTGAATTATATACCACAGCACCAAAATCTGTGTCTGGCTTCTAAAAGAGGTGCAAGTGCCCTGGCGTGTCAGGTCACTAGTGCGGGATTTGAACTAAAAGGCTGGCTAGGCCTTGCCTGAGAAAGAGTGGAGTGAGTTACGGGCGGGCAGAATGTAGGCGTATGTTGGAAACTAGACCAGGCCTGGTAGCTCAGTAGTGGGAGGGTGCAGCTGAAGTAGAAGTTGGGAGGAGGGATGTTCTGGCCTGAGGATGATCTTTGGGCCTCTCCCTCAGGGAAGGAAATTGAGCTTCCGTAGTGCCAGGTCCACATGGTGGTATGGTAGGCAGAACTTTGGTCCCCTCCCAGAAGAGGATAGGGGAGGTGATTTAGGGGAAATGTGGGGTGAGGACCAGATACCAAGAGCACCATTCAGGGCCTTGCTGTGGGGTCGCCTGAGACTGCAGGTGTTCACTGTTTGGCTCTCCCTCAGAAGCACCTGTGTCACCACTGCAGATGGCCGCTCTGACCCTCTCTCTGCCTTTCCACCCAGTGTATTGTGAGCGTGGCTGGTGGGGCGACTCGGGCCGCACTGACTATGCATCAGGCCCGGAGAAACAACATGGCTGACGTGTCCGCCAAGGATAGCAGCCAGGTGAGCAGCCGGTATCAAGGGGACCGGGTCCCAGGACATAACATGGGAATATGGAGAAGTTCCTGGGACTCCTCAGGTTGGGGAGGGTGGGAGATGCACAGGAAAACCTGTAGATACCACCTGCTTGGACACATAGGGTAGCACATCAGGTGTAAGGGCAGGGGCCCCGCTGGCAACATGTCCCAGCTGATGGCCTCTGCCCCTGACTGCTGCCAGTGTAGCTGAGTGAGCCCTGGCACCAACCTGGCCCTCTCCCTCTCTGGGCCATAGTCCCACCCGGGAAGTGGATGTTCTGAGCACACAATGCCCCACTGTGAAAGCATTTGGCAAGTCTAAAAGTGCTCAGCAGGTGAGGTGGCTGGGTTGCTGGCTGGAGGCCTCCACTCAGTGCTTTAGCAGGCCCTTCAGGCCCTTCCTTACTAACCAAAATGTGAACACTTTGTGTGCCGGTGCCCTTTAAATTTACCAGCCCTTGGGGCCGGCCATTTTCTGTGCCACCGCATGAATGGTATAAGAATTCAATAAAACACACAACTCCTGAACTACTGGGTATATTTTAATGAAATTTTAAATGCATAGAGATTAAAGCTTCTAGACTGAGTACGATCAAAGAAATAGCTCCTAATAGTTCCAAATAAATCCACCGTGGCGTGAAAAACTGGAGACTAGATGAACACGTATTAATACGTGAGCTGCCACCTGATACTGGTGACAAAAAAACAAGTACTAATAAGTGATCAGACCACAGTGTTAAAGATGCACTAGGCACCCTCACCAGTAGAGGGAGCCCTGAAAGGTTCTGGGGCAGGGAGGAAGGTAATGCAAGGTGCTCAAGGATATTTCAGTCTGGCCAGGAGGGGAGTCCTCACCTCCCACACCCTCTGCCGTTTTCCAGGAGACGCTGGTTAACCTGGCCGGGCTCCTGGTCAGTCTTGTGATGCTTCCCCTGGTATCAGGTAGCCCTAGGTAAGCCAGGGTCAAGGGTGGGGACAGGCCGGCTGGGCCTCTGCCACCCTGGCTACCTCACTCTCTCTCCTTAGTTTCAGCCTCGGATGTTTCTTCCTTCTCACTGCCCTCCACATCTATGCCAACTACCGGGCAGTCCGCGCCCTCGTCATGGAGACCCTGAATGAAAGGCGGCTCAGGCTGGTCCTGAAGCACTTCCTTCAGACCGGAGAGGTGCTTCGCCCCACTTCAGCCAATCAGATGGAACCGCTGTGGACAGGTGACCCAGTCCCCTGGCCTCAAGTCCTAGATCTCCCCCTCTTTCCCTGCCTGCACATCCTGACTTCAGCTTCCCACAGGTTTCTGGCCATCTGTCTCTCTCTCCCTGGGGGTCCCCCTACACCGCTTAGTCTCCAGGTGAGTGGCCCAGTGTCTCCCACCCCTCACTACTGCCGTCCCCAAACCCGATATGTGCTCCTTATTCTGGTTACATACTGACCGCCCTTCCTCGGCCCCAACTCTCTGGTTCTTTAGTTCCACTGGGCAGACTTGGGGGTCAGCTCGAAGGCAGCAGAGTGTGTAACATAGAGTAGATATAAGGGATTTGTTGGATGGGGGAAGAATGGATGGGAACAAGGCATGACTGGGTGCAAGGAGAATGGTAGGATGGTACGTGGGTAATGGCTGAGGGAGGGATGGGAAGTTGGTGAAGGACCAGTGAAGTATGGGTAGTTGTGGTTAATGGGTGTCTGTTCAGTTGCTGGAGGGTTATTCCTGCTTTTGGTTTCTCCTCCCCCACACCACTCTGCTCTTTCCTTCAGTGTCTTTGAGCTGCAACAGCTGGTTAAGGGGCACCAAGAACCCTACCTCCTTCGATGGGACCTGTCACGAAGTAAGTGTCTATGTTTGCCCAGCCTCAAGCCCCTCCTGGGGTCAGGTTGTTGTTTTTCCGGCTCTAGAGTCCCAAGCCCCAGACTTGGAGGCTGCCTGGTGTCCATGAGGGAGCTCTAGACTAAGACCTGAGGCATGCAAGGTAGAGCAGTGTGCCCTAGTGAAATTCACATCACCCCTCTGTGAAATGGCACTCACAATACTTGGCTTGTTATGTGCAGTGTTTTTGTGAGACTCAAATAAGGTGATAATGCGAAAGCACTTTGTCTGTTGGAACACACTCACATGAGATTGTGACCTTTGGTTGCCCTGGGGTCCACTCTTCTCTCCCTCAGAGATAAACCTCTTGAGGAAACAAGAACTGGAGTTGACTGGTCTGCTGGTCGTGTGTTAAAAGGTGCCTATTCTCACTAGCCATTTAAGACTGCAAAAGAACCCACCTCAGTGAGCTGCTGTGAAGTTGTGTGTGGAAACTGGGGATTTCGGTTTAGCCAGAGCTTTGGAGAGCAACAGGAGGTGAAGTTGGAAAGGAAAGGGTGAGAGGCGTCCCTCTGGGCAGACCAGGCCCCGGGGGCAGATAGGAGCCACCAGTAGGCTGGAGGGTTTGGGGAGTGATCCTTCCTGGGTACCAGTCTGTCCCTGGGTCTCTCCAGACCAGGTCCAGGTAGTTCTGAGCCAAATGGCAGGCCCTCAGGCTGTTCTAAGGGCTGCCACCCACGGGCTGGTGCTCAGAGCCCTGCAGGAAGATGGGCCTCTCCCCGGAGAGCTGGAGGAACTGAGGGCGCACGTTTGGGCAGGTAAGAGCCTCACGACCTAGACTACTGGTGACGCAAGGGGTCAGAGGGCGGAGTAGACAGAGGAAGGACTCTGTTGGGCTTGGGAACTGGAAAGCTGCTGGTTGCGTGCCCACCTCAGGTCCTGAGAAAGACGGCTGGGTCATCGTCAGGGAGACACACCAAGCGCTGGACAAGCTGTTCCCCAAATTCTTGAAAGGTAATGTCCTTTGGGTGCCTTGGCCTATGAGGCCTTCTCCCCAGAGGCCTACCCCATGCCTACCCCCTCCCCACCTCTCCACCCAGGAAGTGAAAGGCTTTCTGTGTTCTTAAGTCTGGGCCTTACTTCCCTCTCTGTAGGATGGGCAGGTTAGGCTGGTCTCTGAGGCTGTCACTGCTGACAGTCCGTCATCCCGGTTGGCACTGAAGAACTGGGGGCGTGGGGCAGAGGGCTCACAAATTACTGATGATGTCCTTTGATTTAGCAGCTGTCCCATTCCAGCCCTTCCCCATATGCTATTTCCATGAATTCTTGCTACAGCCCCTTGAGGTCTTATCCTTGCTTCATGGCAGAGATCTCCTGGCAGGGGCCAGGGCAGCCAAAGGAGTCCACAGAGCCTGCACCCAGCCGTGCTGCTCCTCAGCCCCTTCCCAGGGCCCATGCAGTCTCCTCCCCAGCAGTCCTGAAGCACCCCCATGCCTTCTCCCCAGGACTGCAGGACGCGGGCTGGAAGACGGAGAAGCACCAGCTCGAGGTAGACGAGTGGAGGGCCACCTGGCTCCTGGCTCCAGAAAAGAAGGTCTTATGAGCAGCCCAGGTCCCAGGACAGGAGACTGGAGCAAAGACACCGAGCTCGGCAGGACACGGGAAAAGCAGCTTTATTTTTGCCTAGGGGCGCTGCTGTGGCAGACTGACCATGGCTCTTTGGGAAGGGACTGCCATTTGGGTGAACTGAGCCCCAGGCAGGGACATGGTGGGAAGCGGGGAACCAGGGCCTTACCCCTTCTGCTGCCCACTTCCTTCTTACCACTGCTGCCTCCGCACCCCACTCACTGCAGCTCAGCCCAGCCCTGGCCGTGGCCCCCCGAGGTCCGATGAAGTTGGCCTCAGGCATAAAAGCCCCAGAGGAACGTGGCCACAGCCATCATAAGCAAGGCGTTGAGGTTGACCACACGGGCCCAGCTTGGGTCCTCAGTGATGTCCTCCAGCTGCCTGGTTGCTTCAGCCACCTCCTCCTGGCTAGGGGGCGGGGGGCCCCCTGCCCCCCCCTTGCTCAGTCCACAGAACCAGAGCAGGCACTGGCGCAACGGGCCTGGTGTTGGGGGCTGGGGCGCTAGGAAAAATTGAGGCCCTTCGGTTAGTCTGAGGGAACTTGTCTCCCCAGCTCCCGAGCCCAGCTCCTAGGGCAGCGCCTTACCCTCGATCTCCACCGCTTGCTCCGGGCGCCCGTTCTGTACCGGGGCTGAGGTCGGACTACTCAGCTCATCAGCGTCCAGGTCCTCCCGCTCCTCCTTGCTGTGCCGGAGACTGAAAACCAGGCGGTGGAGCTGGGGAGGGGTGGGAGCAGGGGCCAAGTGGGAGTTCTGCCCCCCAACCCCAGACGCTGAGGTGTCTGGCCACACTGGCACTCCCTGAATTCACTTGGTCCAGCCTGCACGCCCAGCCCAGGCTCAGCTCACCCAAACTCCAGCTCTTGGCCCTCAAGCCAAAGCCAAGCTCCCCAGCTGGGTGTTTTCAAACTCTTGGCCCTGCTCACCCCCCTGTTTTTCCACCCAAGTCCCTGTCTGCACTGAAAATTGTAGTACTTCTGTCAGGCCTTCCTGTGGGTGTCTGCTCACTTCCCTCCTGCTGCCATTCCCCGTCTCCGCGGTGAAGTGCTGCCCATCCCTCTGGGCCTGACCCCTCTTGGCCCCGAGGCACCTGCTGCAGCACAGGACCAAGTCCTTTTGGCAGCTTTCAAGTTAATAGTACCCTGTTGCTCTCAGTCGCCAATCATATCCTGTGTTTTGAGTCCCAATGGCCAGGTCAGGGATTTTGGGAGGAGGGCCTTAATCACCTCCCCCCCAATCTTCATCAAGTCACCTTCTGGCCAGATCACCCCAAATAAATGTCATTTAAATAAAACATTATGCTTGCTTTGCAAATGCAGTTTCAAACTGGACTCCCAGCCTGGCCTCACCAACCCTACTGCTGGGCATTCCTGGAAGCAGACTGGGACTGGCCGTGGGCAGCCCTGGGCCACTGTACATGGCTCTTGCTTGGTGCCCATCTGGAGGTGGCACTTACGTGCTTGCGGGGGATGGGCTCAGTGCACAGCGAGATTAGGAGGATGAGGAGGCCGGAGCAGAGGAAGAGCACAATGGCAAAGTAGAGGTAGTGCACGCCGCAGAGGAGGGCTGGGCAGGACGAGGGCCGCACGCAGCTGCCCGAGCCAAAGGAGAACTCGGGAATAAGGCGGGCCAGACCCATCAGCAGGCCCCCAATTAGTCCCCAGAAGGCGCCCTGCGTGGAGGGGTGTAGTGAGAGAGCGTCCACTTCCCGATGCCCCGGCCCCGCCCCAAGTGCTGCGCGTGCACTCACACCAGCCCACCTTCTCGTTGACGCGGGGCACAAAAAGCGCCAGCACAAAGACGGCGGACACGGGCGGCGCCAGGTAGCTGGAGATGGCCTGGATATAATCAAAGAGCTGCCCGCCCTGCGCCGCCTGCACCACGGGGAGCCAGGCCACCGACACGGCCACGATGAACACCACCCAGAGCCTGCAGTGGGCGGTCATTAGGACGTTTCCCCCGGGGCCCCAGGTCCCCCAACCCTACAGTGCCGCCTGCCCCTGCCCGGGCTGGAGATGGTGGGAAACCCTGGCGCACCGTCCTACTAGCAGCAGCTCCCGGTCACCTGCGCGGGGTCTCAGGCGTGTGTAGATGTCCATGGTAAAAAGCGTGCTGCTGCTGTTAAAGATGGACGCCAGCGAGGACATGAGTGCGGCCAGCATGACTGCCAGCATGAGTCCGCGCAGACCTGCGTGTCGACGGGGCCGTGAGTGCGGGGCCACCAGGGTGCCCCGGGAGGGTGCAAGCGCGTCACCCCGGGCAGTCTCCGCAGCGTGCCCGCCTCAATGGACAGGGGGCAACCTGGATATCCGCCCTCACCATTGGGCATGAGCTTCACGACCAGCCGCGGATAGGCGATGTTGGAGCAGCCCACCTCAGTTCCACACACGCGCTTGCACACCTCGGGCACCACGCACGCCACCTCGTCTGCCGAGAGGAGGGAACGACAGGGCTAGGGCGGGGCGTGGTCTGGGAACTCAGATCCCTGAAGTGGGGACTGGGAATCTAGTGGAGATGGAATCCCTGGTGGCAGCCGAGACTGGGTTTCCAGCCCGTAGGACAGTTGGAAAGGGGCCAGATGGGGCGCGGGGCTCTGGGTCGGCGAGGATGCAAACATTACCCGGGTAAAGAATGCGGCTGATCATGCCCGGCATGACCATGAGGAACATGGGCAACAGCTTCAAGTAGCCGCACAGGATGCAGCCCGCCTTGATGTGTGTCAGGTTCTTCCCTGCCAGGCAACGCTGCACTATGACCTGCGAGAGGGGGGTTCAGCTACCGGCGTCCAGTCGTCGGGTACAGCCCGACGGGCACCGCCCTCAGGCCTGGCCTCCACTCTTCGCTCTAATTCAAACCACGCCTCTAGCTCAGCAGTACCCGCGGCGCCCGCAGCTGCACGCGAGGCCTCCTCGGGGATCTGGCTGTCTCTGATTTAGCTCCACCCTGGCGGGGTCCCGCCCCTCAGGCCACGCCTTGGGCCTCAGCTCCGCAGGTGGGTTCAGGCTCCACCCGTCTCAGCCCCGCCCCCAGCGTTTACGTTTCCGCCCCAGCTACGCCCCCAACCGCAGCCTTGACCCTGCACCTGGTCGCTGCACCAGTACCAGCCGGAGACGATGGTGAGCCCCACAAGCAGCGCGGGCCACGGCAGGTCCCCCGTCACAGGGTCCCGGAGCAGATGGTAGGAGTCGGGACGGGGCCGATAGCAGAAGCTGGAGATGTTGCCCACGGCCGGATCCTCAGACACAGTCAGCGACGTCACAGCCCCCAAATATTTGTCGAAAAGTCCCGAATACCCGCCCACCTCGTGGAAGGCTGTGAGGGCAAGGCCGTCAGGGGACCCGTCTCCCGCGCCAAGACCCTCCCGAGGACTCACATGCGAAGACGATCGATGTCCCCGCTCCCAAGTTGAGAACTCCACCACCCGAGACCTTTGAGCCCCCCGCCCCCTTGTCCGTGCCCCATACCGTAACCCATGAGGATGAAGGCCCCCCCGAGAATGACGAAGGTCTGCACGGTATCCGTGTACATCAGCGCTGCCAACCCTCCTGCAACGGGCCTGGGTCAGTGGAGCAACCTGGTACATAGGGGGTCTTTGTGCGAATTTGAAAAAGGTGCCCCTTCCGGAGAACGAATTTCAAAAAGCGATGACCCATTCTCCCGGCTTAAGGACTCCGTGGGTCAGGAGGCAGGGGTGGGTGAGCAGAGTGGCGGTGGGTGGGTGAGCAGAATTTTAGCCTTCACTGATGCCTCCTTGGCCAGCCTCCCACTGCAGGAGCCCTGGCCTGGGCCCCCATTTTCTCCTCTACCTCTACTATCTAGCAGCAGGGGGTGATTCTCCGACACCCTGTTCTCAGTTCCATTGGACAATCCCACCCCCGGGGGGCGGGTCCCTCAAGCCCTTCTTGGCATCAGGCCTGCCTACTCTGGCTCTCCTCCTGGCCTCAGGCCCGCGCCCGGATCCTCGAATTGCACCAGGTTTGGCGAATGGTGCTGGAGACTGGCTAAGGCCACTCTCCCCTTAGGCCTGGCCTCCACTCTTCGCTCTAATTCAAACCACGCCTCT
Organism: Scalopus aquaticus; assembly: GCA_004024925.1. Classification (NCBI taxonomy): domain Eukaryota; kingdom Metazoa; phylum Chordata; class Mammalia; order Eulipotyphla; family Talpidae; genus Scalopus; species Scalopus aquaticus. The sequence continues at coordinate 11,095 of PVIJ01000894.1, forward strand.
AGCTCAGCAGTACCCGCGGCCCCCGCAGCTGCACGCGAGGCCTCCTCGGGGATCTGGCTGTTGAGATGTGAGCATGTTTGAGATTAGAGCAGCTAAGTCTTTCTGCGCACGCTCAACATGTGCTGTTGCCCCGATCTTCCAGTCCAAGGCCAAGGAGCCCGGGGAGAGAGGCCGGCCTCCTGATGCCCCAGTTCATGGCCCCGGAGGATGAACCATTCTTTTGAAATCTATTCTCCAGGTAGGGACACATTTTTCAAATTTACAAAGACACCGTATGTCCTAGATTCCTTTCCAAAGACCTGGGTCTTTCTTCTATTTGGACCACATCGCACCAGAACTTCTCCACCTCGCCTGCCTGTGGTGACCCCCCTAGCCCCAGAGGCCATCTCCAGACCTAAGAGAGGCCATGCTCCCTCCCTAAGTTCCTGGCACTGGTCACCTGTCACGGTGTAGACCATGGTGATGGCCAACAGTGCGATGACTGAGGCATAGATGTTCCAGCCCAGAGCTTGTTGAATGAATACAGCCCCGGAGAACATGTCGACCTTGGGGGAAGGAGGGGGCACATAGGTCAAGACCCTGGGGTCCAGGCCTACCTCCTGTTCTGACCATGACCCTAGTGGCCACGACTCGAAGGGCCCTCAGTGTTCCTTGGCCTGGCCTCCCCAGGTTCCGCCCACTGTGGTCGCAGCCCCCCAAATCTCCAGACCCCGCCTCCGCCATGATTCTCCAGCATTTCTCCTCGGCCCCGCCCCCTCCAGGCTTTCTAGAGACTGTTACTTGGAGCTCCCGCCCCCTCAGGGTCCCGCCCTGCAGCCAACGCGCGAGCGCACCGAAATCTTGGTGAAGATGTACAGAAAAAGCGAGAGTACAGACAGGTAGAGGCGGATGCGGTGGCCGCCGAAGCGCTTGCGCAGGTACTGCGGCATGGTGATGACGCCCGCGGTCAGGTACACCGGCACGAAGAGCCAGCCAAGCAGCAGCACCACGAACAGCGCCTGGGGGCACAGCACGACGCTACGGTGACTCTCCTGAGGTGCTCCTCGGCCCTCGCTGAGACAGGGCTCAGAGAATGCAAGTGCAGAACATGATCCTGGGCATGACGGGGCCGGGTCTTGACACCACTTTGGGTCCCTAACTAGAGTCCTCCTTGCCCTCTCAGGCTGTGACCCCTGAGCAATAGATCCCAAGAGATCCCCCTCTCTCCCCACCCCAGCACATGACCCAAACAGATTCCTCAGCCTGACCCCAGTCTCTGTCAGGCAGGGCTGCCTCCTCTCTCGCTCACTCAAACCTTCTGCCGCCAAGGCTCAACTCAGAGGCCTCCTCCTTCGGGAAGCCCTGAGCTCAGAGCCCTGAATTCCTCAGTTCTCCAAGCAGAGCCTCAGTCCAGAACTTTGTCTCCTCCCTGCTTCTGCGAGGGGCTTTCATTGGCCCAGAGATCCTCACAGGAGACAGTCCAGAGAGCATCAGAAAAAGCACCTCACCATCTCTAAGGCTGCTCACCCCACCTCAGGGAGGCCAAGTCAAGACACGGGGAGTGGCGGGTCAGGAGCAGGACTGCCCAGGCCCCTAAGGTGGTCCTCTCCCACACCCCTGGCTTCACAATGGACATGTGGCCCTCTCGGGAAGCCCAACCCCACCCACAAGTGGGGAGTCCCAACTTCAGCCTCACCCCCTGGAGCCTCCCCAGTCATGACCCTTGCAGGGGTTCTCACTGAGGGTGCTCCATGAGGGTGGGGCTTATTGGCAAAAAGGGGGCCTCACATTCCACTCAAACCCAGCCACAGCCAAGCCGCCTGCAGCTCCCGTGCCTGCCAGGCCCACAAAGTGGCCACTGCCGATGTTGCTGGCAAACAGAGAGGCCCCAACCTGGTGAGGGGGCAGAGATGAGGGTGAGTCAGGCTGCTTCTCTAGGGCCCCTCCCGCCCTGCAGCCCAGCCTCTCTCACCGGCCACCACACCATGCTCCGTCCTGCCAGGAAGTAGCCGCCAACCGTGCCTCTGTTGGTTCTGCACATGGACTGGGGGGCAGGAGTGGGGAAGAGACCTGGATTTGGGGCACATCTTTGGACCTCATTAGTCTCCTAAACACATTCCTCAACCTTGTTTCAGGCTGAAAATTAACCAGCGGCAGGTTCACACTCCCCACCCCCACCTCCCAGGCCCCCAGAGCAACCCAGGCCCTAATGCAGTGTCCAGCTCCCCAAGCCTGAGTATGACTGGATTGGACCTGGTTCTCCAGGGGGCCTTGCTTATGGGCTACTGGTCAGCCATGTCATAGACGGGGGCCAGAGACCTCAAGTAGAATGCTGTCCCGGACAAAAATCCACCCTCTCCCTCAACTAGCCCAGAGGTGGGAAGACAAGGAATGAGTGTTGGCTGAGGGCCTCCATGAGGCTACCACGACTTGCTCCTCAGTCTGGGTTTCTCCCTCAAAGGTCCAGGCATCCTGCCCCAACCACCTCCTTGGGTCTCCCAGAGACTCCCCCCATTGCCCTCAGCAGTGCACCCTTGACTTCTCACCCACAAACCGACACCAATGACCAGCAGGAAATAAGCAGCAATGACCAGGATATCAGCAGGGTTGTCAATTAGGACGCTCTGCTCCCCCAGCCCCAGTGTGGTGCTGGCCTCTGTATATTCCTCCATTCTGCACAGGATCTGCCCCTCAAGGGGCCAGCCCTTGGATTTCCCCAGGGGGAGGATTAATGGTTACCTCAGGGGCAGTGAGCCGGCAAGTCTCCCCCATCCTCCCTCCGCCTTGTTCCCCCTCCCCAGGTTAATTTAGCTGAATCAGGTCACATCAAGGCAGAAGGCTGGTTCTGGCGAGGTAGGCCCTTTCAACCTCAGGAGCACTCCTTCCTGGGCCTTCACCCACCTCTTCTCTAGTGCTCCAGGCTCACAATCAGTTCTTCTCCCTCCTAAAAGTATCCACCCTTTAGCCTTGATCTCGGGAACTGGCTGAGTGAGTGCCCTGTTCTTACTAATCCAGAGGGATGACTTTCAAGCTGAAATCTGACAGTGTCACTCCCTTGCTCAGAAACCTTCTACAGGGCCTCCCTGGTGGTCCAAGGGGTTAAGTCTCAGCACTGTGAAGCTATCAGCAATCACTGCAGCACAAGTTCAATCCCTGGCCGGGAGCTTCCCACATGGCACAGCAGACCTCTCCTGCCCCGCCGGCTGCTCCCCTCAGCAGTGTGCTTTAGTCGTTTTGCCTGTTCTGCTCCCCATGCTATCTCTGGTGAATCCTCTCACGGCCCCCGCCCCCCACGCCTCTGGCCTACACCCAGCTCCTGTATGCATAAACAAACAAATCTTTAAAAAAAGAAAAAGAAACCGTCCATAGCCCCCATCACAGTCAGGAGACAGCAGAAAGAAGCTCCTCAGCCTGATGTTCAAGGTCTGCCATGCCCTGACTCCTGCCCACCCTCCCCCTTGCTCCTCCAAACCAAACCTAGAATGAAATCACATTTCCCTTCCCATTCCCTTGCCCTGCCCAGCACATGTATTTTCATATTCCCGACTTGCATTAGCTGTGCCTTCTGCTTAGAACAGCTCCCTGCCTCCCCAGTGCCCAACTCCTACTCAACCTTCAGTACCCAACCATGTCACTCCTTCAGGAAAGATTTCTCTAACTTTTCTTTTTTTAAAAAAAAGATATATTTATTTATGCATACAAAAACTGGGGTGTAGGCCAGAGGTGTGGGGTGGTGAGAGGATTCACCAGAGGCAGAGTCAGGAGCAGAACAGGCAGATGGACTGAAATACACTGCTGAGGGGAGCAGCGGGCGAGGCAGGAGAGGTCTGCTGCGCCATGTGGGAATCTCCCTGGCCAGGGATGGAACTCGTGTTGCAGTGGTTGCGGATAGCTTCGTAGTGCTGGGACTTAACCCGTTGCACCACCAGGAAGCCTCTTTAACTTTTCTGATATAGTTCTGAGCTCATTGTTTGGTCCTCATTTGGGTCCAGGTCTGTCTCCCCACAGACTAGAGATTCCTCAAGAGCAAGGAATGATCTGATTCATCTCAGAGTCCCACTGCTCAATGCAGGGCTGGATACGAGAGAGGGGGTTGATAAATAGCTGAAAGCAAAAGTACCTCCACCTTTCTACAGAACTGACTAGACTATGTCTCATTATGGCAATTATGTCCATGCCTAAGATGGGGAACGGGGAACAATATTTTAGGGCTATATGTTGAGTTGCTTAAGGAGTGCCTTAGTTTGGGTCCCGTCAAAAGCAGACCCTATGATGAGATTTTTTAGACGCAAGGGTTTTATTGGCGAGGTCATCCAAGTGAAGAGTGAAAGCGTGGGGAAGTGAGACAAGAAAGGAAAAAGGCCCATAGAGGGTGTGGTTACCAGGTTACCGCTGTGAACACCTGGAACCCCAGCGCGACGGTCACCCTCTGAGCACCCTCTGAGCACCGTGGAGAACCCACCTCAGAACTGAACCCCAGGGGCCAGGAAGCTGGAATGTTTATTCACTGATTGCTATGCCTGGCTGACCAGAGGTCACAGCACCCTCCCAGCCGCTTCAGGCTGGCAGGTTACAGAAGCCCACTCCTGCCTCCAGCAAGCACCCGCAGGCAGCCTCAGTAAGCAGCTGGGGAGGCTGGGTGCCTGCAGTGATCTGCACATGGCTACCCAGGGGAATGCAGGCCGAGTGGGTATGGACAGGCACACCCCGAGTATACTTCAGGGGTGATGAAGATTTGGCATGCCTGAGAGAACTCTAGGGACAGCCTTCAGAGAACACACTGGAGTTACAGGTGCTTTAAATAAAATCTGTAGGCGCTCACTGTGGCTGACAAGGCCCTTCGTGCTGGGCACCAAACTCCTCTTTGACCTCATCTCCTGCTGTCCCCCTGGCTGGCTCTAAAACAGCCACACTGGTCTTGTTTCCTTTCCTCCACGATGCCAGGCTCTCCCCTACCTCTTGGCCTTTGCACTTGCTGATTCCTGTGCTCGGAATGTTCTCAGGCTCTTTGCCTGGCTGGCTCTTTCTTAACCTTCAAGTCTCATTGTCAGAGGTCTGCTCTGACCATCAGGTTAAAGCAACCCCTCCCCTGCCTTCTTGAGCTTCCCTCTCCAGTTTTTCCTTCTCACCTTTCCCCTTTCCTTTCTGCCTTTATTAACAAATATTTATCCAGCACCAACCACATGCTACAGTAGCGAGGAATGGCCCCAAAACAAACATGCTGTCTAACAAACAAGCTTTCAGGAGCTTCCATTCTAGTTTCAGAAACAGACACAAACAAGCAACAAATAAACACCCACTTGCAATAGTGACAAGAGCTACAAAGGAACTGCTAGGTACTGTGGGTGGGAACAAGGGGAAACTAACTCAACTTTACAAGTAGTCAGGGAAGTCTCCACCATCCATCACACTTGTCACTTGTGTACTTGTCTGTCATCTGTCTCCCCTGCTAGACCTCAGCTATTTGAGTGCAAGGAGTGAGTCCGCTTGGCTCCCTGAGGTCTCCCCAGCACCTTCATGGAGGTGCTCAATAACCACCTGGGGAATGAAGGGTGACTAGAGAAGACAAATGTGGGTGTCCTCACGACAGGGAGGGGCTTCAAGTCAGGAAACAGACAGCATCCCCGGGGAAGAATATGTGGAAGGGGAAGAACCTGGGAAGACCTAGGGAGAGGAGCCTCAGAGAGGAAAGGACCTGAGATCTGCTTCAGACAAGGGGAGAGAACCCCTACCTTTGTCTCTTGCCCATTCATGTTCTTCTTGGCTGCTAGCTCCTCCTTGAGCTGGGAGGATCCAGCATTTCCAGGCTCAAAGGCTCTGAGAGTTTGGATCCACGATTTAAAGTCCCCTCTAGGGAACTATACAATCCATGGTGAAGAGTCTGGGACTCAAAAAGGTCCCCGTGGCTTGGGGACTCAGGTGGAGCCTGAACTTTTTCACACATAAAACTTCTGGTTTCACCCTTCTTTGCTGGGGCTTAGTTCTGTCACCTCCTCCAGGAAGTCTTCCTTGACTCCCAGTCTGAATTAGAAGCCTCCTTCTGGGGTCTACACCCCTGGTGCTTTCCTCAGTCACTGCTCTGACCACACCAAACGTCATCCTCTGTCTAAGGGAAATGTTACTAGTCTATACTAGTAAAAGGGAAACTGTACCTTAGTACCTGAATCCAAAGGGTGGGTATAAACTGGCACTTCTCGATGGAGCCCCTACTCTGGGGGTCCTTTGGAGAAGGAGAGAGAATTTGGAAACAAGACAGGGTGGTCCAGGTAGAGGTGAGGGGAAATACAGATTAAATGCTTAAGAATATAGGGAGCTGAAGAACGGCGGAATGGAGCAGGGAGGTTTGCTGGGGCCCAGCTTGAGATCCGGTTTTGGCCCCACCACTATCTATACAGCCTGTGCAGGTTGCCGCCCTTGCCAGCCTCAGGCTCATCTGATAGGTGAAAAATAGCCTGCGTGGCTGACATATCGGACGCAGCAAGTTCCCTCTGCCACAGGGAAGGGCCTGGAACCCGCCAGCCAGGGGGCGTGGTGGGGCGAGGCTGTCCCGTGAGCGTGCACCACACCGGCATGAAGGAGAATGTGTATTTATGTAGGTAGAAAAAAGTGCACAGAACAGTGAGGGGGTGGGGTGCAGGATATCCCGGCCTGGCCTCTGAGTATTCAGAATTGTGAGCACCGCCCTCCTCCTGTGGCGGGGGTGGGGGTGGGGTTTGGTGGGGGGAGGGCTCAACGGTGGGAATAAAGTGAAGCGCTCACGGGGAACGCTGGTCAGCGGACCACCCAATTTGGGGTGTGTGTTTTAGGACTGACGGGACTTTTCTGAACTTGACCTCGGAGAACATACAGTACCTTAGGGGGGCCTCTCCAGAGGATGGGGCCCCACTGGGCGGGCTGGGGGTGGGCGGCAAACTACTAGACCAAGGCCAGGAGGTCGGGAAGACTCGGCCTTTTCAGGAAGGGCAGGGCCAGGGTCTCCCGGTCGGCAGTCACCCGAAGAGCTTGAGAAAGCAGGGCTGGCAGTAGGGCTTGCCGGCGCGCTCCTGGAAGGAGCCCTTGGTGAGCGGGCGCAGGCAGAAGGTGCAGGTGAAGTGGTCCGGGTGGAAGCGGCGGCCCAGGGCCGACACGCAACGACCGGTCACCGGGAGGCCACACGTGGCGCACAGCGAGCCGCGCCGCGCATGGAAATGGTTCTCGCACAGCGGGCGGCCCTCGTGCTCGAAAAAGCTGCCTCCGGAGAAGGGCGCGAAGCATTCCTGGGGAAGGGTGGCTGCGTAAGGACGGGTCAGACACCACGCCCCCGCCCCACAACTCCTGCTCGCCCTATAACCCACCGAGACTGCCAGGAGCACCCGGCCGGGAACCGCCGCCCCGCCCCGGCGCCAGGCCCCACCCCCCGCCCCCGCCGGATCGACCCGTCCCTCCGAGACCCCGCCCCGTGCGCGCACCCTGCACACGAAGCAGTCTGGGTGCCAGAGCGCGCTGAGCGCCGAGATGTAGTTGTCCAGAATGGGGCCTTGGCAGCCCTGGCAGCGCGGGGCGAACAGCTGCAGGAAGTCCCGGCGGCAGTAGGGGCGGCCCTCGCGCTCATGGAAACCTAGGGGACGAACAGGGGGGCTGAAAGAAAAGGGTGCGGATCCGCACCGGGCACAAGATCCGAGACTATGGGGCCAGAGGGCGGGCAGAGGGGGCTTTGGGGGGGGGCTTTAGGGGGTGACGTTCTGGGCCCTGACGGAGCAGGAGGGGAAGGAAGGGAAACGGGAAGGGAGAGACAGAAAAGATTCCCAAGCCCAGAACTTCCGGGAACCTAGGGGGCTGAGTTAGGTCAAAAGGGGCCGGGAGGATGTCATGTGGACCCGAGGCTTTTAACCGAGTCAAGCTCACCCTCATCTCCGAAGGGCTCCCCGCAACTGACGCAGCAGAAATGCTCCGGGTGCCAGTGGGTGCCCAAAGCTGTAACCATCTTCTGCAGCGGATGGAAGGGAATACTCAGTGTGATCCTCCATCCTCTCTCCCCTCCCTTTCCCACTCTGTACCTAGGTGCTGGGTTGAAGTGAGTTTGAGGAGCAGGAGATATAACAAGGAACTTGGAAGTCAAAGAGAGAGGGTAGAACCCCAAAGGCTGTGGAAGAGGCCAGGAGGCTGAGCAGGGGTGGGGGAGACGAGGGTTGGGTGGGAGGGCAGTGAGTGGATGAGAGCCAAGCCACAGGCGCCTTGGGTAACATAGAAGCGGGGTGTGTGGCTCACGTGTCTGATGGGTTGATTGCAGAGGCCACACCGTGGGGAGAAGCGCTCAAAGTAGCACTCGGGGCAGAAGGGGGCTCCGTCCTTCTCAAAGAAGCTGCTGCCTCCCAGGGCTGTAGAGCAGCCACCACAAACAAAGTGTTCCGGGTGCCAAGCTCGGCCCAACGCAGTCACCACCTGTGAGTTGAGGAGAGGCCAAGGTCAGAGTGTCTCCAGGTGGCCATGTCCCCAGCTGAGCAAAAGTTTTCAAGTCTTATCTCTGAGAGATTTAACATTCAAGTCACTCAGTCTATAGGTGGTGGGGTACTGACATAGGTCTTCCAGCCTAGGGCCCCCCATATTGTTAGGAGTTATGAAGATGTATTATCTTTTAAAATCAGAAGAAAAAAATGAGTTAGAAGAAAATGATTTAATAGTGATGCATTCATTTTTATACCCACAGTCATAAAATGTAATTTTAATGAATTTTTCTGAAAGAGGAAGGGACTGATGAAGGTGAAAGTGCCGGGGCCCATGAGAGTCAAACGCCACTTGTTTTGCTGAGATTGGGAATTCTGGGCTGGGGGCAGGGCACTTGATCTAGCAGGGGGATTTAGGTTAACCAGTAGACGCGCTGTTGTCAGAACATCTGCCCAGTCAATGAGTCAAGAGTCACAGCTCCCAGACCAGAATCCAGAACCTGGTGGAGGAGAAACAGACTCGGGGTGCCTGAAAGATGGCGGGTGGGGCACATGAGGCTTTGGTGAAGATTGAACGAAAGGGAGTTTATAAGGAGCTAGCACGAGGCCTGCACAGCAGGCTGGCAATAAAGGGGAACTGGGTTGGAACTCTCTCCCTGCCACTCAGTTGCAGGGTGACTCAGAGCTTTAAAGTTTCCTCACCTGCATAATATAAATAACAGTAATGCCGATTCCTTAGATTACTTATTAAAAGGGAACAGCACACAGTCTGGCTCTCAGTAAAGAAGGGTCTGTGGGTCTCCAGCTCCCAATGTGCAGGATTCCACCTACTTGGCCAGCAATGGATTTGTTGCAGGAGCCACAGAGGCCCTTGGCCTGAGTGGGAACGCCACGGCGGCTGAGGTCAGACTGCAGCAGCCCCAGCATGGTGTCCAGGCTGCCCTTGCTGGTCTGGTCTGGTGGGGATGGGGAGTTTTCATTCGCAGAGCTCGGCACTGGTGGCTGGGTTGGCCCAGAGGTTGGAAGCTGCAGTAGGGGGGACAAGAGAGTTGAGTCAGCAAGGTGCAGACGTGGAAGGGTCTAGAACAGTTTGGGAGCCACAAATTGACACTATCCCTCCACCCCCACTCCAACTCACATGGTTCTGGACTCGGAAGTCAGAGAGTGAGGCCATCAGTCTATCCAGCTCTAGGGTGGCTGAGGTAGCCGAAGGCTTTGGGAGAACAGGAGATGGGCTGGGAGGGCTGGAAAGAACACAAGGAGCATCAGCTTAGAGCCTCGCAGGCATCCAGGACCGGTCGCCCCTCCTGCCAGCTATGTCCAACTCACAGGCTGGGCCTTTTTTTGTCCTCAGATTGGTCCTCTTTCTGCTCCCCTGCAGCATCTTTGCTAGATGGGAACTGAGACATTATTTCATCTGCAGAGAGGAGAGAAGGGCGCTGGGCATGAGGCCGTGGTCTGCCCACCCTCCCGCATAAGGTTTGTATCTCTTCAGTTGCTATTCTGGGAAGTCTCTACCCCTTAGTCTCTGCCCTTCCCAGCCCTGCTCCAGCCCATTAAGGTCTGTCACGGTAACCCCGATACCTGTGATGTTGAACTGAGTAGCATTAAGTTCCTGAAGTAACCGGTCAAGTTCACAGAGCCCCGTGCCCAAGACACCGCTGGAGGAGGAGAATGGGGGGGCGGCGGGGGCCGCCGGCTTCGGGGACCGAGGCTTGCAGACCGTGCTGGGAAACAGGGTGGGAGCCTGGGGTCAGGGCTGGGATCCAAGCCGCCTCACCTCAGTCTCGGCTGGCTTCTCTATCCCCCAGACCCAGGGCATCTCACCTGTACAGATGGTCCTTGTCCCCGGAGCTTCCTGAAGACTCCCCCGGCCCTGTCTACAAGAGAAGGACGTGTGTGTGTGTGGGGATAGCCCTGTCTTCACCCCACCCTGGTCCTGCCAAGTCTAACCCGAGTGGCTGCCCCCAGACCCCCGCATCTGATCTCACCTGTGGCTGGTGGCCATAGGTCAGGGGAGACGTGAGGGGCTCCAAGGGCCGTTCTTTTGAAGCCCCTGATCTTGGCATGTGTGAGGTGGTGGTCTCCAGGTCAGAGAGCAAGGCATCTGGAGGGAGAGGCCATGAGAGTGAGAAGTTGAGAGGTCAAGGTTAGGGCAGATATAGGGCCACAGAGGTCAGAGGATATGGATTCCAAGTGGGCAGTATTTGAGGAGGACAGAAGCCGGCATTAAGAGGTCAAGGATCAGAAGGAAACACAAGGCCAGACAAGGCAGAGAAATGGAAGCACAGCAAAGAATATTTACGGCCGGAACAACTCGCATGGCTCATCCTGGGAGTCTGCACAAATCCAGTAACTGATATCTTTTATTCTCCCCATCCTCACCGATGCAGTCAAAATTGGCTCTTTACTCCAGCCAAATTTGGCTCCACCCCAAATTGCTCAGTTGGCCTTGTGCCTGGCACCCAGCTTTCTGATTGGATGCTCGTTTTGCCACACCCATTAATGCCCCCTCCACCTCCCTCCTAAACAGACCCACCCAGCAGCTCTGGCCCTTCTCCAGGCCAGTGCCCGGTACCCCTACTAAGCAGCACCCCCTACTGCTGGGTAATGGAACCCCCTCTCTCCCAAGGAAGGCACAGCTGTCCAGCCCCAGTTCCAATAGACAGGGAGGAGGGGACGTTTGGGTTCTCCTTCCTGCCCTAAGACACCCCCCACTTCTAGATCCAAATCCTTTGAACTCTTTCCCTTCCAGAGCCTGGACGTCCCTGATCCTTTATTCTTCTCTGAGCACTGTGGTGGAACCCCTTACCCCTCCCTGGCATCTTGGCACTCCTCATTTATTATTCCCTCCCTGCCCCAAAGACCTGACCCCTACCTTACTTAAGGGCCCTTAACTCTTTCCGTCCCCAAACCCTGGTGCAGGCCGTCTTCTCCAGAACTTGATGTAGTATTTCCCCCTCCCGGCCACTTTCCCAGTCCCTAGACCCAAGGCCCCTTTAACCCCTCCCTTTCCAGAGTCCAGGAGCCCAGGTGCCCACGGGCGCAGTACCTCCCTGCCCATCCATCCGCAGCCAGAGACGGAGGAGCAGAGCGAGGGAAGAAGGGAGGGAGAGGTCGGCCGGGGAAAGACAGGAAGGGAGAGGCAGGAAGGGGGACGTGGAGTCGGGAAGGAGCGCGGGCTCAGACCAGAAGCGAGAAGACAGGAGGCAGGAACCCGGGCGTGCGGGAGTGCGAGGGGCCGCCAGGATGGAGAGAGCATCCAGGCAGCGGCGAGGGGCTGGGGACAACGGGACCCCACTCACCCAGGTCCTCCATGGCGGGGCGCGAGCGGACCGCGGGGCGAGCAGGGCGGGGGCCGTGTCCGGTGGGGGCGGGGGGCGGGGGGACGTCCGGGAGTTGGAGCCCCGGCCGTGACCATGTAAGGAAGCCGGGACCCGCTGGGATGGGGCTTGGGGGTGGGGTGGGGGTGCAAAGACGGGAGAACCCGGGGTGGGGGTGTGTAAAGGAAGGAGGGCCCCTGCCCACCCAGGCCCAGCCCGCCCGCCTGCCTGCCGCGGAGGTGGCCACACCCCAGCCTTGGCCTCAGCTGCAGGGAGCCTCAGGCGGCAGAGCCCGAGTCTGAAAAGTGACTCTCCAGCCCCAGCTCGGGATCCTCTCTGCCCAGTGAGATTCTTAGACAGACTGAGGCCCCTCGCAGACACCTCCCAAAGCCAGCACCCTCAGTGCTAGACAGAGCCTCCCGCCCAGGAGGCTGGCCCCAAAGAGACTTGCTCCAGACACAATTTTTGGATTGGGGCCAGGAGTCATGTTCTAAGGTTCAGTCAGACCCCAGGTTCAGAAATCTCCTTTTAGTAGAGGCTGAGAGACAAGGGACAGAGATCCCAAAAGGCACATGGTGCTAGACACAAAAGAGATCTCTCGGAGGCACACAGACACAGAGACCCCTCCCTCAGACCCTGTTTCCAAGACTTGGAAACAGACATAGATACGGGCACTGAGCCCCAGGCCAGAGCCCCTGCACTCCTGAGTCAGCCAGCACCCCCAGGCTTCAGGACAAAGCCCTTCCCCAACACTAAGGAGACCAGGACCTCTTCCACAAGAGCCCCACCCCCACCCCCCAGCCCCCAGATATTGGTGAACAGAGAAGAAAGCAACAGACTCCAGCCATAAAGGAACAAGAGGCTTTCCATGGACTGAGACCCTGAGAAATCACGGCAGAAAGGAGATACTCAGACTCCGGAGATGGGTATGGACACAATAGTGTGCAACCGCCAGTGGCAGCACTGTGTGGATCTGAGTCCAGACATGAGCAGGTCTCAGCCCAGTAACAGATCAGAACTTGGGGAGATGATGCTCAGGGCAACCTCTCCTCCATCCAATTTGACCAGAAAGGGCCCGGGCACCAGTATTTATTTAGAGTTCTCTGGGTGTTTCTAACGCACAGCCTGACAACAGAGACCTGGACTCTCAGGGAGGCACAGGGAAGCAAACGTCAACCTCAGCTCCCCAGAAGCTAAGTGGTAGGCCCAGGCCAGGTCCTTTCTTCCAAGTCAGGCTGCTACCTGAGTGCTCATGGACCTGGTGATGGAGACCTTGCCTTGGAGACCAAAGCGACATGAGCCCTTGCTTCATCTGCATGCCTGTCCCAGGGCTTTGGTTTTCTGTGGGCATGACTAAGACTTAGAGACTCCAGGGCCCCTTCTCTCAGGCAAACAGCAGGAATATACTTGACCCAAAAAACAAAAAGTAGGCCCAGAGACTGAAGGCCCACAGTAGGCAGAGTAGTGCCCAGGCTTTGGACCTACATCCCCACACGCACAGCATTCCCTCAGTCCAGCCCCCTCAGGCCGGACCGAGGTCAGTGTGTCCTGCTGAGTGGTTGTCTGAGCCATGAAGCCGAGTGAGCAGGAAGCAGCCTTCCCTTGGGAAACCACATCCTAGGGAGAAGCCTGGGAACTCTACCCGATCCCAGGGCTCCAGCACCACTGCCTAATTACTCATTAAATTCCTGCCTGCCAGGGGTGGCCTGTCTTGAGACACAGAGCTGGACAAGACCCTGCTTGATATGCGGAGTGGGGGAGGTCCCAGAGGAAAGGAAGCAGAGACACCACACAATAGGAGTATCCAAGTCCAGAGATTTAATTCAACTCCAGAAGCTGTGGCCAGGCCGGGCGCCTGGGGTACTGGGCTGGTCTCCATCTCATGGGCTCCACACCCAGACTCTGGCCTTGGGTTCTCACTCCTGGGCCTCTGGGCCTTCATCTTGAGGTTCAGTTCCATCCTCTCATCAGTCCTCGATGGTGACTCCATCTGCTCAGCCTCCTCTTGCGCCACTGAGGCAGGCTTCCTTCGTAACCAGCTCATCCTTCAGTCCCCTCCCAGGGTCATCAACAGTCTAGGCTGGGACCCCTGCCCCCCAGTTCAGCCCCCATCACCACAGCCAGTAAAGCATCAGTCAGGGGTCCTGCCTCCTTGCCTGCTGCCTCCACAAGCCCCACGAGGGCCAAGGCCCGCTTCCGTGGGCACTGCCCTGGCCCCAGTGTCCAGCGGGCACAGTGGGCAGTCAGCCGGGGCCGGCCCAGGCGGAACACTTCACCCACTGACTCAGGGCCACCCTGGGGTCCCAGGTGGACATGGCCCACGGCCTCTTCCAGCTCTTCTTCCAGACCAGGTAGCAGGAAACGACCGGCAGCTTCTAGTGCCTCCTCAGCATCTGAGCCCACCAGGGGCTGGCCTGGTGGGGGAACAGGCCCCAGGGCAGCCCCACAGCCCCGGCAGCCATGTAAGTGGTGCAGGACAGGCCAGGCTGCGCTGGGTGACAGGCCTCGAAGTGGCACCAGGTCCATCTGAGCTTCAGCAAAGCTTCCAGCCAGCAGGGCACGGAAGAAAGGGGAGGCGGTAGCTGAGGCAGTTCGCTGGGCAGGAAGCCGCAGGCCTGAGTCCAGCAGGAAGTGCAGGTCAGGGGCTGGGATGGGAGCTGGGCCCAGCAGAGGTTCATAGAGGCAAGGGGAGGGTGGGTCCAGTTCACAGGGGATGGCAGGTGGGAGGGCTGGGCTCACAGCGGGAGACACCAGTCCTCGGAGGCAGGAAAGGGAGTCCGCAGCAAAAAAGAAGAAGAGTGGATGCGGAGCTGGCCGAGTTAGCGCTGCCAGGAGGAGACGCAGGCCGCCCTGGTCCAGAAGGAGTCGGCGCCACAGAGAGGGCTTCCTGTGGGGAGAAAGGGAATCGTTCAGAAGGTGGAAAAGGGTGGGACTAAGGAAGAGCAACTTTGAACCCCGAACCCTGCCAGGCACCACGTCCCCCTCACCGACAGATGAAGGGCAGGGTCAGAGCGCAGGCTACACGGTCCTCAGGGCTTCCAGAGAGCAACAGGTGAGTGAGGGCACCCACTCCAAAGGGCGATTCGGCCTGCACGGTCAGGTTCTGCAGCAGCATCTCACCTGCAGGGATGGGCAGAGCTGGTCAGGGTGGGAGCTGGTGTTCAAGATTGGGGTGGGAGGGGTAAGACAGTCTCCTTGGCCCTCGAAGGGAAGGAGGGTAAAAGTTTAGGGCAAGAGATCAGCACATGAGGGGGGATGCCTACAGGGCCTGGAGGGGTGGGATCGGGGCACTAGGCAGTGCAGGGTAAGGGCAAGAATGGAGTGGGATGACCAGTCCCTCGGGACTGAAATGGTCAGCCGTCAGGGCACAGAAGCCAGGGCCGTCCCCGACGCTGAGGGAAGCGGTGGGGCCTGGGAGGTGACTAAGCCTGGGCTCACTAGTCAGTGTGCCCAGTGGGGAATAATCAGGACCAGGCAGACCCAAATGTAGACTGGGCAGGCACACTCTTAAGTTGTTAGAGTCAAGACTGGTGTCCGGGTACTTGGGCCCCGAGGCCTGGGCATCGGATGAGTAGAACTCTGCATGCTGGCATGGTGGAGCACAGAGGTGTCTTCTGCCTGTTTAGGTATTGGGCTGGGGAGGGCAGCGAGCAGGCCAGTGGGCAGGCAGGCCAGATTCTGGGCCCATGGGGGGCACGGCAAGAGGATGGAGTCTCAAGAGGCGTAGGGACACACCCAGTTCCCGGTGCTGGCTGCGGCGAGCGGGCCGGGCCCGGGGTGCTGGCCAGTCATCTGGGGAGACACCAAGTACCAGCCAGGCACGCAGGAGTGCAGCGCCGTAGCTGCGAACAAAGGCCTCGAGGCAGGCAGGGTTGCAGGTGAGGCGTGCCAGGATGCGCAGTGCCCGGGGGTTCGGAGGGCCTGGTGCTCCTGTCACATAGGCGAGCAGGCCACACAGGGCTGGGCCGGTCACCAGCGCCCCGCTAGGATCAGGAGCCTGGGAGAAGCGCGACAGCAGCAACAGCGCTGGCCCCTCCCGGCCCCAAGGCTCCTCAGGGGTGCCAGGACTGCGGCCTGGCGTGCGCAGAGTACGAGGTGTGCGCAGCGAGGCTGGGCCCGGGGAAGGGCTGGTTGGTTCAGCCGGCTCTGGTGGTGGACAGCGTTCTGGGGACCAGTCAGGAGAGATGTCTCCCGGGCCTGCGGCATAGCCCTCGGAGATGAGCCATGACCTGCAGAGGGGAGACAGAGGAGACTGAACAGAAGGCCAAGGTGAGGGAGCAGGTTCAAACAGCAGTAAAAAGGTAAAAAAAAGTGAAGGAGGGGGGTGGGCCTGACAGGTGAGAGGGGGAAAAAGAGGTAGGAGAAAACCCCAACCCGTTCAGCAATTACTGATG
The DNA here is from genome assembly GCA_004024925.1 of Scalopus aquaticus. Taxonomy (NCBI): domain Eukaryota; kingdom Metazoa; phylum Chordata; class Mammalia; order Eulipotyphla; family Talpidae; genus Scalopus; species Scalopus aquaticus. Next base: position 27,214 of record PVIJ01000894.1, read on the forward strand.
CCTATTATGTGCCAAGTTCTGTTTTAGGTGCAATGAGCAAAACAAGTTCCTGTCCTCCTAGAGTTTACACACTCCTGGGGTCTGTTTTCTACTGAGGAAAAACAGACCACAAAGTAAGAAGGAACCTGCATGGTATGTGGGTGTGTGTGAGAGCATGAGGGGAGGGAGAGCTGACTCTTCCCTACAATGGTGATGGCGGCCTCTGCTGAGAAGGGAGGGGCCAATCAGTGCACACAGGAGGAGGCAACCAGATGGCACTTACCCACCAGGCTCAAAAATTAGTAAGACCAATGTGTGGAGGTGCTACAGGCACCCAGGAGAGTGGCGGGAGCAAGTCAGAGTTCACAAGGAGGCTGAGATTTACTGTGCACTGCTGAGTCCTAGGTAACGTGCAAAGCACCTTCATTTAGTCTTTACAACAACTGCAGGGGGGACATATGGATTATTAGCCTCCGTCTGACTCACAAGGAATCAGAGGGTCAGAGAAGCTCATTAACCTCCTACGATAACACAACTCGCAGGCAGCGGTAGCAGAGTGAGAACTGAGCCGCCAGAGTAGACGCCGTCATAACTAACCAGTGCTCACACTACCTTCCAGTGAGCCTGCCTGGGCCCCAAAGTTCAGAAGTGCTGGGGTGAAGCCAGGGTCAAAGGTGGACGCAAGGGAGAGGAGGTGTTTAATGGGAACTGGAAAGCGGTCATGTCTGGGGAGAACAAGGAGTCAGGAGTCAGATTCAACAAGTCTTACTCACACAGCACTGGGTCGAAGTTAGTGAGGAGAGCACAACTGACACAATCCCCCCACCCACAGCGTGAGGTAAGGGGAACTCACCTGAGGCTTCGGAAGCTTCCAGCCTCTGCCCGCTCAGGGGTCCGCTCCTCAGGAAAGTCCCAGGAAGCAGCTTCTCTTCCCTCTTCTTCTTCATCGCCTGCTTCGCCACACAGCTGCCCAGCCAAGAGAGGTACAAGTCCCAGAGCCTGTAGCCGGCCTAGGGCCCCGGTATCATAGAGGAAGCCCACAAGGGCAGCCACGACACGAGGATGACAGGAGTTGGCACGAGGGTCCCTCAGTAGGCCCATCAGCAGCTCCAAACCACCAGCATCCCGAAGTCGGGCCCGGTTGATGGCCTCCCGGCACAGTAGGCACACAGCCCGCACCAGGGGCTGCTGGGAGGCGGGGCTCGTCCCGTTGGGGCCCCGGCGCCTCTGGAGCTCACTTAATAGTACCTCCACACCACCAGCATTGCCCAGTGCAGGCCGTACCAGGCCCTGGGCACAAAGGTTGGCAAGGATCAGGATAGTTGTCTCACGTACTGCCCTTTTGGGATGGGAGGCCAGGCTGACCAGTGGGCCGAGTCCCCCACCCAGACTCAGCTGCTCAGCACAGGCCCGGGAGCAGCCTCGACTCAACTCCAGTAGAGCACGGACTAGGGCCAAGGTCAGTGCAGCGTCTGGAGCAGCAGCCAGAAGCTCGGCCAGCGGGCGCACCGCTCCTTGCTGCGACAGGGCCAGGCGGTGCTGGGGTGAGTCCGCCAGGTTGCGGAGGGCTCGGACCACACTCTGCAGGCAGTCCGAGTCCTGGCAGGCTGTCAGGCTCTCAATGAGCAGAGGGACAGCGCCTGGAGAGGGAGACAGAGGGGGAGTAAGAACAGACACCCAGGCCTCTCTCCCACCCAAGCCTTAGCGAACTCCACCCTCACAGACTGCTTACCGGCGGAATGGATGTCCCCACAGCTCTCAGTTTCCATGGCTAAGTTTCCCAGAGCACGAGCTGTTCGGTTCTGGATGCTGTCTGTCTTCACGCACTGAAGAATAGTCACTGCAAGACAGTTTGGCCCCTTGAGGGTTCTGTCTTTTTTTGTCTCTTTCATTAATCACCTTATGAATGTGGCCTCAAAGAGTCCGGAAAGGCCTCAGAAAAGGTTCACACCTGGTCAGTCTGGAAGGCTAAACAGGTAGGTAAGCTTTGCTAGAAGGCTGGTGGATGGGATGTTATAGGGCATTGCAGGTTTGGAAGTAGCTTTTGCAAAGACCAAGAGCTGAGACACAGTATCTGTGTTATGGCTTCATGAGGGGCCTCAATGCCAGGCCAAGGGATCAGGACTAGGAGGGCACTGGGGGTTACTTGGAGTTTTAAGAATGGGATGACATGACTGGAAGCCATGGGGAGAATGGGTTACAAGGGAAATGAATAATGCAAGGGCAGTAGCAAGAAGGCTGCTGCACTAGTCCAGGTAAGAAAGGACAACAACTAGAATAAAGTTACCAGCACAGTCCAGCACATGGCACCAGTCCCTAGGCACACGATGTTGGAAAAGATAGAAGTGGACAGATTCAGGAAATATTTAAAATGCAAAATAGTGACTGAATAAGAGGGCTATACAATAAAAATAACAAAATTTATAATATATTGAGCATTTATTAATGTAGCATACCTCTCTTCAAACACGTTATGGTCCAGATGGATTTTACCCAACTTAAAAATACACTTTCATTTTATAAAAAAAATTTTTCACCATAACTGGCATAATTTCATAGCTGTCAGGCAGATGAGGAAACTTGTGTTCACACCGTTGCCACCAGGAGGCGGCAACTTGTTTGGTGAACAGAAAAGCTTGCCATCTTTCGTTAGAATTTATTCTTCCTGGGCTAGTTTTTAGTAACTCAAAGCACCCAGTCCATGCTTAGGGTATCTGCGCTCCATATTTGTTCTTCACTTTCTCCCTATTCCAATTCTACGAGGTAGTTAGTAGTCCATTTTACAACAAGGAATCCTAGATTTGGAGGGGTCTAGCTGACTGCAGGGCCCATTTTCCAAACGACTACACCTTCTGACCTCTAGCTCATCAAACGGGGTGTCAGGGTCCAGTACAGAGTCGGCCACTCAGTCAGCACTGAATATCGGCCGTGAACCCCACACCTGAAGGATGAGTCATCTTAAAAATAACACTTTGACTTCCACAGGGCAGGTGCGAGGTGCTCAACAAGCAGGACCGAGGTGATGACTGCAATGATCTGATTTGGAAGGATTCGGGTATACAGCAGTCGCGAGGGAACGGCACGCGGCATCGGCTTGAGAGGTGGGGTCTCTGCGCCGTCTTAAAGCAAGTTCTTCTAGGCTACATACAGCACAAAGAACTCAAGACTCCGCCCAAGTCCAGACGGGAGGGTGGTGTAGGTGGAATCCTTCTAGGAAATGAGGGCGGAGCACTTACCCAAAGGGAGAATGCCTCCGAGTCTGCGCACTTCAGCCCGGCACGCCCCTTCAGTACAGCAGTTGGCTAGGATGCTGAGCGCCAAGTCCAGCGTCTTGCGCAGGCGTGCTGGCGGCGAAGACGCCGCAGCGGAGGGGGCGGAGCCCAACGAGGGGGCGGAGCCATCAGAAGACGCTGACTCCGCCGACGAGGGGGCGGAGCCGGGGCCAGCCTGGAATGGGGCGGGACCCGCTGCAGCCGCTCGCCGTAGCAGAGCGAGAAGGGGGCGGAGCCCGCCGCGTGCCCGGAAGCGCTCGATTCCCCCTGCTGCCTTGATGTGGCGCGTACGGAGGGCTAAGAGCACACGGCCCAAGGATGTCTCGTTGGTAGCTGTGTCCTTTCCCCCACCAAGACCCTCCCCGGCCGCCGCCGTGAGCTGCGCGAGGCAGAACGAGAGCGAGTCCGTGGGGGTTGGCTTCGCAGCCGCCATCTTGGCTCAGGCCTAAGGCTCCACCCCCCTCTTCGCCGCTCATCCAGGGGAGCGGAACTGGAAGAGAGGGGCGTGGCCAGGCCCCTCCTCTCTGACGCTTTTTAAATAGCGCCCCTTGCAGTTATTTTGCAAGTCGGATGTTGTAGTCCTCCATCCGATCTGGTGCTCTTGCACTGTCTCAGAAGGCACGTCGGGAATAGTTATCTAATCGGGGTGCGAGCCCTAGAGGCGCGTGCGGTGCATGTTGGGATATGTAGTCTGCACCAAACTCAACACGCCTGGTTAAGGATGAAATGAGAAACTGGCTCCTGGGTAACTCCGAGTGGGTGGGTGCCTCTCGATAACCCAGACATCTCACCATGGAGTTACTGTACCGTGCCGCTCCAGGTGACTTGACTACTCCGCCAAAGCGTGCCTTCAGCAGCAACTGCCTTTCCCTTCAGGCTCGCCGGGGCACCCAGATCCACGCTGATGGACTCAGAATCTCCAGTTAGGCCACAAGTGTCAAGTTCCTGACAGCGGCCGCAGATGGAGAACTCTCGCTCCGCCAGGTGAATGACAGGGTTAAACCTATCGAGACTGGTCGCTGCCACTTCCTAGAGCGGCACGGGCTAGTGGATTTATCCGTTTCCGGTGCTGGCCTGCTGCTCCCAAGTGTCTCCCTCTCTTGAGTGCTTGTGAGCTGAGTGGCTGATATAGGAAGCCTGGTGCTTTTCACTCGAAATGGAGGCGGCAGCGCCGGAAGTAGCGAGGAGGAACTGGGACGTGCAGAGAGACTGGGAAATTGAACATCAGGATCACAGGGAATCCGGGCGTCCGCCCTTGGTTGAGGAGTCGTTTTGCATGAGCGGCCCTTCCTAGTGTGGTCTGGGTAGCCATCCGGCCGGGAAATGCTGTTGGGGCTCCAGTACATGTATGGGTGAGGCTCTGACCATGGGGAGGAAGAAGCCCCAGCTTGGACCAACTCTTCTGCAATTCCCAAATTGTTTGCGTGCCGGAATTGTGGATTGACAGCTTTGTACTGATACGGGGCAAATGGGACTTCAAAATTTGGCCAAAGGTAGTGCCCAAATTGCTTACCAGTCACTATCTTAGTTCTGCACCAGCGCACACAATTGCAAGACTACTCAGGCTTAGGAAACAATAACAATAGGATTTATTTAACAAACAGGGGAAAACAAAGAATTACTGAAGTCAACATATTTTGTTTACCTTACTTAAAGCAATGTCCAGTCCTTAAAAGTCCCAGAAAAGTAACAAAGGTGGCGTCTTCCTGCCACTGTTGATGTGGAGTTCTTCCAAACAATAGGCCACATTTCCAAAATGGCATCTTTCTGCTTCTGCAGAGGGGTGATAGCCAAATTGTCGGCTAGTTTCTAACTCATGAGGACCACACAGAACACAGCTGGAGATGCTCCCAAAACTCATGGTGTCCCAGCACAGCACCAGGCCAACAACACTGCAAATAGCAACTACAGTGGCCAGACGGTCCAACAGACTGCACTCACGCATTTTAGGAAGGCGCCCACTTCGAGCCTCTGCCTTCTTCCTTCGGCTGCAGTGAAGACAAAACTGGGAGCAGTTTCCGTTGCTCAGCTACTTGCAAAGCCTCCAAAGTTGCTGGCCCCAAAGTCACTGAAGATTTTAAAAATGCTCAACTCGAAATTTTATATCCTGGTGGCTCAAAAACTTCTGGCATCTGATTTCCAAACTCTCAGTCTTCATGGCTGCATTTTCTGCCACTGCTTCTTCTTTTCCTACATCATGGCAATTGCTACCTCTATTCCTTCGACATGGCAACTGAATTCCCCTTCTCCTTCAGTCCCTTTTATTTCTCATCAGAATCTTCACCCCAAACTGCAAACTTAGCATTTTCCCTGGGGCTATTCATTCTCATCAGCAAACCCCTCCAGGGGGCACCACGTTTACTGGACTTTGGACTCAGCCCAGTTACAGTACCTACGGCAACAGCGCACCTGCAGTGGAGAAAGGCCCTTTAAGTGTTCTGATTGTGGCCGTGGCTTTAGTGAGTACCCCAGTTCACTGAGCACGAGCACACCCACTTGTATGAATGATTCTATGCCTGGCCAGAATGTGGTGAAAGTTTCTACCACAACTCCAAACTCAAACACCAATGCTTGCACATGGTCGAGAAACCCTATGAATTCCCTATCTACAGCAAGGATTTTATAGGCAGTTCAGATCTGCTGTGGCACCAACACACTCACACAGACTAGAAGCCTTACATTTGGAGCAAATGTGACTAAAGCTTCAGCCAGGACTCCCACCTACTCATCAGGTGACCCACAGCGGTGAGAAGCCCTGTGTCTACCTGCTGTGTGGTCAGGCCTTTGCCCATAGTTCCAACTTGGACCAGCACCACTGGACACACTAGGGTGGCAGCCCCTGCCAGTATCTCTGAAATGTATTCAGCGCACATTTCACCTCTCATTTTGGTCTTTTATTCAAAGAGCTCCAGGGTGCAGCATCTCTAGACACCCTCCTTACTGCTCTTTTAGGACCGTTGATTCATGGCCTGTCAATGGCATTTGGGAGAGTCCTCACATCCTGTCCCAGGCTTTCGGAGCTTGGTTAGGGAGCCCCAGGCTAGGGGAGCTTGAGCAGTAGAATTAGAATCATTGCCTTTTCTACCTGTTCTTTAAGGCCCCAGGCCAGCTGGAGGGAGAGTTTTTTGGATGGCAGGAGCCACCTGCCCAGCTGCTCCCAGATCCCTTCACAGGCCTAGGGAGTGAGGGCTTAATCATTCCTAGAGCAAAAACTGCCTCACCCAGAGGAACAGGACCAGAGGCAAGGCACACCCCTCTTAGTGTGGGGTGTGGGAGTCGGGGTCCAATCTTCCAGAGGGAATGCACTATTAGAACACAGCCAGGCTGTGTTCTGGCCAAAGAACCAGAGAATTTGGGGAACTCTGAAAGTAGGACCTCTTCAAAGCGCTTCTCTCCACATGAGAACTGTCTTTACAGGTTGAAGCTGGGCTGGTGTGGCCCAGAGGCAATGCAGAGGACCAGGAGATCTGTTGAGTTCAGAGGGTGCTCAGGGGGGCAGGGGCAAAAGAGTTTGTCATCTGCCCCCTCCCCTTTTTTTTAACCCCCTTTCCTTGAAGATCCCCCAGGCTCTTTCTCTGCTCCTTCAACAGGGGAAAAAATGATGAGCATTCACTTGCGCCTGGCTATCTGGGATTGAACGTGGCCTTTTTGATGACCTCGGGGATGACTCCCCAAACCAGTGTATTTCTGTTGATAGAAATTAGGGTACATAGGCACCCAAGGGAGGCTTCCCACAGCACTGCACAGTCTGTGTCCATAGCAGAGTAGAAGCTGTGAGGCCCTTCTTTTTCCTCCTCATAGCTGCTTGTGTTCCTTAGACAAGCACAGACTGCAGCCTTTTTGAGCTTGAGGGAAGCCTAAATCCCACCCCTGAGGGACTGTCATTCCAACATTATCCCCCATCCTAAGTTTTCCTTTGATCAGGATTGCTGCCTCTAAAACAGCCCATGTAGACTGGGCTGAAGGGAAGGGATGTAAAGTAACCTCTCTCAGAGTCTTGCAGGAGTGTCCGGACCTGTCTGTTCTTAGCTGTGTGACCCTGAACAGCTCTACCTCTTCTGAGCTTCATTTCCGGCATCTGTACAGCAGGGAAGATGATGGCCTCTCCCAAGGCTGTGACGAGGATTCCATGGGACCACTTCCCTGCCTCCAGGGAGTGCCTGTAGTCCCATTTCCCCACTCTTCCTCCCTCACGTCTTGCGCCTTTAGCAGGTGGTGTCATCCAGCAAGTGGCAAGCAGCACATGTGCAGGCTCCCCCAAGGTCACAGTGCTAAAGGAGAAGGACTCAGGACCAGAAACAACGCAGAGTTCAGGATGCTGGCAGTGGAGAAACGGCCTCACCGGAGCACGTCTGGAGGCTTCATGGAGATGGCATCTAACAGACCCCTTGTCCCCAGGCTGGGGGCAAGAGAAGCCACTGGGCATGGAGTCAGGGATGGAGGAAGGGTTCTTGTCATGTTCCCCATGAACAGCACGCCACAGAGCACAGGTCAGGGTCTGAGTTGGAGGCCTGAGCCTGGCACATTTGTAGTAGGCACTCAGTACATAGTTGGCGTGGGCAGGTCCTGTCTCTGCAGCTTACAGGTGGCCTCTGGGCCTCAGCGTCCTCCGAGCTGTACTGTGTACTCTGCAAAATCTGCACCTGCATGTGGATGTTAGGTACGTCATGGTGGTGAGCTTGGGAGGAACATCTATTTGCAAAGTCCTTTTCACAAAACTGGGAGATAATGTCTCACTTGAAGGCGCCATTCCTGGGACCCATCTCAAACTTCAGAAACCTAAACACCCAATCAGTGCTTAGGCTAGAGATGGTGGCAAAAATATTTCTTTTGGTCTTCACTGTGTGTGTGTTTAAGTAACAGCCAATATTTAAATTGGGAGATCGCACACATCAGAATCTAAATTTCCAGTTTGTTTTGGTGGAGGTGTGGGGGGAAGGAATAAGAAAATCCAGCAACACTGCACCTTTACAGAAACAGTTCTACAACATAATTGTTATTTGTAGATATTGGAAATGATTGCTAAAATGTTAGTTAACAGACCCATTACCTCACATAGTTATAGTTTTGTGTATGTGTGAACTTTTAAAATCTATTCTGTTAGCAACTTTCAAATATTCAGTACAGCACTGCTAACTAGCCACTATGGGAAATGTTGTCTCCCCAGGACTTACTCATCTTATAATTGGAAGTTTGTATCCTTTGATCTTCACTCATTTCCCTCAACTCTGGGAGTTGCAATCTTTTGGTAACCTAATCTTAGAAGTGACATTCCATCACTTCCGCCACATTCTGTTTGCTAAAAGATTTTATCTAAATTCAGTCCATACTCAGGGGAGGGGATTAAGCAAAGGTGTAACTACTAGGAGATGGGAATTCAGGGACCAGATCAAACCACACTTCCAGCAGCCCATCTCTGATCATCAGCGATTTTTCCTCCTCTAGTAGGTTTGGGTACCCCCTCACCTACCCCAGGAACCCCTTCCATCCTTGCATTGTGACCGGGAACCTGTACATCTTGTTTCTCAGCTCTAACAGTGACCTCCCTGAGGGCAGGTCTGTGTTGTGCTTTTCTGCACTCTTCACAGTCATGTCCTCAGACTCAGCAGTGAGAGGTGGAAGGAACTGTCCTTTCCTTTACAGATGAGGAAGGGATCCACGCACTCGCTCAAAATTAAGAAGCTTGATCTTCTGACTTCTGGTCCACTTTACTGCTCTATCCAAAACAGTAGAACAGGCAACACCTGATCCACACAGCAGTTGATGCTGGGTTTAGCTAGGCTGTACCCTCAGACCAAAAATCAGCGTCCTTTCCACGTGTAGTCCACTTCTGGGTGCCAGGGTATATATGTAGCTCCCAAAGCTGAGGGGACTTGGCACTAAGGTAAGATGAGACACTAGCCTCTGGTGTGCAATTTAAAAGGGGCACAAATTTACTCAGCAATCAAGATAAATATTATTTTAATAGATTAGCAAACAGCAGCCCTTGTCATGCATCTGTTTTTTGTACATAAAGTTTTAAAAAATATTTATGCATACAAGAGCTAGGGTGTAGGCAAGAGGTGTGTGTGTGTGTGTGTGTGTGAGAGAGAGGATTCACCATAGACACAGTGGGGAGCAGAACAGGTATACTGTCTGAAATACACTGCTGAGGGGAGCAGTGGGCAAGACAGGAGAGGTCTGCTGCGCCATGTGGGTTAGCTCCCTGGCTGAGGATTGAACTCGTGCTGCAATGGCTGCTGATTGCTTCGTAGTGCTAAGACTTAACTCCCCGTACCATGAGGGAGGCCCTACATAAAGTTTTATTGGAACCAGGGCCATGATTAGAACGATGTGAGTCAAGACCCTGAAAGAGTAAGGTTGGAGCCCCCTTCGCCCTCTTCCTCTTTACTTAAAACTGATGTTTTGTTCACCATGGATTTTGGGCATTAATCTTGATTTTTTGAAACTTTGCATTAAAATGTTTATCTTGATTACTAGGTGTTCTGGGCGCCCCCTTAACTTCACTGTCCGAGGTGAGCGCTTCACTTGCTTCACCCTCGCCAGCTCTGCCACCCAAGTCCCTCTTCAACCCGTTCTGGCTCAACCTTCCACCGCCTTCTAGTTCGGGCTTCCCCCAACTGCCTCCGGTCGCTAGGTGGCGCGGTCGTGCCGCCCGCTCTCGTCATTCCTTGGCTCGCATTCCCAGGTGTGGCGGAGGGGTGGGCCGGCGCCGGCGGGCGCACGCGCAGACTTGCGGCTCTAGCCGCTGGACCCGGGCGGTGGGGTCATCCCTGACCTTGGTGATCTTGCCTGAGGTGCTGTGCGGACCGTAACGCCTCTGGTTTGAGGAAAGCTCAAACCCTAGTCGTTTCCCCTTACACTGTAGTAAGGGATTGGAATGTCGCATCCTCTGCTGCCCTCTGTGGTACGATCACCGCTCTGACCATTTCCTGTCCTATGGAAGGCCAGGGCATAGGCAGAAGCAATTTGGGGGACGTGGGAACTTAGCAGGGTGGATGGGGAACTGAGTTCTCCCAGGCCGAAGCTGAGTCAGGATGCCCGGGACCCTGGACATCTGGGCCTTGGAGGCATGAGGATTCCAACAAATGTGGCTAGTGGCAGATGTCTGGTTCATAATTTTTTTTAAAGATTTATTTATGCATACAAGAACTGGGGTGTAGGCCAGAGGTGTGGGGTGGTGAGAGGATTTACCAGAGGCAGAGCGGGGGAGCAGAACAGGCACATTGGCTGAAATACACTGCTGAGGTGAGCAACGGAGCAATGTGGGAGTCAGGTCTGCTGCGCCATGTGGGAATCTCCCTGGCAGGGGATCGAACTCATGCTGCAGTGGCTGCGGAAAGCTTCATAGGCTGAGACTTAACCCATTGCGCCTTCTAGGGAGGCCCTGGTTCATAATTTTCTTAGAGGTGGTGGGATTGTAGACGAAAGAGTTTTTTTCCCCCAAAATTGTCTTAATGAGTAGCACAGAAATTAGAACCTCTCTTAAGCTAGACTAGTTGGATTCTGGCTCTGGCACTTAACATGGTGGATGACTTTGGCAAGGTTAAGACCTTTCACTGTCTCTATTTCTTCATCTATTAAACGGGGAAATAGTCCCTATCTTAGAGAGTTGTTAAGAGGTCGATCAATGTGTGGAAACTTAGATCAGCATCTGACATATAGTAAGTACTCTATAAGTGCTAGTTATTTAAACTTCGTGCTTTAGTTACAATGATAATTTTTAGATTAAAAATGTAATCTAAAAAGAATGGGCTGGTCAGCACTGATATTCCTGCCCACTTTACATCTCAGAAAAAGCTTACCATATCTGTGTTGATAGTTTTATTGAAGTTACACATAATAAAATGCATCTATCTTAAGTGTACCATCAGGTAATTTTTAATAAATGCACACAATAGTGTGACCACTGACACTAATGTGATATGTACACTGGTGTAAGCACCATCACCTTCACAATCAAGATATAGAACATCTCCACCACCCCTCAAAGTTCTTTCATGACGCTTTGCAGCCAGCCACTTCCCCACTAAGTTCCAGGTAGCTATTCATCTGCTCTCTGGCACTGAAAACAAGTTTTGCCTATTGTAGCACTTCATATAAATGGAATGCTCTGATTGGCTAGTCCTGGACTATGTGACTTCTTGGGTTGGGAAAAAGGAGTCAATTCCACCTTGACTGTGAACTGAAAGTGAGAGGAAATGGGGGTGATTTCACAAAGAAAACCCAGAATCAGGAGGAGGCATGGATGTATTGTTTTGTGTTTGTGGGACAACACAAAACAGTAGATATTCACTATAACAAGTTTCTAGATGCTTCCAAAGGAAAATGGAGCTAATAGCCACCCTTTTGAACCATCATCTTACCATTATTGGTCTGCCGGTGGGCTCCACTCCTGTTTTGTCTGATCTTCAGCTCCCTTCATCCATTGAAGCCACCCCCTGCCCTGTGTCATTCAGTTGGTCTTCTGGGACAATTTCAGTTTGAAATATTCTGTCCGAGGCCTTCCATAAACAAAATATTTTTTAGTAGTGCACAGGTTGGATTGATCTTTGCTTTGGAATATATATCCATGGTATGTAGTGTCCCAGGAAAGAGACACAAGAGAACGTGATGTGGAGTTGTTCTTCCCAACCCTTCACCACCCGCAACTGAGGTATGTCTGAAAAAGGGCTGGATGCTACCCATTAGGGTTTATTTAACAACTAGCAAATTTGTTCTCTCTGCCTAAAGCAAAGCAGACTTCCAAACACAAGAAGCTTTGGCAGCAGCCCAATTACAAGCTTAATTAAAAGTAAGAGATTATGAAACGGTGGGTACAAAAATGGCAGAGCTAGCTCTGCACAACTACAAAGAGGCACATAAAGCTAGAACCAGGATCGGCCCAGGAAGCACGCACGACAGGCGCTGGTGCACGCAGGATGACAACCAGCTGCCCCAGGACAGCAGCCGTTCTCAGGCCATCCAGCAGGTACCAGGGAGCTGAGGCTTTGACATCCATTATCCAGCTCTGTGAACCCTGGTGGTGTCTTGCAGCTCACAGAATGGTTTGTTTCTGGCTCTGCAGATTGTGGGTTCTGGCAAACCAAAGACACTGCCACTGCAGATTCTCAGATGCTCATCTTTTCAAAACCAGTCAAGAGTGAGTTCTGTTCTTTGTAAACAATTGCGACTAATACAAGTACTGAGCTATTGTCATGGGCCAGACCCTAAGCTGGCATATTCCTACGTTATTTGACTTAAACCTCATAAACATCATTTAAGGTACAAATTATTAGAAATTAGAGATGCCGAAGGACACTTAATTCCAGCTGGGAATATTTATGAACGGGTTGTGTGCTAATGGGAAGAGTGCTGAGCAAAACAGTTCCCTGCGGCTATAAAAAGAACGGCACGTTGTATTTAAACTGTCCCCTTCCCATAGCTGTCAGAAGGACCTCATGCCAGTCAGGCCTCATTTTAAATATAGAAAACCCCTAAAAATAGCTGCCCGTGTTACAGACGCAACAGGTGATTGGCCCTAAAAGAGAGGAGGAGAGCAGAGGCCTCTGCAAAGGAGAGAGGAAGGACAGAGGCGCTGTTCCCACTTGCCGCCATGGCTCTGCCGCTGAGATCCTTGAGTCGGGGCTTTGCCAGCGCCGCCAAGGGAGACCACGGCGGGGCAGGAGGTGAGTGGGGCGGCAGCTGACCCCGTGGCTTTCTGACTGGCCGGTCTTTCCTCACCTCCGCCTCCCGGGCTTTCCATTGACCCGGGTGACACCCCAGGCCTTCCTGCCCCCGGGCCTCCAGCTTCTCTCTCACATCTGCCTCTCCCTGAACGCAGCTGGCACCTGGCGCTTCCTGACCTTCGTGCTGGCGCTCCCAAGCGTGGCTCTCTGCACCCTCAACTCCTGGCTCCACGCGGGCCCACACGAGCGCCCCGAGTTCATCCCCTACCGCCACCTCCGTATCCGCACCAAGGTACGCTGGCCAGAGCCTCCGAGCCCGGGCACCCGGCGCGAGCGGGCGGGCGGCGGGCGAGCACGGGAACACTGGCCCAGTGGGCGCTGACTACTCGCTTTCTCCCTCTCCGCAGCCCTACTCCTGGGGAGACGGCAATCGCACTCTCTTCCACAACCCCCACGTCAACCCTCTGCCCACTGGTTATGAACACCCTTGAGGGGGCCAGCGCCCCTGGCGCAATAAAGGCTTTTGGAAGTCCCACGTTTTCGGGTTCGGCGGTCATCGCGGGGCGGGGCGGGGCTTCGGCCGCGTTCTCACTCAGCGCATGCGCACACTGTGAAGTGCAGCACGTGTTTTTCCCGGTGCCAGGATTTGGGAGACATTCAAGGGAATTTCCTTGATGGACAGGTAGGGGATTCCCTCTTCTCTCCCACCTGTTAATAAGGAGAGCCTAGAGGGTAAAGGGCTTGCACATACATTAAGTCCACAGACTCTTGGAGCAAGTTGTAATTTTGGTTTCCCTTCCTCAAGGCAGAGGGATTTCTCAAAGATTACAGGATTTAAATGCTGGCAGTTCATCAGAGACCCGTGGAATTCAGGGCTGCAGACCCTGAAGTGCCACCATTCACCTGTCACACAGGATGGCACCTATGGATTCTGGCTGTCTGGAGACAATCCTAATTTCAAATAGTATAACATTCTGCCACGTTTGAGACTTTCCTGGTCTGATTCTAAATTTGGAATATTTTGGTCATTCTCTGGGGTCACTTTTCATGGGTCTTCTGCCTTAGTTCCGGAAATCAGATGGTCTTTTCTGGAAGCCAGTCTCTCTTAGATTCTGGGGACCCTATTCAAGAGGGGACGTTGATTTAAACAAGGTCTGAACAATTCATCCACTTTCTAGGACTGTCTGCTCACTTGCCCTTACCATAGTCTCTGAAGCCTGTGCTGAATCCCATGAGCAACACATTCATAGCTAGAGCTTTCTTGGTCTCCTCCCCTAACAGTACTCACAGTAGACCCCAGTCACTCCCCAGGGTGAGAGAATGTTTTCTATACCCACCAACAGGTTCCCCCAACTCTTCCTAGAGTAACACTCAAGTCCCTGGATTAGAACTCTCTTGTACAAGAAAAATCTGTTAAAAACATGTTCATTTTAATGTTACAGTTCTTAAACATATGAAAATTCTTTCTGGCATCATATAAAAAGTGGGTCATCGCTGAGGAGGTCTGAGAGATATGTAAAAATATGAAAATCTTTGCATGCTTCGGGAAGGGGGCACCAGATGAGTTGTTCGGGCCAGCACAGATCACGTTACCTAATGTTGTCCAGTGGAAGTGGATTTATAAGCTTAGGCAGGACCACTCAGTGGGAGGTATAGATTTACAGGAAAGTGGATTATTGGGGCAAAGTCAAACTGGGAGCTTCAGTGCTGACATTCTCCTCATCGAGAGTGGCAATGTCTTCAGGCTTGCCATCCAGCATTTCTTTGTAACGACGTTTGAAGAAACCAAGCTACAATGGGAAGTAAATCAAAAAAGCTGGGTAAGAGGACAGGGAAGAAAGTTGGGGGTAGGAAGAGACTGAGAGAGAAGGGAACTAAGCCGAATTGTGTTTGTGTGCTAGACACACGTGACAGCAGCTGTCATATGGAGTATGTACTGTGCTACTCAGATTCTGAGTCAGGCAGGCTTGCACACACACCTTGGCCTCATTTCTGTCTCACTTAAGCCATGCTGTGAGGTAGGCATTGTTTTTATTTTTAAAATGCGGAAACAGGCTCAGAGAGGTTGAGCCTCTTGCTTGATATTAAGCAGCAAGACAGAGCCAAAATGTACATCCAGATGTGTCTATTCCACCCATAGTCCGAGTTCTTCCTACTGTACCATCCTGTCTGTGGACGGCTCGGGTTGGATACCGGTGCTGTCAGGGTGGGTGAACGCGCTCACCTTGTACAGCCCGGCTGTGATGACAGCCAGCAGCAGCAGGCCTCCCACGGAGCTGCCCATGATGAGGGGGATGGGGTCATAGGTCTCATACTCTTCCAGCACCATCTCCACCTGAAGCACAGGCGGCCCCATCAGAAAGCAGGAGGCCTCTTGCTGCCCCAGACGCTCCCCAAGTTCCCCAGCCTTTAACTCGCTCCCCACCTTCCCCAAGTCCCGTCCCAAGAGGCGAGATACAGAAGCGCTCACGGGCTTAGGGACAACTGTCTGGCCCAGGGCCCTTGCCTCCAACCCCCACCCCATGCTGGGGCGCCCCACTGGGCATCACGGATTCGGCATCAGGAGCCCTCCCACCTGTCCGGCCACACGGGCCCTACCTGGGCTCTCAAAAATGCCTCCTGTCCTGGGAACTGGGAATACGTGGATGTGTTGAACAGGATTTCGGCCGCACTCACGACCTGGACCTTCTTCTGCAGCATCTGCAAGGGAGAGGGCAGAGCTGGGTGCTGGCACCGGGGGAGGCTCGGCATTGGAGGAGTGTCTTGGCTCGAGGGTGGGCACGGGCACATCTGGTGCCACCTGAATGGGGGGAGGGGCCCCGCTGTTGGGCTGCACACCTGGCTGACCCAGCCGAAGCTGAGGTTGCCCTTCAGGATGAAGTCAAGCTCCTCCTGGACGCTGAAGGAGGGGATGTCACAGCGGAACCTCAGGCAGACAGCAATGGTGCAGTCCTAGGGACAGAGAGGAATGAAACTGAGGAGGTCTTAACTTGGGGAACCATAAAAGGTGGGGAATATACGAACAATTACAGGGTGTATGCAGGGCTCTCTCGCTTAGCAGGGCATTTCCCTGTATCCCCAAGGCACAGCTCCACCTGTAGTGGGGGGCGAGGGCCTTTCTCACCAGCACATTACTCCTCGGAATCTGGGCCAGGAAATCAGAACGCTGGGGAGGTTCCCTCTCTGATACACAAGGGAGACTCTAGGGAGTGTGAGAACGAGAATGACCAACATTTCACTGGGAGGACAGTGTGAGGCTCTGTGGGATCAGACCCAGCGAGTGAGAAAAGGCACCTGGGAGGGGGCCACCACGGTTGCGTCCCACACAGCCACACCATTCAGCAGGACGGGCACCAGGAAGTTAATGCTAATGGCCAGGTCTCGCTGACTCAGGTTATTCACCTGCAGAAAACGGAAACACGGCTCAGACCATCACCTGGTCCCGGGGCATCCCCAGTCCGGCTTCTTTCCTTGCTCTCCCCTCCATTCCCGACACGAACAGCACCCGGGGAAGCAGACACGGCTATCCCTGGCCTCTCACCCAATATCGATGCTCAGCTTCTTTCCTGTTGTTCTTATCAGATGTTGAAAAGTTGAAGTACTTGGTGGATTCTTCGTGGCTGGAGAGAAAAGGCTAGCTTGTGAAAAATAGCCCCGGACCATCCTTGATTGTGCTCAGCTTGCT
This sequence comes from Scalopus aquaticus, assembly GCA_004024925.1. NCBI lineage: Eukaryota > Metazoa > Chordata > Mammalia > Eulipotyphla > Talpidae > Scalopus > Scalopus aquaticus. The sequence goes on from PVIJ01000894.1 coordinate 43,818, forward strand.
TCTGAAGGCTCCGTTGGGCCCAGCAGATGCCCAGGGAAATGAGGTCATTCTCCACTGGGTCTGCAGCCCCAGCTCCCGCTCTGGGTCACCCTTGTCCTTTGCCCGGTCATCCAGGCAGTTAAGTAAATGTGAGGGTTTATGGTGCGTGGACATGTGTGGAATGGACATAAACGTTCTAGGCTGTGCGTGGCTCTCCACCCACTCTCCACCCACCCACCCACCTTCCATGGCTTCCTTCAGTAAACATTTTCCATACACTAGGTTGTATGTTTGATTCTGGAGATTTGACAGTTAATAAACCATAATCCCTGCCTTCACAGTGTGTAAGATCCAAGGTCTCAGTGGAATCAAGCAAATAAGCATGTTTCACCAGCACCTGGATGGTAAAACTTCTGGGGAAATTTCATGGGTCCCCAGTTTTCCCACAGATGTGACTCTCAACTTGACAATAAAGATCACTGGCTCAAGAGCTCACCTGCCTGGCTGGCATCTCAGGTTCCCCACTTCCTACCTAAGTAACAAGGCAAGTTACTGAACCTCTCTGGCACCCTGGAGTTCTTTCCTCTTTAAAATGGCGGTGCAAATATCAGTGCCTGCCTCTAACAGAACTGCGGTGAGGTCTGTGGCAGTGCCTGGCACATTTATGGAGCCCTCCACAAATGTTAGAATTGTTCCCTCAGTCTGCTGTGCTAAAATTCCTCTCTGCTTCTCACTCCAACCCTCTCTCTGCTTCAGCTTTATCACTTCAGAATTGTTCAGTACTAAACCTCTTTTCAAATGTGAGGAGATAACTCTGCTCCCCCAGTCCTTGGAGAGACATGCAGTGTGGCTGTGGGCACGAGAACTCCTGGGCTTGATCCCTAGTTCTGTCACTGACCAGCTGGATGCCAGGCGCCAGTTATTTAGCCTCTTGATTTCTTTGTTGGTAAAAAGAGGATAACTATATATCATAGCAATTGTAGATGCTATTAGCGTTATTAACCGAGTATAAATACATGCAAAGTACTCAAAACAATGCCATACCATCATACGTAAACGATGTACGGGTTGGGGGCTATTTTCAGAAATTCCCCACGTATAGAAGAGGAAAATCACACAGGATATGTGGAAGGGCAGTGGTCCCCTCTCTTTTGTTCCCCTAAAACTCCACCCGAGGTGATCTTACTCTCGAAACCTCTGGAGTTTAGCCAGGAGTGTGGACTCCTTGCTCTGTGTCCAGCCTGGCCTTCTTGCCCCTCCTCCCACCTCAGAAGCCGTAGCAGCAGCCTCGGCTGTAGGCTCTGAGACAACTTCCCAACACTCTCTCCCCTCTACTCTCCTCTGTGTTCTGTGAACCCTTGACCTTCCTTTCCCTTGTGAGCGTGTCCTATTGGGCACAAGCTCCCTACAGTGCTCAGAGAAGCCTCCGCCTCAGTCTGGTTAGCTTCACTTTACACAAGCTTCGTGTTTGGCACTAAAGATAGGCTTGGCTTCATTTTGAAGGAAGCTGTATCTTGGAGAAAGAGGAGGGAGTACACAGTGGTGGCAAGGTCTGTGGGTACTACCTTCAGGCCAGTTCGTCAGAGAAGCCGGAATTACAGTATTTGGTGTCATGGTCTAACTGTATGTCTGGCCACCCACTCATGTTTCCTCAGCCGTGTGAGGAATCAGAGGAGCTTGCGCAGATCCCCATCCTCCCAAGAGCAGGCTGGGCTGAGGGGAGGGACTAGGCTGAGAGGAAGGTCAAAGGACCAAGGTCAGACATTAAGTACCTGCTGATCACCATGTAGATGGCATATTTCACTGGGATCTCCAGCTGGAAGTTGGTCTTGCTGCTTGTAGGTTTATTATTCTCACTGGGGAAAGAGGAGGGTGGGGAGGAGCCCAGTTGGGAAGGAATCCAGGAGAGGACTCCCCAGCTGGGGCAAGAGACTAGAGCGTGAGAACACGTGATCCCTTTGCCTGGGCTCACCTGCTAGCACTGGCTCTCAGAAGCAGCTTGTCTCCCAGGTTGGCCTTGTAGGAAACATCAAGTGTGACTGTGAAGGTGGCCTGGGAGAAGAAGAAAGAAGGAATGGGGACAGGGAAGGTCACAGGGGAGTGGGAGAAGGGGATGGATCAGGACAAGGGAGAAGAGTGATGAAGATTTGGGAGGAAACTCTGACCTTAGTGCCCCCTCGGAAGATGGGGTGGTTGATGCTACAGCTGCTGCTTCTCAAACCCTTGTTCTCTGTGGGTACTGCCTCGCATGCCAGACGCAGTGGGCGCCGATGGGGTTGCTTCCAAAGGAGGAGAATAAATTTTTTAAAAGTTATCCACATGCACGTAGAGGCTCAATATATAGGAGTGATAGCACTGCAGAGCAGAAGGACAGACTTCAATAAAAGGTCCTGGAAAAGTTGGCACATATGAAACAAAGACAAAAACACTGGATCCCTACCTCCATATATTAAAAAAAAAACCAACTGGATTAAAGGTTTTAATGTGAAAAGGCAAAATTGTAAAGCTTTTAGAAGGGGAATATCTTCATCCGTTAGGGCAAGGTAGTATTTTTTAAACAAGACACATACAGAAGCACTACAAACAAAGGAAAAGATCGATAAAGATCGTCCACAGTCACATTTAGAGATAGTTTAGGTTAAAAGACACTTATGAGGAGTCAGAAAAGACAAGCAACAGGATTGGAAAAACTATTTGAGCACATGCAACTGGAAAAGGACTAGTAACCAAATTATGCAAAGAACTCTTACAACCCAGTAAGAGGGAGATGAACAATTCAATCAAAGAAAAGGAAAAAGTCTTGGAAGGCATTTCCTAAAAGAACAAATTCAAATGACCAGGGCAAATATATGCAAAATTGCTCAATCTCATTAGAGAAATACAAATTAAAACTGCAAGAAATATTTTTACTCACCAGATTGACAAAAATTTAAAGGTCTGACAATGCTAAATGCTAGTGGTGTTTTATTTCTTGATCTGAATGCTAGCTGCATAGATATTTGCTTCAGTTTATTGAAACTGTACATATACTTTATGCATCTCTCTCTTTTTCTCTCCCCCTTCACTCCCTCCCCCCAGAAGAATTAAAAGGAATCTATAATAATCCAGGGCCGGGGAAGCCAGATAGCCAACTCAAGTCCAGGGGAGCTGTTTACCTGGGTTCCTAATACTCGCCGATAGGATAGCCCTGCTGGGTAGTAGAAGTGGATCAGAGTTCCGTAGGAATCTTCACCCTCATTCCATACAGTCACTGTCACATTGAGCTCCAGGGAGCTCCCCACCACCAGGGTCTGCAGACTGAAGGAGGAAGGACAAGACTGGAGAGTGACTTCAAGAAGGTTGAATCAAGGTCAGGGACAGGTCTTTGGAAACTGTGGGTTAAGGGCTGATCATGTGCCAATCAAAATCATTTATTTGGGAGGAGAGCCAAAGGAGAACACAAGCACTTCTCATCCTATGAGAACAGGAGGCCCACACCCCTGAGTTTCTGAATGTGACAGGAAAGTCACAGAAGAGGGCTCACCCTGAGAAGCTGAAGCTGACTCTCAGGTCCCCTTCGCAGAGGCGATCTTGCCCACAGTTCTTCTCAAAAGGGAGCTGCAGCAAAACAGTATATCCTCTTTCCATCCAGGGTCCTAGTCCTTCTCAGCCCCTCAGCAGTACTCATCATTGGGGGTACTCATCAGCATGATAACTGAGCACTCGCCCAACCCCCACACTGTGCTAACACTGGTAAGGAGTGGGGTGGTGGGAGAGGCAGGTAGAATATAAAAGAAAGATAAGACAAGATCCTGGACTTCCAGGAGCATAAAGTTAAGGAGTCAAATCCACCTCATACTGGGACAACTGCTCATGAAGTGTCAATAATGGGGGTTGGCTGGGGGGTTAGGAAAGATGGAGACCAGAGATGAATCAGTCATGGTTCTTGTATCCAAGGAACCCACAATTCCCAGGAAACCACAGAAGTTGATGCAGATTGCTATGATTTCTGTCACTTGGTATCTGGCAGGGTATCACCATGACAAGACGAGTTTAGAGAAGTGTACTAGGTACAATTTTCAAACAAAGGGGAGAGAAGAGGGGTTTTGAGAACTAGAGATCTTTGAAGTGGAGAGAAGGAAATGTTTTCCAAATGAGAGATACAACATGGTCAAAGACTCAGGGGTAGCAACGTGGGAAACAGAATGAGAATCAAAGAGTTTGTGTTGCAGTAACCAGTGTGGATGTGTGTGTGGGGGGTGGGGAATAGGCAGGATCTTGGTAACTGGATGGGTCTTTTGGGATTGCGTGTGGTTCTTGAGCATCTGACAGCTACTGTGGCTTCTTAAGCACACAGAGATGCAATGCAAGTCAGCATACCCTGGGACTGCAGAGGAAAACTCACAGAAGCAGTGAAGACGTCCTGTGAGCCCACAGCCAGCACAGGGCGAAGGTTCTGGGATGAGGGGGTGCGCTCTCCCACCAGGGAGAAGTTGAGGCGCAGGATAATGGGGCTCATCATGTCCTCAACGCAGTCCTGAGGGAGAATGGAATTTCTATAATCCACTATCCTTCTCTCTTATTTTTACCACTGGGGCTTTCTTCCCCTGCATCCAATCCCCATAGAGCACCCCAGCCAGACTGTGGAGCCAGGTTCTCCGTTCCCAGCTTTCCCCTTGCCAGGCCAGTCTCCCGGCCCTTCCCACCTCACTCAGCAGGGCACGGGGTGCTGGAGTCTCCTCCTCCCTCTCCCTTTCCGAGAACCCATAGTCCTCACTGGTAAGAGCAGCTTCACGGTCTCACAGTGCTCCCCCAGCCCCAGTGTTTTTCTTTGTGTCAAAGTCCTTTCCTCGGTCGCATCAAAAATGGCACGAGAAATCAGACGGCCCGGGTCCAAGGCCAGGTCATATGAGACCGAGCTTTGGACATCACCTGAAGTAGAAGGGGGGTGCAAGATGGAGAGTCAAAGAGAACTTAGAATGTTTCATTTTCGTATATTCCTGCAGGAAAGAGCTACTGAGCACTTTCTGTGACCACAGACTGTCCCGGGTGCTCTAGAGGACAGAGCTGTGGCTCCTGCCCCCGGAGTTCACAGACCAGGAGGGAGGACAGCACTTAGAGGGGATCGTGATGGGCCTAACTCAGACCTGGGAGCTCCACATGGAGGGTGAGCTGGAGTCTGGTGAAGAGTGGTGAGAACACTCCAGGTCGTGGGAACAGAGGCCAGAAGGGAGAGGGAGGCTGGCACATGCCGTAGAAATATATGGAGTAAGGGGCAGTGGCTGAGGCGGTGCTGGAGGGGCAGGAAGGGGCCTAATCAGCAAGGCGTTGAAGGGAAGGAGTTGGGGTGTTTAGAAATGCAAGAAGACTGAGGGGTGTTAAACAGGATTTGCATTTAGAACCAGTCACTCTAGGTCCTTCGGGTGAACAGGGGTTGTGCGGGAGTAGCCGTGGAACTCCCCATTTGAGAGACGTGGTGGCCTCAAGGAAGGCAGGGGCTGGGCCATGGAGAGAAGGGTGCAGACTCCCGCTGGATCCTGGACACAGAACCTCCAGGCCCAGGCATGGGATGAGGGCAAGAGAGGGAACCCAGGTTTTGACACCAGCAGCTGGGAGGAGATGGAGGGCATTTTTGGACTCCCAGGCCCATTCTGTCCTAGTGCCTCCAGGGCGGTGCGGCGCAGGAGGTGGGGCCTGGGAGGAAGCTCACCTAGTTGGTCCACTGAACTTTTGCTGATGTTGAGGCAGATGATGGCCTCCCCAGCCCCTAGGGTGGTGGGCTCCTCATTCCAGCACTGGTACACAGCCTTTGCCACTTCTGTGGGCGAGAACCTCATGTCCACCTCCACCTTCAGCACCGGCCGGCTCCTGTGGGCAAATGCAGGGGCGAGGGCCAGCGTCCCGCAGCTTGAGGAACGGGCTGTGGCTGTGGGGAGTTGTCACCTGAGCAGCAGTGCGTGCCCCTGGGCCCCCACGGCCAGGTCCACCAGTCCGTCCTGGGTGAGGTCCCGGCCTCCGCTCAGCGACTGCCCGAAGTACTGGAGCCCAAGGGAGAGCTGGGAGCCTGCGATCCGCTGCCGGAGGGGGAGGAGATGAGGAAGTCAGGGCGGAGATTGGAAAGGTTTGAGGGGAGAGATTTGGGGAAGAGGCTGCAGTAAAAGTGGAACTGGAGAAATGGAGAGGAGAGACGGGGGTGGGGGTGCGGGGGGCAGGAATGGAAAGCAGCAGGTGAGGACCTCAGGGACCCCAGGAGAAGGGAGCGCTTGGTCAGCTCATCGTGAATAATGACAAAAGACAACAGTAGGAATAATGTGGGCTCATTTCTTTGTCATTTGTGTCTTCATACATATTTGATGAGTGCTTCGTGCTCCCATTGAAGTCTGTGGCACTGGCGTATCATTCAATGTTTCATCAGGAAATGACGTCGGTGGCTGGACCTAGGCCGCACAGCTCACTTGGCTGGGCGCTTGCCCTGGGGCCTGTGAGCTCCTAAGCATGACAGCACCCACCACAGACTAAAGTCTGTTTGGAGCCAAAGGAGGGGAGATAATTTGTTCTCAGCTGGGTCTGGAGAGATTCAGGGAAACAAATCACAAAAAGATGGAGGGTTCCCACGTGGGAGGCGGCGTCTGGGGAAGCTGGGCGGTGGGCGAGGACGGGGAACTAGAGGAGCTTGTGGATGGGGTCTCACCTGGCTGTGGGAGGGGCTGATGCCCTGTGCTGAGGTTCCATGAAACAGGTAGACAGCACCCCGGTTCTCCTGCTCTCCCGGGGCCCCGATGGCCACGTCCGTCAGCCTGTCCCCATTCACATCCCCCAGCACCGTCAGGGCTGCCCCAAAGCGCGCCCAGGGGTGGCCCTGCTCCCCACGGAGGACAGTCGCACACTGCCAGCTGGCCCTCTGCAGAACAGAACCGTGTCAGGCCCAACCTGGGCGACCCCTCACCCCACCTCCCCCGGGCCCCACCCAGCCCAGGCCCCATCAGCCACTCACCCCTCGGGGCAAGGGGCACACGGACACCTGGCCTCCCCGGGTCTGCTCATAGAAATGGGGGGCCCCGATGAGGACCAGGTCTGTGCTTCCGTCTCTGTCCACGTCCACAGAGCACAGGGAGGCCCCGAAGTAGGAGCCGATCTGGAGGGCAGAGCCTGGCGTCATCCTGCCCGCCCCTGCCAGAGTCACCCCTCTGGGACACGCCCCACCTCTGCCCAGCCTCCACCCCCCCAAGACCTCAAAACCCCTCATCCCCTCCCTGTGCGCCCTGGAGAGCCGCCCACCCTCAGGCTCCCTCGTCACACAACCTGTGTCCCTGTGACCTCAGCTTTCAGCCTCCATTGCCCAGACAGCGGGGCGAAGAGGATGACCTTCCCGGTGTGCTGATGGCGGGGGGCCCCCAGGACCAGGCTCTGCACCCCCTTCCAAAGGGCCAGCTCAGTGGAGTAACCTGGGGGGGGTCAGGCCTCAGCACAAAGGCTCCCCCCGCCCAGCCCCGGGCTGAGTCCCAGCAGCTCCCACCTGGGCCCCCAACCCGGCCGTTTCTCACCCAGGTAAGAGTCCCTCATGTCCACATTCTCCTGAGACGTGTTGATGAAGGTGGGACTCATGCTCGTGGAGTACAGGAAGGCACCTCCAGACCAGCTGAAGCTCCCCACCGCCCCCAGAACGGGTCCCTCCTAGGAGGAAAGGGTTCCAGGCTGAGCAGCTGGGAGCGGGCAGCAGCCAGCCAGTCCCAGAGAGGTGCCGGCTGCCAGCTCTGCCTATTCTTCGGGGCGCTCCTTCCTCTTCTCTGGCTCACAAGCAGCCTGTGTCCCTGACACCTGGTGTCTCTCAGCCCCCCCACTGCGCTCCCCAGTCGGCGCCTGCCTCTCGCCCACTGCCCTTTCTGCCTCCTAGCTTGCCCCCCCGCTCTGTCTTCCACGCCCAGAGTTAGGTTTCCTCAAATCCAGTGTGCAAAAGGAGATGATTCTCCATCACCCTGTCCCGTAGGGTGGCATCGGGCTCCTTTCCTACCAGACCTGTCAAGTTAAGCTTTTTCCAAAACACACCTAGCTTTTGGCCTTGACACCCCTCTCTCTTCTTTCTGAGACCAACTCTTCCGTCTACAAGAGTCAGCCTCAAAGATCTCTGTGAGGTCATCCGCAGGTCCCTCAAGAGCCTCCTCAGTGTGCTTCATCTATTGCCCTTTAAAATTTTTATTTTGGATAATTTAGAACCTATACGAAAGTTGAAGGAAATGTATAGTGAACTCTTAAGTACCCATGACCCAGCTTCACTGATCAATTCATGACCAACCTTGTTTCATTTCTTCCATCTGCCCAATAAGCTCCCAAATGATTTTGAGACAAGTCCCTGTGAGTATTTTGAACACATCTGCTTTTATACAAGTCATGCTGCCTTGTCATTTCTGTGGCCTACATGGCCCAGCCCTTCTGCCTCTCCTGCCCGCTCCCCCTTGCTGGTCCTAGTTCACTCTGCTCCAGATGGTCTGGCCTTGCTATCTCTCTAATGCAGGCACCGTGTTCCTGCCTCAGGACCTTTGCACATGCCTTTTCATCTACCTGGAGCAATCTCTCCCCAGATTTTTCCAGGTCTGGTTCTTTCTCATTATTCAGCCTTAGTTGTTACTCCTCAGGCCTCATCTGATGGCCTTTCTTTCTCTAGAGCAACAATTCAGCACTATCTATGGTCTTTTGTTGTTATCCTCTCCTCTCAGTAGATGCGTGTCCCATGGGAGGGAGAACCTCAGCTATCCTGTTCTCAGTTGTTCTCCCAGCACCTATAAACACTCCCAGGTAGTCTTATCCCTCCCCACCCTGTTAGATAGTGAGTTTGAGGACAGGGTCTGCCTTCTTCTTTATCTCTGGCTCCCAACCCAGGGCCGAGACTTGTTAATCAAACACAATGCCTCACCCACCATTGTGAGTACCGAACTGAAGCCTGCTTGTGACATCTCGTGCCAGAAGGAACTGCTTGTCCTCGACTGGGTTCCTGTGAGGAAACAAATCACTTAAGCTCCTGGAGACCATGAGATCGTGAGGACTTGGAATAGAGGGAGGACAATGTGGTCTGGGGTTTGGATTCTGGGGAGCAGTTGAGTGAACTGTGAATAGGTTGCTCAGGACTGCGGGGAACACTGCAACTCCAAGACCCAGGGTTGCCCCCCTATTCACCCTCAACTGCAAAGATCTTCTCCTGCAGCTGCTTCTGGATGCTGCTGAGGGCTGCAAAGTTGTCCACCTTGAACACGTGGTCCTGTGAGGGCGGGGAGCCGATGGCACTCAGCTCCTGCCTGGCACTGGACTCCCGGAAAGCAGCTCCTACCTGTGGCAGAGAGACAGCTGAGGAGGAGCACCTGCCAGTCTTTCTGCTGGATGACGTCAGGCTGATTCTGGGGGAGCCGTGAGGAAGAGGACGCACCCCAATGGCGTAGCGGATGATGCCAGCGCGCTCTGCCTCGGGGATGACGGCGCTGTATTCCAGGGAGTCTCCTAATTTCTTCCCATCTGTGATGACAAGGAGGATCTTCTTGGCCCTTTTGCGGGCTCCTTTATTACTATGAAATAGTTCTCTCCTGTCAGGGAAGAACGGGGGATGGCTTTACTGAGATGTGGTTAGTTCTGGAAGGAAATCATTTGCAGCACTGGAAGCTCATCCTGGGGAGTCTTGGTACCCTCAGATTCTGTCAGGTATGTTAAGGAATCAACAGTTCTTTTTGAAAGTCATACTGACAGCGATCACTAAGATTGCTGACCAGCCTTAAATGTACTCGTATTGCTTGGTCCTAAAATTTCATTCACTGTGGAGCCTTATTCCCAGGAGACAGTATAGTAGGAGCTGTGGCGTCAGACACACTTTGGGCAGGCTACTCCACCTCTCTGAGCCTCTACTGCTCTCCATACAAGATGAGAATAAGTTGGTCTCTAAAGATGGCTCCCAATGAGCCACAGCTGATTTCCCTCCCTGGCCTGCCACTCACTAATCAGAAGCATGCAATAGAAGTGACAACATACCAGTTACACCAGCACGTAAGAGGTCTTAGTAGCTTTAGTCTTAGTAGCTTAGTAGCATTTGGGGAGTCCTGAGCCAGCATGAAAGAAGTTCAGCTCCCCTGTCGGAGACACCCCCACGAGCGGCCACATGGAGAGTGGTCCAACTGTCCCGGGTAAGCCCAGCCTTCAAGCCATGCCTGCCAGGCCGCACCCAGTGAATAAGCACTCATGTTCCAGTGTCCTGTTCCCCCAGACTACAGCCACATGTGGGACCCAAATGACAACGGCAGAAGAACCATCCTGCTGAGCCCCAGGAGAATGAAAAGTGATGGAAGAGTTTGTATATGCCACTGCATTTGGGAGTGGTCTGTTAGGTGAGACTAGGTAACTGAGACAGTATCAGGTTATTCTAAGGATTGAATGAGGTAAGGCTTCCACAGCAATGAGTGACGACAGGTAAGCCAGCATTCATAGCTGTTACAAAAATGAAAAATGTAAGTATATTCTCACATAGCTCTACAGACTCAGAACACCACTGGCCCCCCCATTGGAGGCCAGTCCAAGGGGACCCCTGGTGTGGAGGAGTCTTCCTGTGTCGGGGAGGATACAGTGAGGGGCCAGAGTCCTCCAGGGAGGATTCTGCCTGCAGCCCCCAAGCCTCCCTGTTGAGCCCCTTCCTCCGGAGCCTCCCAGCCCGGGGGGGAGAGTGTGAGGACGGCAGTGTGCGGCGTGGCAGTCTGTCCCGCGGGAGGGGCGCTTACACCGCTCTCTGGATGCCGGTGGCTGTGTGCGTGAGGCCTTTCAGCTGCGCGATGGGCTCCACCAGGCTCTGCAGGCTCGGGCTGCTCTGGAACTGGGTGAAGGTGAAGTGGATCTTCATGCGATTTGAGTACTGCATCAGTGCAAACTGCAAAGACGAGAGGAAGGTGGGGTTCAGAAGTTGTTTTTTAATAAATTGTTTGATTTTGGCCTAATATTGCATTTACAAACCATTTGTTTATGTGTTTTTGAAGTCCAACTGAAACCCAGAGGAAAAAATTGGCCGCAAAGAGAAAACTGGAAAATCAAAACCAAACAAGCTTCTTTTATCGTCTTCAAAGACTGTCCTTGCCAACTGCAGTATTGTTAGATACAAAATTTTAAAAAAGAGCTATAACAGGGCCTCCCCGGTGGCGCAGCGGTTAAGCGCTGCGCAGTGGAGCTGTCGGCAGCAGCGAGATGAGTTCGATGCCCAGCCCGGGAGATTCCCAAATGGTGCGGCAGACCTCTCCTGCCTCGCCCGCTGCTCCCCTCAGCACTGTACTTCTGTCAATCTGCCTGTTCTGCTCCCCACTCTGTCTCTGGTGAACCCTCTCACCCCCCCCATGCCTCTGGCCTATACCCCAGCTTGCATGCATAAATAAATCTTTAAAAAAAATCTATAACACATGAAATTAATTTGTAGGCCGTATTTCCTCATGCCTCAAAAATCTGTATATGCATATATCTGATTACTAGGAAATATAAAATAATAAACTAAATCATGAGGTACTTGGAAAACATAAAAAAATTATCAATTATTTGGTTGAGTTACCTTTAAATTTCCCAGCAGAATTATTTTACAATTCTTTCAGTGTTTTTTTTTTTCAAGAAATAATTTTTTTTTTAAGATTTATTTATTTATGCATACAAAGTGTTGCAGTGGCTGCCCATAGCTTTGTAGGCTGAGACTTAACCCGTTGGGCCATCAGGGAGGCCCTCTTTCAGTGCTTTTAATCAGCAGAAACATTGTATTTCCTTTGGCTTGGGAGTCATATTAAATGCCAAGTCAGGGCTCACATCAGGCCTGCACTGGGACCCCAGGTCCACTGAACCACCCCAAGACGCCAGGCCCCCCTACCGGGTTGTCTTCCCCAAAGGCAGACCCCCTTCCTGGCCCCTCTCCCCAGGAGCCCAGTCATCACCAGGCTGTTGGTGCCCTTGAACTGGTCCATCACAGCTCTGACAAAGTCCTTCATCTGCTTAAAGTCACTTGGGATGATGCTGCTAGAGCCATCGATCAGGAAGACAATGTCCATCTCTGAAGGTGGGCACTCTGCAGAGGGAGGAATCGGAGACGTGCGTGTGAGCCCCGCCATCTCAGGGCCCAGGGACCCGTCCAGTGCCAGCCTTGGGCGGGGTCAGTGCCCTCCAGGTCTCTGACCCCTCCGCAGAGGAGCCCCCAACCTGTTGCCCCAGCCCCTTCTTCCCTCAGCAGAGTCCCTAGGGCTCCCCTCTGCTCAACAGGCCTGGAGGGAGTAGAGGACAGGGCGGGGCGGGCTCCTCATTCTTGCACTCAACAAATACATTGTTATTGAACACACACCCACCATGAGGGGCTGGGGGGAGGCAGTTCAGCCGTTGGGTCAGCACGTTCGCCCTGGAGCCCTGTGCTGGCTCAACTCCAGCTTCCCTGGGCTTCGGTTTCCCCAATTCCTTAAAATGGCACGAGAGTGCCAGCCACAGCAGGTGGTTGCAAGGGTACAGGGAGCATGGCGTGAAGTGCTGCACCGGGCCTGGGGCCCCAGCAGGTGGCTGTTAGAGCCGCCATCACCAGGGCAAGGACCTTCTGGGCCCAAGGACACACGGCAGTGGATGCTGGGGCCCACACCCGCAGGATGGGGGTCGGGCTACAGGGCATTGGCTGTCACTGGCTCCCAGCTAATTCCTCCCCAGGAGTCACCCCAAAAGGGAGCTGACTCGCCAAGGGAACACACCCGCTCCTGGGAGCGACCTGAATCCAGTCACACTCCCCGTGGGTCCGCTGAGGCTTCTGCTGGGATCACATCACCGTCCCGTCTCCTTCAGCCCAGTCTTGCCACCCTCACCTCTCAGGTACTTGTCCCCAGAACACTCCCTGACGAACCTCAGAGTCTGTTTCTGGGGAAATCTGATCTAAGACCAGAGATTTTAAAAGAAAAATGCTATCCCTGGTCTGGAGTCCACACCATAATGGAAAGACACCATATCCCCGTTCACACAGACGATTCAGGTTGGTCCTAGACTCAGGCAGGGGGCTGTGGCCTGCGCCAGTGCGCAGGACGCTGTTGGCGCTGCCCACATCCTGTGCTGCTCTCTGTGAGGGACATGAGGCCAGCATAGTGCTGAGGTGTGAGGCTAAGCATCACAGCCTGCCCAGGTCCCCGAGCGGCCTCTCCTCACACCTGCTCCTCCCCCATCCCACCTACTCTACTGGCAGGTGCTTCACCAGAGCTGAGAAGACGGGGTAGACCGCTTGCCTTCCTGTTTCCTCAGCTACCAGGAAATCCAGCGATCACAGGCTGACCGAGGAGCCCCACGTGCCCTGTGTCTTGTCACCCCACCCTGCCCTGCAGCTGCATCTATGTCCATTTTTTCAGCTGCATCACGAATTTAGGCCAGGCCATAGCGAGCAACCTCACAACGTCACTTCTGTTTTTTCTCTCCTTGCTGGATGCCCAGGCTTCCTGTAGCGGCACGCGCTGCAGCTGAAAACCTTCTGAGCAAGGACCGAGCCAGGGAGGGGAGACTGGCCCGCGCTTGGGGCTCTGCCACTTCCTGGCAACAGGAACACCCCGCTTGAGCCTCACTTTTCTTGTCTGTAAAATGGGGGCATCCTGCCCACCACCCAGGACAGTGTGACGATGAGCGTGGCACCCGGCCTGCCCGCACACGGCGCTTCCCGGCCGCCCAGCCCTGCCTCCTCCGCACCGGCCTACACGCTCCGCCTCGTGAGCCCAGAAGCATCTAGAAGACATAGCTCCAGGCGTTTAAATGCCACCCCACGTGCAGGCCTCCCAGGCGGGGCACAGTGCCCCCCACAAGCCCTGGACACCTCGCCCTGTTCTCTCTGTCTCCTCTCTAGACTCTGCTCTCACCTCTGGGGTGGGGAGGTTTCTGCTTCTGCTTCACCCTTGGCTAAAAACCCTCCTCAAAGGGCACCCTGGCTCTCCTGACCCAAAGCACTGTTGTCAGTCAGCTCTTTGCCTGGCCCCCGCCTTACTTGGGGCCCAGTAAGGGTGAGGCAGTACATCTCCCTTACTTGGGGTGAGGCAGTGCATCTCTCCCCTGCCTAGCCCAGACACACGTCCCAGCTGGCAGGTCAGTCCTGACAGCCCTCACTTATCTGCCAAGTGGGGGTCTAAGCGCCTTTGACCCTCAGAATCACCCCAACGGTTAAGCCCCATTCTACCAGTGAGGAAACTAAGGCCCAAGGAGCGAAGTCACTGGCCAAGGACACAGAAGATGAACCTGGGACCCCATCAGCAGCCTGACTCTCAGAGACGTGCCGCTGTGGGGCCCCAGGGGACACGGGTGCAGCCCCAGTCCTCCTTGGGAGCCCTCCAGAGCTGCCTCCCTCCTGGCTCCAGGTGCTCTCATCCTCACCACATGTTTTCACCACCCAAGGCCCTTCCTCTAAAAGACAAAGCATCTCTGCACCTGAAGGCAATGCTATGACCCTCAGGCCCCCAACGGTCAGCACACTGGGGCTCCCTTCTGCCCCCTCAGAAACTTCACCCCTGGATCATCTTCGGGCTCTGCACTGAGCCGCCCTCCCTGCTGGGCCAAGCACACCCCAGTCCCTCTTGGGCTTGCTCAGGCCTCCAGGAAGGGGCGGCGGGCCCAGGAGGCTGACCTGGCCTCCTTCCCAGCACCAGCACTTGCCTCACCCAGAAGCCGCGTCTCCAGGGACCTACCGGGCAGGGCGGCGGGGATTGTCTTCACAGTCTGCAGGCGGGAGCCCAACAGCAGGCACAGGCCTTCTGCGTGCATGTTCTTCCCACAGGCTCGGTGCAGGGTGGGGCCGCAGGCCTGGGGGCAGAGGCCTGCGTGGGCAGAGGCCCCCAGAACACCCCCTCCCCTTCTCCCCCAGACCCAGCGGCTCTGGTCCCCAACCCCGTCCTGTGACCCAGGGAAACTCACCAGCAGCCTGGAACCCTCCGTGGAGGCCACCAGGGACAGGCCTAGGGACATGTTCACACCCTCTGGTGGGGCTGAGGACAAACACATAGTCACACCCTCATTTAGGGGGCGCATCTGGGCTGGAGGCTGAGGAGGAGACGCTTGGGCGTGGGCGGGTTGAGTGCTGGATCTGGGCACTTACAGAGCAGCGAGATGGGCTGACAATGGCCGGTGGCCACCTCACAGTCATACAGGCGTCCTGTTTGGTTAACTGTAACCACCTCCAGGGGGGCTCCCACGATGAGTCTGAGGCGCAGCCATGGCATACAGTGTGAGGGTTGGGGGAAAAGGGGCAGAGGGTGTTTTGGGTGAGGAAGCACCGCCATGCCTGACACTTTGTGAGGGAAGCTCTCAGCGTTTGGATTGTGAAGGCCCACGCTGGGCTGTTGTCTACATGTGTGTACTTAAACATACGTGTATTTATGTGTACCGATGATTTGGACTTTTTAAAAACATTCACCGAGAGATTTAAACTGTTCAAAACAAAAACAGCATTACCCAGCCATGAGCCATGGGTAAGCACATTTTGTTTCTGAGGTGTCATCATCTGAGCTACCCAAGAAATAGGTCATCTCAAGTTAAAAGGAAAAGTTTACTGAAACCACAGCTTCCAAAACAATTAATTGGGTGATGTGACTACAATAGAAACTGCCTAAATTAGACTATCTGAAGCAGCTTTATCAGAAGCCACATGTAGTCTACAGTCACGCAAGTGCAATGGTTTATTTGCCAAACTCCTTGAGAAGAGAGAATTTTTTAATTTTGGAAAATAGCTACCAACAACCTCCACTCAGATGAGAAAACTAGACAAATGCCAATTAATTAGCCAAGTAGACTCAGTTAGGTGGGCTCCTGAAGGTTTCTTCTAGAATGCCATTCCTTTCTAGAAAGCTGAAATCCCCGTGTCTAAGACTCACTGAAGAAAACCTAAGCAGGTGGCTGGAGGTGGAGGGTTGGGGACCCGCTGGCATAAACGGGTGAGCAAAGCTTCTGGTTCAAGGCCCCCCTCCTGGTGTGCCTTGCCCTGAGGTTGTGGCTCTTCCTGGGATGGTGAATAGTTAGTAATGGGGCCGGGGCCTCAGAGGAGTCCTACACAGGCCTCTCACCGTGCTGCCCTTCCTCGGGAGACCCCTGGCGTGCCACGTGCAGCCCCCTGCCCTCAGGCTGAGGGGCGGGGGAGGGCGGCCCTACCTTGAGCTGTCAAATTGGACCAGGCTCTGCCCAAAGCCAGCTCTGTCCTTTTGAAAGACCACAGGCTCCTCCACATCCAAGGTGAATCCATGATAAGAAGCCAGGCCTGAGGAATATGATGAGATGGGCATGAGCGGAATGATCAGAGAAGTCCCTTCTCCTGGGGGACCCCTGACTTCTTGGGGTCTTGATCCCACCCCCGTCCCGCCTTGGTTCCTGTTTGCCCAAGACAAGGATGTTCTCGCCTCATTTCTTGATTTGCCATCTGTGTGGCTGCTTCTCTCTGCCTCCTTCGAAAATAATCAAACCATAAATTTGCAAAGAGCAACTGTCCTGAGACAGGGTCCCTCAAGGACGCTTCAAAGGACAGCCACAGTCTGAACTGAGACAGTCCCCTACGCTGACCTAGCACGCAAGTCCCCGGCTCAGCAAGGGCGCCAAGCCCTCCTCCCCATCCCGACCCACACATTCCTCTCCCTGTAACTAAACTCAGAAGCCACCTACATTTCAAGGGCCTTTTTCGACTCCCCACTCTCAAGCAGCCACCTTTCTCCCCATTCGCCTGAAGTCCCCAGTTATCTCTGAACCAAGGAAAGACCCCAAGAACAGGGAAGTTCTAAGAAGGTCAAGTGTCAGGCGAGGCCATGACAAGGAGGGGCCCAGACACCTGAGTCCCGGGCTCTGGGAAGAAGCAGCAGGTGCTGGGGCCCTACTCGTGGCCTCCTGCGCCACGCTCCCCCGGAAGAGGGACGCCCTTCTGGGTCTGAAAGCAGCTCCTAAGATCTGACAAGTAGCAGGGGCCAGGGTTGGAGACGAGGGTCTTAGGGGCAGGCAGGCAGCCTCGGCGAGTGAGGTGGGTGGCGCGGGCCCCTGGCCTCGGAGCATGAGCCCTTCTAAGGAGGCAGCTATTCCTCATTCCCTGAGCTGCGAGACCTTCCTTATCTCAAGAGAAGCCGACGACCTAGATTTCTGTGTGAAAGCTGATTTTTCACTGATCCACAATAGATTTTAAGTGACACACAGATACAGCCCTGATGCCATTTTCAGCTTCTGGACTATTCTCCTGGCGGCGGTAGGACAGCCTGCCTGAAATGAAGACCTGGTTATTTTGCAGGTGCAAGGAGGCCTGTCCACCCTTTTCCCTCTCTAGTGGCCTCTGTGGACTTCCCCTCTCGGGGGTACTGGGGCAGATCCCTCTCCCAGAATAGCACCCAGGTGGGCCTCCACAGGAGGGAGGGGCAGAGGGAGACCTTGGGGGAACATGGAGACCCTCGGCCCCAGCATGATCCACAAGCCATCTCCCCTCGCTTCGCTCAGGACATGGTCCCAAGCTCCTTCTTCCACACCAGACCCTGGACATCAGGCCCCTCAACTGCCTTATTAGTTTCCCGCTAGCCCAGCCCGCCTGGCCCTCCTTCCCAAAGCTCTCCCAGCCCTGAGGGCCCCACTCACCACCCAGAAGGATCACAAGCCCAAACGCCATCTCTGAGCAGCTCACCGAAGGTGAAGGAGGCTGGACAGCAGAGCGCTGAAGGGCACGTGTGCTGCCAGGGGTGGGGACGGGGGGAGGAAAGTTGAAATAATGACTCAGAACCTAGAAGTGCAAGAGAAAGGGGAAGACATTCTTGGTTAAACATAGAACAGGCTAAAGAGGCCAAAGATGTCTTGGGGGAGTCTCTCCCATTCTCTTGCCATCACCACCTCCAGAGCTCCTGTCCTCCGGGATCTGCTGTCCCAGAAGACCACCCGTTCCCAGTCCTTGAGCTCTGGCTGGCACCCAGGGGGTCCTGGCAGCTCACAGGGGCCTCAGCAGTCAGCCAGCATCTGAGAGGATGATATCTCTCCAGATTGCTGAGGAGACCCCACTTCGTGGATGTGAGCCTGGAGACAAGACCACCACCTCAGACACCGGGGGAAGGGCTGGAGGTGTGGGGGGAGGGTGTTGTTTCAAAAAGCAGACTCCATCTAGATGAGGATGGGTAAGCAAACTGGTAAATTCATACCATGGACTTGTTAGTCAGCAATGAAATAGAACATAGATGTAGTAACAACGCCGATGAATTCCAACTTGGCCATAGACGAAAGAAGCCAGACCCGAGAGTGCAGAGTGCTTCCTCTCATATGAGCTAACCTATGAAGTCAGAAGTCAGAAGTGTGATTGCCTGTGGTGGGGAGAGGGACTTTCAGCATCGCTGTATTTAACATTTGATACTTAATATTTTAACATTTGTTAAATTATGGAAGAGGAGATAAATGCATGGTAGTTATTCATTCCCTGTAACTTCTGTGTTTCACATGTCCCACATTTAAGCATAGATGAATGTTTCTCAAAAACATGAAAAAATAGCCTCCAAATTTAAAGAGCTCTTCCTTTCCTACATCTTTACCATAACTCATCTTTCAGACATAATCTTGATGGAAGAATGAAATCACTTTTCATACATAGCCTGAATTTTGGATTTCTCTTCACATGCAAGGCTTGAGGTGAACATTTGCTAACTTCAACAACTGTAAAGACTTCAGTTATCTTATCCCTTGTCTCATCAAGTTTTTTCCCCACTCATTTTCAAAGCACAATAAAGGCAAATTGCAGAAAGAGAGTCAAAGAGTTGCAAACACCACACACCACCACGGAAGTGCCTTTTTCCTTGCAGAAGAATCAATGCTGGGAACCCTCCAGCAGCCCCGTGGTGATGTCGGTTCCTGGACTATGGGGATGCCACGCTTTTGGGAACCAACAAGTCGAAGGACATTTTTTAAGCTTGCGATATTACGGTTTATAAGAAATGGGCGTTTTGTCTTTGTCCCCGTTTCTGGCACAGAACTCCTAAAACTCTTGGAATTTCCTAAGCGAGGAGAGCAGTGTATGCAATCGTGTGAACTCGTTTTATGACAACTGGGATAGTCAATCCATGAATATGCCAGCTACCCAGGTATGGTTAATGCTGTGGCCAAAGGGATCCCTTTCCCAAGGGTACCCTATAAAATCTTATTGCTGCAAAGCTAAGAAAAGTTCCAGAGCCTGACCAAATTTGCTGTCTCACCTTCCCCTCTTGGGTCTTACAGATGCTGCTACAAATATTATGTTAATTTACAAGAAAATAGGTAGAATCAAGAGACTTCCCCACAAAGTGGAACCAGCTATTCAAAACTAAGGTGGGATCTCCATGGTGGCACAGGGGTTAAGTCTCAGCACTATATTGCCAGCCACTGCACCATGAGTTCTATCCGCCCAGCCAGGGAGCTTCCCACATGGCACAGCAGACCTCTCCTGACTCCCCGGCTGCTCCCCTCAGCAGTGTATTTCAGTCGATCTGCCTGTTCTGCTCCCCACTCTGTCTTTGGTGAACCCTCTCACCCCCCAACACCTCTGGCCTACACCCCAGCTTGTATGCATAAATAAATAAATCTTAAAAAAAAAAGAAATGGTTATGTTTGAATAGATTTATGTGAAGTAGTAGCATCTTGTGCCTGATTGTTTTATGGAGATGGACTTTGCTTCTCCTTAGGGAACATTTTCCTTACCTGCTATTACAATCTTGAAAGCTGTTAGGCAAGTAAATCTACCGGTGGAGCAGGGTTCCTTACACACGCTAGATGGGAGCCAGTCAGCTTGGCCCTGCCAACACAGTGTAGACAGAAGCTGGAGTGCTGATAGGATCAATTCTCTGTGTGGGGTGTAGCCTGGGCCTTAGAGCTAAAGCCTATGAATGCCTCCTAGTGACGACTAGGACACTGGACGAGAGAATTGAAAGGCTTTAATGGTGCTGCTGGCACACAGAGAGTTTCATAATTAAAAGGAAGTGGTCGTACAGCTCTGTTATTGGGAGAATGCAAGGAGGAAACACTTAAGAGCAGGGAGCCTCTTGCCCTAGGACTGACTCTGAAGCTGTTTGAGGAGCTGCTGGATTCCACTGCTGCTGGGGCAGTGCCCTGTTAACAGCCCTGGACAAAGGGCTGCTTGGTTTGTGGACTGAAGTTCTAGGGCATGTGGACAATATTTTCACTGGAAGGCCACCGCTCTGATTTAAGAAGGTAAAAACAGCAGCCTGGCGTGCTGAATAGTGTGCTGTTTCCCAGCAGTGATGACATCATTGAAGGCGGAGAAAGACCATGTGTTAGGGATTTTACTGACTCGAGGGCAGTGGCCAATGGCCTGGCCAACGGTCAGCCAGAAGGGCGATGGAAACCTGCCATGGATGTGTCCACAGGGGGCGCATCCCTATGGAAATGAGAGGAGAGCATTAAAGAGAGGTATGTTGTGCCCATCAGAACCCCCTTTCGGGTTCAGAAAGTGGAGTCAACAAGCAGATGTCCCCGTGTGCTCACTGGGTCACCAAGGTCCATAAAACAGGTGGACACGGGGGCACTGTGGCAATGCAGACATGGGTTTGTAACTGGTGGCTGAAGCCACAGACTGTTAGAGGTGGTGGCCCTGCTGGTGAGGATAGATAGCCCCAGGGAAATGCTAAAAAACATTGCATTTTGGTGTGGAGACTCTGATAAGAAATATAAGGGACTACAAAAGCAGCTCCCAGGATTCGGAGTTCCAGACTTAGCGTTTGAGGATTTAGCGACTCAGGATTGAGCGTTTGATTTCAGCATTTGGGATGTAGTGTTTTTGGATATTCAGCGACTTTAGGGTCAGCGATTTTGGCCCCCACCACGCCGATCTTCAAGAGGAAAAGTTTGAAGGCTTTGCAAGGAGCCGTGCGACTGAAACTGTTCCCGGTTTTGCTGCTGTTACAGCAGAGGAGAGCAGGTGAAGACCCAGAGCTGGGCGCCTTGCCAAAATGCATGAGTGTGGCCGTTTGTCGGGCCATTTGGCTGCTGCAGCTGCTGTTTTGAGTGTCGCTTGTCTGGTGCTGCTTTGGGGCATCTCAGCAGCACTGGGAGCATTTCCTGTTGTATCTTTTGTTGGCATGAGTTGGAACCTGGCCTATAGTCTGGTTGCCACATGTACAAAGAGGCAGGAAGATGCCATCTTGGAAATGGGGCCTATTGTTCGGGAGAGGAGCTTCATGTCCTCAGTGGTGGGAAGACACCATCTTAGTTGCTTTTTGTCTGGGACTTAAAAAGACTGGATACTGCTTTGGGTGAGGTAAATGGCCATTTTTTGCCTCAGTGACTCTGTTTTCCCCTGGTTTGTTAAATAAATCCCATTGTTGTTCCCTGAGCCTGAGTAATCTTGCAATTGCACAATTTGCACAAAATTTTAAAAATACATATATTTTTATTGTTATTTATATATTTTACATTTTGTTTTCCCCTTGGGTAACAATTTGTTCAAATTGTACAATTGCGTGGATGAAGAACTCAGAAAGGGATCGATTGACTGTTTGGGCAGTGTCCTTGGCTGGTTTTAGTGCTCCTTGATGCCCTGTATCAGGCAGATCTAGACATAGCCCTCCTGCACCCTCCTGGCACAAAATGCCACTAAGAGCTGTTCTGTCCACCAACAAGAGAGACAGGGCCCTCAGACAGCCGTGTGGCAGATTCCCTGGTGGGAGGGCCCTGATGATAGCAGGGACTCTAGGGGAGGCAAGTGGGCACCCACAGGAAAAGACGCTGATGCTGGCCTGGTTCTGCTTCCCCGGGGCAAGTGCAAACACGCAGAGCGCCGTCAAAGAGCCAACACGGAAGCTCTGCGCTGATTGGAGGGCTGCCTGTCGTTTTTTCGGACCCAGGACTCACTTCACAGCCATCATGTCCCAGTGGCAGCAAGTCACCTCCTGGGGGTGCCAGCGTGGAGCAGGCCGCCCAAACACTGCAAGGTTGAAGTGGGGAAAGACGGTCATGGTGGGCTCACCAGTGGGTGCTCACAGAACAACTCCTTTGGCTTGGGGCCAAAGGAGTGTCCCCCCGGGCAGATGTCTGGTTTCTGGTGGATCTAGGGAAGAGGGGAGGAGGAGGGGGCTGACATCACTTCCACTCTTTCTTCTCTCTCTCCTGCTTCATAGCTTGGTCACAGCAACAAGATGCAACTGCAGGAGTGGGAGGCAGGGATGGTGCCTGTCAAGAAACCAGAATTGGCTTTTGAACCCTTATGGCAGAATCCCTAAGGGCCTATGGGCGCATCTCTGAGTAATTACGCCGAGTGAAAGGCGTCTAACGTGGGAGAATGGACACGGCATGATTCCATGGACATAAAATCTTCCAAATGAGAGTAATGTACGGTGACTGAAAGATCGGTGGTTGCCTGAGGGTGAGAAAGGGGGGACTAAAAAGAGGGGCAAGGTTGGGAAAATCTTGCAGAAAAACCTACACATAAGAGCTAAACCACAAAATCTTTAGAAGGGAAAATAAGAGGAAAGCTTCATGACACTGGATTTGGCAATAATTTCCTGGATATAACACACACACACACACACACACAAAGGAAATAAAAGAAAAATAGAAAAATGGAACTAGATAAAAATCAACTCATGTGCATCAAAGGTCACAATGACTAGAGTTTAAAGAATGGGAGAAAAATGTCTGCGAATCATGTATCTGATAAGGGGTTCATCTCTAGAATACATAAAGGACTCCTATTAGTCAGCAACAACAAAAACCCAAGTGAAAAATTGGCAAAGGGCTTAAAAATACATTTCTCCAAAGAGAAATGACTAATACACACATGAAAAGAGGTTCATTACTAAGCACTAAGGAAATGCAAATCAAAAGCTCATATGCAGTAGGATAGATAATATCTAAATGATAAAAAAAACCCAGAAAATGTTAAGTGTTGGCGAGGATATAGAGAAATTAGAATATACATAGGTATGTGTGTATGTATGTATGTGTATGCATACACAGATAAGACCGTATTCATGTGTGATGTGTCTATAACCCAGAATAACAGACCATCATTCTGCCTAAAAAGGAAGGAAATACTGACACATTCTACAAGGTGCGTGAATCTTGAGGACAGTAGATGAGGCGAAAAAAGCCAGTCACAAGAAAACGAACACGGTTAGGAGCCCACGTGTGTGAGGTGCCAAGAACAGTCAAATTCACAAAGACAGAAAGGAGAGTGATGGCCGCCGGGGTTGGGGGCAAGGACAGTTTGCTGCTTAGTGGATAGAGAGGTTCAGTTTAGGAAGATGAAAGTGTCCAGGGCCCAGCGTCAGCAACAGCTGTGCAGAGTACTTGACACCCCGAACTGGCCACTCAGTGATTTTATGTCACGTGTATCTTACCACAGTTTAAATAAAAATAAAATTTCCAGCGGCGGTATTTCTCCCTGATGTTACTCTAGTATGAAAAGCAGTCTCCTTCATACCTATTTTTCCTTCGGAGTTGAATCCAGGCTGAGGGATGTGGGGTTCACCACCCCATCCTCGGCCGGCAGTGACGTCCCCCGCCTCCTTTACACCACACACGGGATGAACGCTCATCAAACTATCAAATCTCATTTTCTGTTACTTGGGTTTTCAGCGGTAAATAAAAATTCATCACGCACTTCTCCCCCGTCAACACAGCACACAGAAGTCAAGGGCTGAGTCAGACATCCCACACCAGGGACTTGATTCAGGCGTGGGGTGACGTGCTGACACCCCACACAGGACTGAGTCGTTGCTTCCCCATTTTAGACAATGTCCAAGCTGTTCCCTCAGAAGTGAATTTTACCCACAACTTAATCTTCAAGCACAACACTTGCCACACACTGTGGGTTGTCCTGTAGCTACACAGCCCTGCCCCTTCTTCCTGGCTGGCACGGTGGCTCTATTATTAAGCCTGTAAAAGTCTCACTTTCTCAGCCCTCCGTGTCAGGGGGACTCTGGGAAGCTACAGAAAAGGTACATAAAGGTATATCTCCCTGACTTCTAAAGCGGTGAGGAGAAACTGCCCCGCTTGCTTTGGGCTCTGTTTTGTGAGGACACAATGGCTGGAGCTATGGCAGCCATCTTGCAGCAATGAGGGAAAGGTCTAAGGACAAAAGCAGCACGAGGAAGGTCATCTTCAGGTCACTGCTGAGTCACTGAATTAACCAACAACTACATCTACTTGTCTTGTAAGGAAGGCTTTGAAAATATCCGTATGTACTCTGTCTCCTGTTACACAAGTCACTGTCCACCACAGGCATTAACCTCACTGCTGGTTTATAAGCCTGCTGGAGAGTACATGACCTGCTGTTGTAATAACATTTTGAGTTATGCCACTGGAGTTTTGCTGTCTTCTCTGTAATTAATCATAAAATCAATCAGTTTGGATGGGAATGTGATATGTGTAGTTGTTATAAGTAATCTCTGTTGCTTTTTCTGTTTTGTTTGAAAAAGATACAGAGGCTTTGATAACTTCAGTCACTATTTGGCAGTTTTATAATGGACAACAGCCTAGCAGTGAAGACATAGTTGACCCGATAATTCTCAGATGACATAACGCTTTCTAGATATATGTTAATTTTTTAACTCACAATCACTCACCCCAGGATTTACACCTTCCAATACTAATGTCCACCATAGTTAGGGAACACCATGAATGGCAGTATTCAGAACTCATATCCACAAAAACCTTTCATTTTAATAATGAAAATATTAAAATATTTAAAATATTTCCCAGTAAAATCAAAGACATCTCATTTGGTACAACATATTCAGTTTTTAATTCAAAATTTAAAATATGCAAGTTTTATAACCATGTTCTAGCATTTCTTCATTTATGGTACCTGGAACTTCAAGAATGGTAGTGGCCTGGGCCTCTGATTTCTGAAAGGTCCTGGAGCTGGTTAAGTCAAAGTGGCATTGGGGCCACTCTCCGCCCCCACCCAGCCAGCAATGCCAACTAGTGCTGGAAGACATGCCTACGAATTTCAATGTGCAGAAATTCATTCCCAATTCAGTTCAGGAAACCTGGACTGGGATTCCCAAAACGAAGCTGATTGTGATATTTTATGAGAAATGAGCGCAGCAAGGAGGCACAGAGCCTCTCGTGCCGTGTGCTCCAGACCTTGCCTTCTGGAAATGGAACTGGATTCCAAACCTTCAGGTTGGAGGGTTCAGATGACATCCCATGAGCAATGGGGGAGCCACTCAGGGTGGAGGAGGAAGAGTGGCCTGTTCAGCACCGTATTTTAGAAAAATCAGTGGTGGCTACTGGCAGAAGGGAGACTAGAGCTTGAAACTGTCTCTACAAGCAGAAGTTTCAAGCCAGGTCCTCAGGAGCATGGCAGAGGCCTTGTCTTGGGGCTTCTGGCTGGAGTCTTGATAAGAGACAGGCACCCGGGGCACACACTGCTTCCCCCAAGGATGGAAGTCAGACCCATCCCGCCCCTCTTACGTGAGACCTTTCTTCCCCCTCAAGCTTGACTTAGGTGAGAATAAGAGGGGACAGCAGGGCCGAAGGAGAACAGGCAGTAGTCTCTTATTGGGCCAATGTCTCGTTTTCTGGGACAGTTTGTCCATTTGCTTCCTCCATCATATCCTTGTACTGACGTTTGAAGAAGCCAACCTGTTGGGCAGAAGGAGAAGAAAGTCAGGAAGGGGAAGAGGAAAGAGATGGTGGGGTAAGGGGAGGGATCACTGGTTCTGGAACTCTCTCAGGACCTGTCTACACAGTGTGTCCTTGTAGGGTAAGTGAAAGGGCCATCAGGTTTTTCGCCCTGCTGCCATTACCGCCAATGACAGACTCCTGTGGCCTACATGCACCCTGATGGCGGGCACCTGAGGCAGGGAATGGGTGTGTGGGAGTGGGCGCACCTGAGCCAGAGACAGGGCCTAAAGACAGCAGCAGCTGCAGCTGCAGCAGCAGCGAGCAGGAAACAGGAAGCAAAGGGCAGAGGCAGGAGAGAACAGAGCGTGGAGCAGAGGACAGTTCGGAGTGCAGCAGAGAGACCATGACGATGCCAGAGAGCCCAAAAAGTGAAGATTTGCCTCCTGGCCCCCTCCCCCCCACTCCCACCCCATTGCCTGCCCTGTACCTGGTTGCCTCACTACAAAAGACCATTAAAAGCCTAAAAAGCCACCGAGGGCTCCAGAACTCCTTTTGACTCATCTTCGCAGCTCCATAGAGAACCTGCCCCATGTCCTCCTGCCCCTGCAGTCCCGTAGACGTCACCCCACACTGGAGTTGGGAAAATCAACTTCAGAAAGAGCAACCTAAATCCAGCCCCAACCAGGCCCAGGCCTACGGCCGCCAACTGCAAATACAGGGCTGCATTTTCATGATTTGCTGTCCGGGGAAACATGTAAAGAGATGGATGAGGGTGGGAAAGAAAGGGTGAGAGATTAAAGGAGACCCCAAAATCAGAGGACGGCACGAACACGGGGACAGATGGAGAACTGTAAATCGTAGGTCGGAGGGGATCTCTCAAGCACAGGGATTCAGCGAGAATGGGTGCCCGGCTCCAAGGTGAGGTTTTTCCCCTTTTCTTGTTTTGAGCTCTTCTCACGCTGCAGAGCGCGTGGGCTGGATACTGGTGCTGTCAGGGTGGGTGAACGCGCTCACCTTGTGCAGCCCGGCTGTGATGACAGCCAGCAGCAGCAGGCCTCCCACGGAGCTGCCCACGATGAGGGGGATGGGGTCATAGGTCTCATACTCTTCCAGCACCATCTCCACCTGAAGCACAGGCGGCCCCATCAGAAAGCAGGAGGCCTCTTGCTGCCCCAGACTCTCCCCAAGTTCCCCAGCCTTTAACTCGCTCCCCACCTTCCCCAAGTCCCGTCCCAAGAGGCGAGATACAGAAGCGCTCACGGGCTTAGGGACAACTGTCTGGCCCAGGGCCCTTGCCTCCAACCCCCACCCCATGCTGGGGCGCCCCACTGGGCATCACGGATTCGGCATCAGGAGCCCTCCCACCTGTCCGGCCACACGGGCCCTACCTGGGCTCTCAAAAATGCCTCCTGTCCTGGGAACTGGGAATACGTGGATGTGTTGAACAGGATTTCGGCCGCACTCACGACCTGGACCTTCTTCTGCAGCGTCTGCAAGGGAGAGGGCAGAGCTGGGTGCTGGCCCCGGGGGAGGCTCGGCGTTGGAGGAGTGTCTTGGCTCGAGGGTGGGCACAGGCACATCTGGTGCCACCTGAATGGGGGGAGGGGCCCCGCTGTTGGGCTGCACACCTGGCTGACCCAGCCGAAGCTGAGGTTGCCCTTCAGGATGAAGTCAAGCTCCTCCTGGACGCTGAAGGAGGGGATGTCACAGCGGAACCTCAGGCAGACAGCAATGGCGCAGTCCTAGGGACAGAGAGGCAGCATCAGGCTGGGAAGACCGACCTGCGGGCAGAAGCGGCATCAGCTGTGGCTGAAGGGAATGGCCACGTCTGAACTCAGGAGGCTGTCCAGTGGGTGTGATCTGTACGTGGCATGGATTCCTGGGTGAAATTCCTCTGCTGTGCGGCTTCCAGTGGGGATAGCCCAGAGCCCTCCTCACCAGCACGGGGCTCTTCCGCATGCGGGGCAGGAAGTCAGCCACTGCGGGCGCTGTCCTCTCTGACGAGCACCGAATGGATGGATTCTGGGAAAAGACCCGGAGCACAGGCCCCTCAGCAGGGATTCTCGAGGCACACGGGGCAGGGGGGCCGGTAAGGGGCATTAGAGAGGCGCCGCATACAGTCCTTGCGTACCTGGGTGTGGACGACCGGCGCCTGTGTCCACACCGCCAAGCGGTTCAGCTCCACGGGCACCCAGAAGTTGACGCTGACGGGCAGGTCCCTGTGTCCCAGGTTGCTCACCTGCACAGAGGCGCTGAGGGCAAGGCCTGAGCCCAAACCCCACCTGCTCCCTAACCTCGACCCCAGACCAATGTCCCAAGTTCCCGCCTGGGCTTGCCTCATATCTGTGCTGAACCGTGCTGCTTTTTGCCTCCTCCGAGGCCGAGAAGTTGAGATACTTGGTGGATTGTTCGTGGCTGCGGAGAGAAGAGGTGGGGGTGCGTGTGAAGGCCTACGGGGGCTCCCGAGGAAACCGACTGCACCTGAAGGACAGGTGGTCAGTAGGGCCGTGGGTGGCCTCAAATGA
This sequence comes from Scalopus aquaticus, assembly GCA_004024925.1. Taxonomy (NCBI): domain Eukaryota; kingdom Metazoa; phylum Chordata; class Mammalia; order Eulipotyphla; family Talpidae; genus Scalopus; species Scalopus aquaticus. The sequence continues at coordinate 71,855 of PVIJ01000894.1, forward strand.
GGTCACTGGCTCCCTTGAAGGTAGAAAGTTTAGGGAGCATGGTTAGGTTTCAAGTTGGGTGCAAGGTTCCTATAGAGACAGCCCACAGATGTGCCCAGGTAGTCAGGCAGGGGTGCAGCGGGGGGAACTGAGAGCTGTGCCACTGACTATGGCTGGGCCTGCTCTCTCTGTATCTCAGTTTCTCTTTCAGGCTTTCACAGCACAGAGGAGGCTGGGTGGGCATGTGGGACATGGCAGAGGTTTGGGAGACTCAGGCTGATGCTTTGACAAATGCCTCCTGGACACTGCCCCTCTCTGGTCTCTCCCGGGCCTTTGCTGGGGACCCTTCTTGCGGAGCTCCTTAGTTTTTCTGGGCCTGAGGCTTGGAGGTGAGAGTGCCCAGCTTGGCTGAGTCTCAGTGTAACAGCCTCTGAGGCCTTCCAGCCCCGCGCCTGGAGACACAGCAGCCAGCCCAGGCCCTCCCTGGGAAGGCAGGTTTCACCTCTGTCCACCCCACTCCCACTCTCTGGGTGCCAGGGTACCTGCTTTTTGTCTGCACAGTCCAAATCCCAAACTGCCACTCTTACTTGAAATTCTATCCCTCCTCTACAAAGGGGTTCCCCCCAAATGTCCCAACCTCATCCTGGGAGGCTTCAAATGTTCCACAACTGCACAGTCAAAACTGCAGAGTATAGCTGGGCTACGAGTCATTCACACCTATGGGGTGCACCCTGCCTGTGGGTTTCCTGCAGGGAGGTAAAAAACTTAATTTACCCTCTAGCAAGCTAGTGACAAGTGGGTGTGACCCAGAGTGTGAATCTGTGGGCAGGAGGAAGACAGCTGATAAGGCCAGTGGGCGGGACTAGCAGGGGAAGGCAGGCAGCCTGCCCCATAGGGCCCCGTGGCACATCATGAGGGCACACACCCAGAAGAGCAGGGGGTCATGTCAGGGTTTGAAGACATCTGACAGAGGCTCCACAATCTGTGTCGAATGCCCAGTAAATTCTGGGAAGTAACCACAGCACCGTGCCCGGGACATGGGGGCCCCAACCCCTGACCCCTCTGTTTCACTCTCAGTGGCTCCTCCTTGGGCAGCATTATAAGGCTTCCCCCTGACACCCAGTCTCTGCCCAGACAGGCCATTTCCCCCTGTCCTTCCCAAAGGGGACTGGGAAAAGGAAGAAGAGTGGTTCCTGAATCTCTCCCTACAGGGTGGAAGTCTGTTCGTGGCAATGAAGAATTCTCCTGTCCAAAAGCCAAGGACCCCTTTGAGAAGCACTGCTGGCCAGGCCAACCCACGGGACATCAATACTTAGCTGAGGCCCTGACCCTCTTGGAAACTTGCACAGACTCAGGGTATAGCCACAGAGCGGCTTGATGAGATTCTTCCTTGGATGAGGGTCCCCTCATTTCCCAATAAGACAGTAAGATCCTCGGGGCCTCCCTGGTGGCGCAGCGGTTAGGCGCTGCACTGTGGAGCTGTTGGCAGCGGCGATGCAAGTTCGACGCCCACCCAGGGAGATTCCCACATGGCTGGCAGACCCCTCCTGCCTCGCCCGCTGCTCCCCTCAGCAGTGTATTTCTGTTGCTCTGCCTGTTCTGCTCCCCACTCTGTCTCTGGTGAGCCCTCTCGCTGCCCCACACCTCTGGCCTGTACCCCAGCTTGTATGCATAAAATAAATAAATAGATCTTTAAAAAAAAAAAAAAGACAGTAAGATCCTGGAGACTGGAGCAGGTCTCATATCTCTTAGGGAACTCAGGGATAATCTTGGGCCTTTTGAGAAAGCCTTCTAGGAACTCTAGGAACTGTAACTTCTATTAAAGTTAGAAGGATGCAATGGTAATGTCGGTTATTATTGTTATAGTAGCCCATAACAGACACCTACTAATTAGCTGGGGCATTAGTGTCGTTTACCAATTCAAAGGGTGGCAACAAAACCTAAATATCCCGGATGTTCAGCTGCTGCAGGGAGATGGACCCTCCCCCGCACCCCGCCCCGCCCCATCACAGTTCGAAGAGCTCTTTCATCGGCCTGTGGTACCTGCTGATGACAGTATAGACAGCGTACTTCACCGGGAGCTTCTTCTGGAAGGTGGACTTGCTGGTCTGGGGGCTGTTATTCTCACTGGGTAAAGAGAAAGAGCCTCATTGGCAAGGGCCTCGGGGGAGGTACGGGGAGGGGGCGCTGCCCTGGACCAGCTCAGCACACCTGCTCGCGTTGGCGGTCAGCAGAAGTTGGTCTCTCAGCTTGGCTTTGGGGGAGACGTCAAAGGTGAGCGTGAAGGTGATCTGGGGAAGCAATAGGAAGGAGGGATTAGAGGGGTTAGTGTCATCAAGGGGTGAGACAGCAGGGGGCTGGGGAGCTGGGGGCGGACAGAAGCCAGGCTGACCCGGGTGCCCTCGCGGAAGATGACGTGGTTGAGGCTGCAGCGGGTGAGCCACGCGCCCTGGTTCCCAGTCTGGGTGCTGTCGCATGTCAGGCGCAGGGAGCGCGACTGCAGCTGGACCTAGGCAAGGACAGGTGAATAAAGGTGGGTGAGCATTTTTTTAATGTCCCAAAGAGAGTCCGGAAGAGTGAGAGTTTCCTGGACTCAACCTTGAGGTGACATGTAAAAAAGATCCTTAGACGCTGTCTGGTGACATGGCCTCTGAAAATGGGAATCCCTGATTTATTAGTTTCTCTCTTTTTATTTATTGTCCTTTTCAAAATGTTTTTATTATGGAAATTTCCAAACAGACTCAAAGGTAGATAGGCTAAATAAATCAACCCATGGACTCATCACTCCAACAGCAAACACTTTTCTATTCCAATCTTATTCAGCTGTTCTCTGCTTATTTTTTTTAATAAAGTACATTCTGAATATCACCTGTTTCATCCAGAACTACTTCAACGTATTGAACAGATAAGGGTATTTATTAAAGAGTAATTCTTAATATCAGCTAATATCCAGGTCATGTTCAGTTTTCTTAGATTGTCTCCAAAAAGTGTTGTTCCAGCTCCCTTGCTAAATCAATACTCAATAACGTTCTGCATGTTGCATTTGGCTTGTCTAGAAGTACTTAGTTGCATTCCTATGTCATTAATCAAAATATGCTTCCATGGGGGATCGGGGCCTAAGAGACACATGGGGTTCCAGCAGCCAGTCACACGTGGGCCCAGAATAGACGCTGAGTCAAATCAACAAGGTGTAAAAAGGGACATTTTGGAGACAATTAAGGAAGCTTGATTATGGTCTAAATCCCAAGAAATCACTCCTTTCATCGAGTGTGATAACGACACTGGGATCATATAAGATGCCCCACTGTCTTGCATGTCAGGCCCAGAAGGGGAGGTGCAGTGACATGACAGCTGGCCTTTGTTTTAAAGCACTTCAGTGAAGGGGGAAAACAGATGAAATAAATGTGGCTCAACGCTGATAATTGTTGGATTTGGGTGATGCATTTTTCAGAGGTTTATGGAACTAAACTCTGTTTTGTATAAGTTTAACAATTTTTATAACATTTGGTAAAACATCTGTTTCTCTTTGACTCCCTGGGGCCCTGGTTCTGTCTCCTAGAGCAAAGATTGCCAAGCAACAGTGACATTGGCTTTCACACTTTTTACCAGCGCGCAGCCAGGCCCTGCGGACACACACTGTCCATGCCACCTCACTGACACCGCAGAGCTGAGCAGCTGTGATGACACCACGTGGCCCTCGAAGCTAAAGTAGTTGCCATCAAGCCCTTTTTAGAAAAAAAGTATCCCAAGCCGTAGTCTGGTGTAACCAATAAGTTCAACTCCTTTCATAGAACAGTTTTCAAAAATTATTTGAAGGCCAAGATGTGTTTTCTTTTAAGAAAGGAATACGGGTGACAAAAAATTTAAGGCAGGGCCCCTCTCTCCCACGAGCAACCTCCTGGGAAGTCATTCCTGATTGGCAAGAGTTCTAAAAATGCAATGGCCAGAGATAAACATAACATGAGTGAGACAAGATCCAGCCAGTACAACCACATCCAGCCAGCCATGGACGGTACAAACTCACCAGCCAGCAGTGGATGGTACAACCTTACCCAACCAGCTGTGGACAGTGGACAGCCAAGCAATGGAAGCTCCAGCCTGAGAATGAACCCAGGACAGGAGTCAGCGGCTTCCTTTTCCAGAGAGAATACCTGGGCCCCTGACACACGCCGGTAAGACAGCCCTGCTGGGTAGAAGAAGGTGGCCGTGGTTCCATATGAGTCCTCGCCTTCATTCCACATGGTCACTCTCATGTTTAGCTCCAGGTTGCTCCCCACCAACAGGGTATTCAAGCTACAAGTTGGGGTAGAGAGCAGATGATTCTGGGACTGGGGCTAGAGATGGTCTGGTGTGAGACCCAGAGTGGGGATCCGGGGGAGACACAGGGGCAGGAGGGCGGGTTTCTGGGCACAGGGTAGGAATGCTAGGGAGAGGCAGGGCCAGGAGCGCCTGGTTCCAGGTGGGGGCCTGGGGCCAGGGCGGATTCAAGGGGCTGGAAGCTCACTCTGGGAAGTCAAAGGAGATGCCAAGGTCATCCTGGCACACGTGGTCAGCCCCACAGTTCTTCTCAAAGGGGAGCTGAGGGGGAAGGCAAAACAGGGTTTTCCCCAAGTTCTGGAGCCCGCCCCACCCCACCTTGGGGAGTTCCCAGCACCAAGACTCACAGAGGTCGTGAAGTATCTCTGCTCATCCTCAGCGAGCATTGGCTGGAGGTTTTGGAAGGAAGGGATGGGCATGCCCACGAGGGAGAAATTGAGACGCAAGATGATGGGGCTTACCGAGTCTTCCACACAGGCCTAGAGGACAGATGGACATCGAGGAGAGCAGATGGTGAAGGGACACACTTCCCAGTCACTGGTGGGGTCCTGTCTCCTCATGAAGTGAGCACCTGCTCCAGCAGTGCTCCCTGCTAGGGGCCAGCGTCCTCACGCTGTCTGGTTGACCTTCTGCCCCAGCCCCCATGCTCCCTCACTCTCGTCAGGTCTCTCCAGCTTCACCTGTTCCAAGAGGCCTCCCGACTCTCTCTCTGCTCTCCTCTCTGGCTTGACCTTTCTGTAGCGCATTCATCACCATCTGACATCTGTTACCTAAGGACTTGATTGTCCTTGGTCCACCCAGAGCTCCCTGTGGGCACTGTGGGGCTGTTGTGTCCACTGCTGTGTCCCTAGCACCTAGGACAGGTTCTGACAGAGGGGTGGCTCCAGAGAAGAAAGGTAGGTGCAGTCGATCCCTCTCTCTCTCTCTCTCTCTCTCACTCACTCTCTCTCACTTAGCTAACACCTGGTGAGCACCTCCTGCACCAGGATACTGGGGTGGCATGGTGAGGGCTGGCACCCCCCCCAATCTTCCCCTGCCCAGTCCGCTGCCAGTCTCAGAATCGCCACCATCTGAGGCCCCCTCACCGGAAGCAGCAACTTCACTGTCTCACAGTGCTGTCTCAGTCCGAGGTCCCGGACAAGGGTCAGATTCCGGGTTTTTGTCTTCTCAAAGACTGCACGGGGACTCAGACGGCCGGGGTCAAGAGTCAGGTCAAAGGTCACAGAACTCTGGAGGTTAGCTATAAGGGAACGAAGGGGTAGGGGGACTGAGAGGGCCAGGAACTCCTTAGGTGAGCGAGGGGCAAGGCACAAGCCCGGGAGCCCTGGGCGGAGGTGCTGCAGGGGTCAGGGCATCTGGGGTCTGAGGGGAGCGGACTCACCCTGCCGATGCCTGGGACTTTCATAAATTTGCAGGCAGATGGTGGCTTCACCCAGCTCCCGGATGGGGGCTGCCTGCTCTTGACACTCAAACACAGCCCGGGGGACCTCTGAAGGGGTGACATGCATTCTCACCCGCACCCTGAGCACAGGCCTGGTCCTGCGGGTGGAATGCTGAGCTGAGGACAGGCTCTTGGTCCCGGGAGGACAGCCTGGGATGAGGGTGGGGACGCTGGCGTCCTTGGCCCAGCTAGGCCCACCTGGGGCATGGCCGAGGAAGGCTGTTCTCACCTGAGCAGCAGTGCGTGCGCCCGGGCCCCCACGGCCAGGTCCATCAGCCCGTCCGTTGTGAGGTCCTGACCCCCGCTCAGCGACTGCCCGAAGTACTGGAGCCTGGGGGAGAGCTGGGAGCCTGCGATCCGCTGCCAGAGGGGAAGGGAGTCAGGCCTGGGGTGAGGGGAGCAAGTTGAAAACAGGCAACAAGAGGGCCAGGGAGGGAGGAAAGCGGGAGACCTTTTAAAGGGCACGGCCCAGTGGCTTTTAGCATCGTCACTGAATTGTGCAACATTCTCATCATCTCAAAAAAGAAGCTCCACACCCCTTAGCAGTCACCTCCAGGTCCCATGTCCCCCACCTCCCAGCAACCATTAATATACTCTCTGTCTCTATGGGTTTACCAATTCTAGACCTTTCCTATGAACAGACTCAGGCAACTTGCGCTCTTCTTTCACTTAGCAAGTTTTCCAGTTTCAGCCGCGGGGTAGCACGCACTAGCATTTTATTCCAGCTGTGGTGAATTGAATGCTATGGTGTGGGCAGACCACACTCTGCTTCTCGTTCACCACTGACGGGCACTGGAGTTGTTCTGGCTTTTATGGATGGCGCCGCATGGAACATTCGTGCAGAGCTTTCAGGAGGACGTCTGTGCTCCTGCTCTTGGGGGCACTCAGAGGGGTGGAGTTGCTGGCTCCCGTGGTGATTCTGCTTCACAGCCTGAAGAGCTGCCAGACTGTTTCCCAAAGCGGGTGCACCGTGCAGCATTCCCGCCCGTCATGCCAAACCCTCCACATCTTCAGCAACACTTTGCGTTGTCTGCCTCTGCGATTCCGGTCCTCCTGGGGAGCGGGCATCTCACCGCGATTTTGTGGAGCATCTTCCTGTGCACCTGTTGGGGTCCTTCGAATGTCGTCTCCAGAGAAATGCCTGTTCAGCCCCTTTGCCTGTGTTCTAATTGGGGCTTCCTTGACTTTTGCCCAGGTAAGTGGTCCTCCCTGCCCTGGTGGGCAGAGGGCTCCTGCCTTGATGGGCGCTTGTCAGCATTACTGGAAGGAGGGAACAGCATCATAGAGCATCCATGCAGGCTGAGTGGGCAGCAGACTGCAGCAGCGAGACCAAAACTGGCTGGCGGCAGGGAGCCGGCAGGAGGCGGAGCCCTGGGTTACCAGTGAGACTGGAACCTGCTCCTGCTTCACTCTAAATCTTGGACACGCCAAGTCACTGATCTTCTTCGTGCCCCACATTCCATCTGTAAAATGGACTTGCTAATGACCAGCCTATGGACCTCGGAGAGCTCCTGGGGGATTAAAAGACCAGGGTGGAGAACCTAGTGAAGTCTCAAGACCTCATACAAAGCAGGGTACTTCAGAGTCAGTTTCCATGTCTCAAATTCCACATTATGCTTTCTGCCTACTTTGCCAGGGTTTCTTTTATTGAAGGAGATAAGATGAGATAAAAGGCAATTTTCCACATGGCAGTGTAGAAGACAGGAAGAAGCAAGGAAGAGGTTGTTACGGCAACAGAATCTGTGACGGGGCCTCACCTGGCTGTGGGAGGGGCTGATGCCCTGTGCTGAGGTTGCATGAAACAGGTAGACAGCACCCCGGTTCTCCTGCTCTCCCGGGGCCCCGATGGCCACGTCCGTCAGCCTGTCCCCATTCACATCCCCCAGCACCGTCAGGGCTGCCCCAAAGCGCGCCCAGGGGTGGCCCTGCTCCCCACGGAGGACAGTCGCACACTGCCAGCTGGCCCTCTGCAGAACAGAACCGTGTCAGGCCCAACCTGGGCGACCCCTCACCCCACCTCCCCCAGGCCCCACCCAGCCCAGGCCCCATCAGCCACTCACCCCTCGGGGCAAGGGGCACACGGACACCTGGCCTCCCCGGGTCTGCTCATAGAAATGGGGGGCCCCGATGAGGACCAGGTCTGTGCTTCCGTCTCTGTCCACGTCCACAGAGCACAGGGAGGCCCCGAAGTAGGAGCCGATCTGGAGGGCAGAGCCTGGCGTCATCCTGCCCGCCCCTGCCAGAGTCACCCCTCTGGGACAGGCCCCACCTCTGCCCAGCCTCCACCCCCCAAGACCTCAAAACCCCTCATCCCCTCCCTGTGCGCCCTGGAGAGCCGCCCACCCTCAGGCTCCCTCCGCACACAACCTGTGTCCCTGTGACCTCAGCTTTCGGCCTCCATTGCCCAGACAGCGGGGTGAAGAGGATGACCTTCCCGGTGTGCTGATGGCGGGGGGCCCCCAGGACCAGGCTCTGCACCCCCTTCCAAAGGGCCAGCTCAGTGGAGTAACCTGGGGGGTCAGGCCTCAGCACAAAGGCTCCCCCCACCCAGCCCCGGGCTGAGTCCCAGCAGCTCCCACCTGGGCCCCCAACCCGGCCGTTTCTCACCCAGGTAAGAGTCCCTCATGTCCACATTCTCCTGAGACGTGTTGATGAAGGTGGGACTCATGCTCGTGGAGTACAGGAAGGCACCTCCAGACCAGCTGAAGCTCCCCACCGCCCCCAGAACGGGTCCCTCCTGGGAGGAAAGCGTTCCAGGCTGAGCAGCTGGGAGCGGGCAGCAGCCAGCCAGTCCCAGAGAGGTGCCGGCCGCTGCCTCCAAGCCTCTAACACCCACTCTCTTTCCCTCCTCCCTCCGCTCCGCTCCTGTGTCAGTGACCCCAAAGGGGCCCGACTCACAGACGTGAATGCAGCGCTGAAGCCCTCCTGGGACATCTCCAATTCGAAGGAGCTGCTGCTTGTGGTCTGCGTTCCTGGGGGGAGACAGGGCACTGGGCTTCCGGGGGACAGACCCGCTTGGCCAGGCTGAGGACACCTGACCCCTAAGAAGCTCTAATGTTGACTCGTTGGTGTCTGTGACACGGGGGTCCGAGTTCAAGAAGGAAAAGCTGTTAGGGGTGAGGGTTTCCAAAGCAAGCAGTTCCATCTCGGACTTACCCTCAATGGCAAAGATCTTCTCTTTCAGCTGATTTTGAATGTCTCTCAAAGCATCAAAATTTTCCACTTTAAAAATATGTTCACTGGAGGGCTTCGATGCGATGGCTGTTAGTTCACTCCAGGAGTCTATACTCTGAAAAGCCGATCCCACCTGCAAAGCCCAACGCAGTGAAAATAACTACACAGATGACAGTCTGCCTCGTGCCGGGGCTGACGGCCACAGCGCCCTGCAAGGCCAGAAGTGGAAGCCCCTGTGTGCGGCCAGGAAGAGGAGACTCGGCCAGCGGGGAGGAGCTCAGGGCAAGGATCCTGGGTGCTCTGGGATGGAACAGCTTTTATCATGAAGTGGGGAGAAGCTGAGAGAGCTGAGTGGGGAGCTGTCTTAAGAGGAAGCAGGGGAGACAGCTGTAGGACACCCCCACCTCCTACCCCGACGGCGTAGCGGATGATGCCCATGGCCTCGGCTCTGGGGATGACGTCATCATAACTCAGAGGGTCCCTAACTTTCTTCCCATCAGTGATGACTATGAGGATCTTGGAGGCATCCCTCCGGGCCCCCTTTGCAGCCCCAAACATGCTGTTTCTGTCAAGGAAGAAGAGGGTCCAGATGCCCCTGAACAGAGCTGCCCATGCCCCTACCGCCTTTGTGATGAGGCAGAGTCCCCCAGCCCTGGGGGCCCTTGTCCCACCAGCCCCTTGCTGGGTGAGCAGACCAGAGGTTGAATGCCAGCCCCCCATTTATCCCTTTCTCATGAAGACAGGCCCAAAGGAAGGACAATGTTTTGGAGAAGGACCCAGAGAAGTTGGGACTCACGTGACTCTCCGGATGGCAGAGGCGGTATAAGTGGCCCCACGGAGCTGGTAGACAAAATCCACCAGGTGTAGTGGGTTTGAGCTTTCTTTGAATTGCTTGAAAGTGAAGTGTTCCAAAAAGTTATCGGCGAACTGCATCAGGGAGAACTGGAGAAGGGCGCAGGTCGGGGAGGCTGCTTCCCCAGAACCCCACGCCCCTCCCCCCTGGCCAGCAGCCCCCGCAGAGTTCCCTTCCGCCTGGAGGGCACACCTGGGTCCTGGGTCTTGGGAACTGTCTCATCACAGCCTTCACGAAGTTCCGCATCTTATAAAAGTCTTCAGGCCTGATGCTGCCTGAGCCATCGATCAGGAACACGATGTCCAGCTCCTCCCTAGGGCACTCTGGGGCAGGGGACGGCACCATGGAGGGCACTCCCGGAGCCCAAGACCTCAGCCTTGGCGCCTCCAGCCCTAACTTCTCTTAGAACAGGGCCCTTGGGTCCCTAAAGGGCTACGTCTGTGACTCAGCTGCTCGTGCTGCACAGCCAGCCCAGATGGGGACTGCTCCGCAGCTGTTCGGTTCTTCCCCTGAGCCCCGTCCCCATCATCCCCATGACCCAGCAACGGAAGGACATTGCCCTAGCCCTTGAGCAGTGTCTGTCCTCATGGGTCAGTGCCAAGCTGCACTTTTGTTAAATAGTTGTAACGTCATCCCAGACAACAGCCACAAACTGGCCCCTATGCGCTCCTCAGAATAAAGATGGGCCCCAGTCCCCTGCCGGATGGCCTCAGAAGAGGAGACTCTCCCAGTGCTCAGAGAGGAGATCCCATTCACCCCTAACTCCCAGCTTCCCCTTTTTGCCCGGAAGACTCATCCCAGAGAGAACAGTGTTCTGGTGGGAACCCAGGTGCCTGTGCGTGAATTCTACTGCCCAGGAGGTGCCGAAAGAGCACCCCATCAGTGGCCAGATGTTAGTCTCCCCAAGTGTGAAAGAACCAGAATCTGAAAAATCACTGACTTCCTGATCACTCACCCCTTCAGCACCAGGGAGGCCAGGCCCTGTGCCTCACCCTATGCTCCCCCCACTCGCTTATACACATATGCACCCTCTTACGTACACATGTGCCCACGCGCATACGTGCACACACACACACTGCTCAGACTGTTGCACCCTCATCCCCCTTCCCCAACCTCACATGCAAACCAATTGGGTATATCTCAGGGCAAAATTGGGTAAAAACAAACCCATTCTCTTTAAAAACATAACAGCAGCTGGCACACTGAGCCTTCACCGCGTGCCGGGCACTATGCTGACCCCTGGCCATGGATCACCTTACTTTACTCTCAGTGCAGGGCGCACTATTATCCCCACCTGACAGATGGAGAAACTGAGTCAGAGAGGGAAAGGTCTTGGGAACGTCCTGCAGCGGACACTGGTGAGGCAGGTGTGAAGGCACGTGGTGGCCCCCCAGCCCCTGCTGGAACCACTATACTAAGCAGCAAGTATTTTTTCCAGATCCCTTTTTATCCCTTCTGGTAAGAGCATCTCTGGCTCCACTGCACCCCCAGTCAGATGTGTGTGGGCTCCTTAGAGGCCCCAGGGCCCTGAACACTCACCCTGCAGGGCAGAAGGGAACCTGCTGGCTTCCCAGGAGGGGTGGCGGAACTGGAAGCAGAGACCTGTCAAGTGCATGTTCTCTCTGCAAGCGCGGTGCACGGTGGGGCCGCAGGCCTGGGGCGGAAGGGGGTGGTGGGAAGGGTTGTCCTGGATCCCCTCTCCCCCAGCATCTTCACCCTCCACAGGACCCAGTCCCAGCAGCCCAGGTGCCCACTGCTTGCCTCACAACACCCTTGCGAACCAAGGCAACTCACCAGCAGTCGAGGGGATTTGGTGGCAGCCGCCAAGGTCAGGCCCAAGGACATGTTCACAGCCTCTGGGGGGACTGAGGGGACAGATATATGCCTGGTCACCCTCAGGACAGAGGAGGTTGTGTAATATCTGGGTGAGGGTGACCGTAACTCTGGTCAACAAGGAGGTCTGAGCGGTAAAGGGGACTTCCAGGTCTTGATGGAACTTGTGGGGGCAGATACAGAGCTGCGATGGGCAGGGAGGCCTGAGGGGATCAGGAAGCCCATCTGCAGGCAGAACTGAAGGAGGGAAGTGGGTGTCCCCGAGTGTGGGGCCTCCGTGGGCCTCAGGGAGGGGCGGCCACTCACCCTGCAGGGAGACAGGGCTGCAGGTGCTCGTGCTGTAGTCACACTCGTACAGGCCGCCTGTTTGGTTGGCAGCTGTTATCTCCTGGGGGGCTCCAACCATCACCCTGGGGGAGACAGAGATGTAGCAGTTAACAGTGTGGCCCCTGGAGCCACGCTGCCCTGGAGCAAATCTGTGCCACCTCCCTGAGCCTCATTTCTTCATCTGAAAAGTGGAGATTCATGGCAGTTTCAGCTCCACATGGGAAGGGCTTTTGTCTGTGACTCTGGTGGACGCCCAGCGGCTCCCAGGCCATCAGTGGGCGCTCGATCAATATTCATTGAGTGACTGGTTCCTGGCTCACACGGCTGGTGACGGCCTGGGCACAGCACCAGGGAGCGTCAGCTGAGCCCGGGGAGGCGCAGGGAGCACAGGCTTGCAGTCCAGCTGGGCTGGGCCCTGCGGAAGCTGCCACACCACACGGGAAGGAAGTCTGAGTGTGGGAGAGACAGCGCCCTACGCAGGGAGAGGAGCTGCTCAGAGCGCCTGGGTCTCACCTGGAGTTGGCATACTGGACCACGCTGTGTCCAAACCCGGCTCTGTCCACGGAGAAGATTGTTGGATGGTCCGTGTCCAAGTTGAAGCAACGAGAAGAAGCCAGGACTGGGGAGGAGGGTGAGAAGAGGTTTGGAGCAGGGCCTTTCTCCTGCTTCGGCTCCCCCGGTTGGGGGCCATCCTCCCAACCCCCAGTGTTCTCCCTTCCACCCCCAGCTCTTCACCCTCTGGCCTGCAGCCAAGGTCCAGTTCTCCATATCCACAGACCAACACACAAGCTCAAAATTTGCCCCTTTCCCACTCCTCCCCCCGGGGCTCCCTAGAGGGAGCAGCCAAGAAAACCTGGGGGCAAAGCGCTGTGGAGGGCAGCCGTGGGCAGAGCACCAGTTTAACTGGTTCCGCCTACTTAGGAAGTCTCCAGATTGTCCAGGCAACTGACCTCTCTTCCAGTATGTCAATCTCCCCCCAGATCAGTTCCTCAAACCCCTCTCTGCCTGCAAACTCCAGATCCCAAGCCCTCTGTAATTCCAAATCCTTCTCTGGTCTGAGTCCAAACTGTGCATTGTCATCTCTGTTCTACTGGACCCCGACCCCCTCAGCCCTGCTTACCCATCAACAGGAGGAGAGGTGCCCTGGTGCTGTCCATGACTGGAAGGCCAGGCGAGGGCCTCTGAGCTCCTGAGCCACCAGGGGAACAGCTGGACCAAGATGCAGAAAGAGTAAGTGAGCAAAGAGATGGTCAAGAGGTCAGTGGTCAGAAAGGAAGTTGTCGACATGACTAAGAGGTGGGGACAGAGAATGAAACTAAAATAAGCGGAAAGAGGGCCTCACAGCCTCCCCACCCCGCTGCTGCGGGCGGGCTTTCTAACCTAAATGACTTGCTGGTTTCTCTTGCTTCGCCAGTTAAGGCTTGGGGGGATGCAAATCTTCAGTCCTGCCCCACCTTTTCTAGTTACACTTGTACTAGCAAGATGGTTCCCTTTGACCTTGAGACTTCAGTTAGCCTGGGGAGTAGGGAGAGGTTGTCAGAGTGGGGTGAGGACCCTAATGGAGACGCTGGCAAGAATCCCCTACTTGAGACCTGAAAATGTCTCGTTTCCAAGGAATCAAGCATCTGCACATCTATATGCACGGAGCGGGTCATCACTCCTTTATTCAACATTTATGCGACAAACCTGATTGAGGCTGATTACACACACCTCTGCTAGCAGAGGGAGAACACAAACACAAGGTCTCAGCCTGGGGTCAGTGGAGAACATGCGTGTGTAAACAGTAAGACATTGCCATGAGGGGGGAGAATATGGACCCCATAGTAGCTTGTTCAGGCTGGGAGGGTATGGATTTCCAGGAAGGCTTCCTGGAAGTGGCAGCAGTTGAGTGGGGTCTTGAAGCGAACTGATAAGAGCATTTCAGCAGGGATAGCCAAATGTGGAAGAGACCTGAGACAAGAGAGCCTCCAGGGAAATGTGTGATGGGAAACAGAATGAGAAGTGGCCAGAGATGAGGTCAGAGCTGTCTCGAGGAGAGGAAGGGGAAGTGCACCCCACATCCAGAAAACCCCCTAAGGCACATTGATTTTATCCTGAGGGCAAAAGAAAGCATTGGAGGAAAGTGGCAAGGCTGAGCTTCAAATGCAAATTCTAGAAAGCTGCAAAGATGCCTTATGGGGTATGGTGTCTTTGGAAACTGGCTGAAGACAGATCAGCCAGGAGGGATATAATGGGAGACTGTGGGGTGAGCTAATGGCAATGGAGGTGACCTGGGAGCTGCGGTCATAAATGGACATCAGTGGTGATGCTCCTTGAATTAGAGAATAATGAAATTCTGGAGAGGAGACCAACTCTGTTTTTGAGAAAATCAAAGTGTGGCATTTAAGAGCTTGGACTCTTTCATCTCCTCTATGCCTCAGTTCCCTCATCTGCAAAATGGTGGTGGTGATGAAAGTAAGTACCGCCTTTGTTACTGGGAAGGATGAGCTAGTAAGAGCGACACGCTTAGAAGCATGTGTAAGAGCTTTTATATTTGGCTGTTACCAAGACTCTGCCGTGATGATTATTGTGGCAGGTAAGAGGGGGAGGGGTGCTTCTGGGAGAAGGTGTCCTTGCAGGCAGTTGGGGGTGTGGAGGAAAATTTGGACTGGAGATGAGTCTTGGAAACATCAGCAGAGGTGATGGGGGTGGGGATGTGAAAAGGGAGGAGAAAGCTGGGCCTGGGGCGGGTGTCGGAGAAAGGCCAATGTTGGCAGCAGAGTAGGAGCCTGTGAAGATTGAGAAAGAGGCCTCGAGGAAAGAGAAAGAAGCCCAAGGTTGAGAAACTCCCACAAGAGCTTCCTGGAGAAAGGAGCATGAACAATTTCACATGCTGCAGATGCCAGAAGGGAAGTGAGGCAAGAAATGAGGACATCCCGGGTCTGGCAACGGAGGCTGTTGTGGACCCTCGAGTGGGCCACGTCAGTTATTGAGGGAGGCCAGGCTGCTGTGGACACGCGAGACTGGACCAGAGAAATGTGGGCAGCCTTATCACCTGGAGGTAAGCATCCCTGAAGAGACCTCAGACACAGTGTGACTGGGGAAAGGCCCTAGAATTCTTGGAAATAAAGAGTATTCTGGTGGAGGGTTAAATTCTGAGTAGGAAAAGGTGACAGGAAAAAAGCAATAAGGAGAAAGCGGAAGTGGCCCAAATTCTGGAGAGGAGACTCAAATCAAAAGGCTGGGAAACTGAGGGCTGGTCACAGGGAAGGGGTGAGTGCCAGAGGCCCAGGCCTTTGAGTCCTGGCCTTCACCTTGCCCCTCTTCCTCAGACTTGGGTTCCAGCCTTGGTGGGCAAGGGAGTGTAACGGGGCTGAGCCTGGTAGTTGCTGATGAGGAAAGATAGGCCCGGGGAAAAATGCAAAAAGGTTTTGCAGTTTGGGGTAGAGACTCTAATGAGAAATAAAAGGGACTGAAAAAGAAGGAGAGTTAGTTGGATGTAGGACTAGAAGAAGCAGCTGCCATGATATACGAAGAAGTAGTCGTCATGACGTAGGAAAAGAAGAAGGAGCGGCAGAAAATGTAGCCGCAAAGATGGAGAATTTGGAAATCAGACGCCAGAAGCCTTTGAGCCGCTTTTGAGTATGTAGAGTTCCGGACTGAGTGTTTTTGTACTCTTCAGTGACTTTGGGCCGGCAACTGTGGAGGTTTTGCAAGTAGCCGAGAGACGGAAACTGCTCCCATTTTTGTTTTTACTGCAGCCAAAGGAAGAAGGCAGAGGCCCGAAGCGGGCACCTTCCTAAAATGCGTGAGTGCAGTCTGATGGGCCTTCTGGCTGCTGTAGTTGCTGTTTGCAGTGTTGTTGGCCTGGTGCTGTGCTGGGGCACCACAGCAGCTCCGGGAGCATCTCCAGTTGTGTCCTGTGTCGTCCTCGTGAGTTGGAACCTGGCCTACAGGTGGTTGCTGCACATCTGCAGAGGCAGGAAGATGCCATCTTTGACATGTGGTCTATTGTTTGGAAGAGGAGCTCCACATTCACAGTGGTGAAAAGACGCCACTTTCGTTGTTTCTTTGGGACTTAAAGGACTGGACATTGCTGTAAGTAAATTAAACGACCATATTTTGGCTTCAGTAACTCTTTGTTTTTTCTTGTTTGTTAAATAAATCCCATTGTTATTGTTCCCTAAGCCTGAGTAGTCTTGCAAATGTGCACGCGGGTGCAGAACCAAGATAGTGACCGGTAAGCAATTTGGGCAGTGCCTCTGGCCAGTTTTGAAGCCCCATTTGCCCAGTATCAGGAGGAGACAAGAACACTGGACAAATAGGACACCACCTCTTCTCTCAAGCTGCCCAGCATTGGTCTACGACACTTTAGACCTAGTTGGTCAATTCTAAGCTGAGAAAAGCCAAGGTGAGAAGATACCTCCTTCTGGCAAACACAACGTGGGTTATAAAAACGTAGAACAGGATCTGTCCTTAATTCCATGACCACTGTCCATTGTACAGATGAGAGTGCAAGGCTCTAGCCAGGGCCTTAGGGTGTCCAAAATTCACCCCATTTCAGTGAACCATGACTGTGACCTGCCCCGAAAATGAAAGGCAGCTGAGGGGGATGCTATAAGCAAGGATGGAGTGGACACCCAAGTTACACATGTCCTCAGCCCACTGGGGCCGTGAGGCAGCCACATCCACCCATGTCCATCGGGCACCCCAGGGTGTTCAGAGCCCGTGGTGAGTCAAGGGCAGGGGAAGCGTCTGAGGAAGCCTCTTCCAATCTGGCATTCCCGACTCACCTCCGTCCCTCTGCTCTGTCCATGTGCCCAGCCATTCTGACCAAAGAAGTTTCCAGCAGGGTGGTGGACAGGAGGGGCTGCATTTGATGGGCCACAGACTAGTGGCAGATGTGGGAGGGGGCATGGAGAGGCCAGGTCAGAGCTACTTTAATTCAGGAACTGAACATTTTGAGTCTGTTCTGGCCTGTTTCTTCATTGGAAGAGAACAGAAATCTGGTGGGCAGAAACGGATTCCTCAGCCCATTGCCACCTCACACACACCCACAGGACCTGAAGAGACTTCCCTTAATGTTTTTGTCCTTCCTCTTGCTACATGCGATCTCACTTCTGCCTTTAAAGGACAATCCACCACCTCACCGTGAATTTTCTCAAAACAGAATTGATTGTAAGTCTATAGTGCAGAACACACACAGCAGAGGTAAGCGGCTCCCCTCCAAAGCACCTGGTTCTCCCTGTACCCCTGGATCCCTGGGAGTGAGGTTCTGGTGTGATGGAAGATGTGGTGCATTGGAGGAGTTTAGCCAGTGGTTGGAGGGCCTGGAAGGGAGAAGAAAGCATCGGGCCACAACATCTTCAGGCCAGAACCAAGGAACTGGAGTCACCCTCACACGCCCATTACTGTGTACTGGGTGTGTTAGCTTCTTGAATCCTCACAACATTCCTATGGGGCTAGTGGAACGGGACTGCTAGTGTCCCCATTTTACAAATGCAGAATTAAGGCCCAGAGAAGTTGAGTCATTTGCCTCAGGTTGCCCAGCTAGTACAAAGGTTCAAGACACTGGCATCCTAACCACACTGCAGATGTTACTTCCTCCTCTCCCCTCCACCTGAACCCGGGCAGCCTTTGTCCCGCCCCCCCATAAGAGTTGCCCACATGCCCCAAACCAAGGGCTGGTTGCTGGGAAACAAAGCAGACATGGAAAAGATGTCAAGCCCTCAAGGAGTCACATCTGACATTCTGATGAATTCGAATCAGAAGATTCACTAGAGAGCAGTGACCCGCAAGACCTGAGGAAGTGACTAGTCTTGCTTTAGTAAGTCTTAGCAGAAGATGCTTGAAAAAATAACTAAATGCAACGCCTTGATGTCCTAGGATTGGAGTAGAATGGTTTCTTGTCTCTTTTTAGGTAAAAAGAAAGAGCCAGAGGTCCTAGGGATGTGGGGTGGGAGCACGGAAGAGCAGATACTCCTGATTTCTGGGCGATCCCGGGCCAGGGTGGGCTATGCTAGGAGATGCTGAACTGGAGTCTTGTCCTGCCTCAGATCTTAGCCTAAACTTGACAGCAAATTTGCCCTCAGCAGGCAAACGTTTATACCACAGAACCTAGTAACCAGCACGTTCAATCACATTTACTCAGAAGAGTCTGAAATTTTAATGGGGGATGGGAAGAGGGGAAAGAGGCAGATGAAAGGAATGGTTTCAGCAACTGTTCCTCAAAGCCCATGTCAGAATGGAAATGCCCACAGAGAAACTGGGGAGGAAATAAGCAGATTTATTTTTTACCACAGTAGCTGGACCAGAGGGTGGTGGAGATAAGCAAAGACCACCCAAACGAGAACAGGTGAGAGTTTGCCTTAGCAAGAAAGTCAGCCACCGTTTTGGCAGAGACTTGGGCAGGAAGCATTATATAATGGTAGAAAAGAGGGACGCTTTCAGGTGCACGTTGGCCAGAGGTGGCTGGTCTAGGGAAGCTGTAGGCCAGCAGATTAGCATCTGGGTACCCTATGTGTTTGGTTAGGGGGGCATATTTGGCTTTCTCTGGTTGGTTCAAAGGTAACAGCAGAGGCAGTTTTGGAGAGATAGCAGTTACCAGCCAAGTCTGGACTTCGGGCTGCTGGAGATGGTGGCCCAAGTGACGAATCTGCCCGCAGGCAGTGGGTTCCCGGGCTGGTTGCTGCAGATTGCAGGTCAGAGCCCTCTTTTTGGCCATGGCTCACCCGTCATGCTTCTGCATGTTCAGTCTCTCGGAATCTAGAAAGAATGACGTCGTCAGATGCTATACAGTCCCAAAGAAATGCATTGGGACATAGGGAAGATATTTGGGCGCCGTGTCTTTGGGTAGAGGGCTCAGAGAAGAGGAAGCCGGGTCCACCCACCCACTCACAGGACATGTGCAGGCAGCGATGGTTCCTCTTCTGAGATTGTCCTGGCGCCCACTCTCCAGGAAGGCAGTCTCCAGAGAGACAACACCAGCTTTCTGTGGCGTGGGACAGGCGAGATTCTCTCCACCAGGAGGTCAGGAGAGTTGACCATAAAACCACCACTGTGCTGTCAACTCAGAGTTTAACAAAGGAAATTGATTAAAGAGGTTGTTGACAGGCCAGCTGAAGACTGGGGCCAGGCGGCCTGTAGCATATTTCTCAGAGTGACTGGTGCTCACCCTTGGGCTTTGGCCTCCATTTATATCTATAAGTCACGTAAACAGAACGCATAACTGTTGTTGTTTTTTTAACAAAGGAGACATCTAGTTGATTTTTTATCATTTTTCGTTAACTAAAGGAGGCCGGATGGGGCTGGAAAGTCCATGGTGGTCACCCCTTCACACATGCCACTGGGCTGTCAGCTGAGGAGGCCCCGTTATTTTCTGCATCTGGCTGCTCCAGTAGGCTAGAGGGGTCCCGGCAACGTAGTCTCAGGGTTCTGAGAGGGCAAAGGCAGAAACTGCATGCTCCTTAAGCCCTGTGCTCTGACGTCCCCTGACATCCCTTCTGGCACATTCTGTTGATCAATGCCAACCACAGACCAGTCCAGCTCAACAGGACAGGAAATAGACCCCTCAATGTGAGCAGGGGAACAGCAACGTGACACTGCAAAGGAGTGTGGGGAGCCACAATTCTCATGGGCTCCAAATTCAGGCGGTCCAGCACGGCAGCCCCATCAGAGCCTTTTACTAAGTGAGAAAAGGAGGGTGGAGACTGAAGGGATTGATCTGTCCTGAAGCAAGGGCCCCCAGAGGTAAAACAAGGGTTTGACTGCCTTTCACCAGAGATTTGTGGGCCTGTTTATCAGTAACTTGGTAATCATATGAAGGTCATTTGTCTCTAGAAATTAAGTACTTTCTAACCTATCATAAAGCTCTTATCTGGCTGAATTCAGCACGAACTTCCAGCTTTTTTTTTAATTCAACTCTTTTTATAATAATAAAATACATTATACATTATAATAATAAAATACATTATTGTGTATTCCCCATAGGTTACCCACCACCAATTCACCCGTGAACAAGCACCGTCGTCCCTGTGCTCTTTCTACCCCTTTTTGAGCCCTTATCCTCCCCCTCCCTTGCTGGGTGTCTTTTTCTTGTTTGGACAAACTTCCAACTTAAAGATAACAGCGTGGACTCTGAGCCTGCAAGACCGTAACTGCCTCTCCAAGACAGGGCACTGCGGGGACACGGCCTCTTCCTTTCCTGGGTCAGTTAAGGACTCTGAGATAATGCACTGATCTCTTCCCACTGAAGGAAGATGAAAGACATTTTTAACAAGTTTTTAAGTCAGGGGAGGAAATCATGTCCACACATCTGAAGGTGAGACATATTGTGGTGTCCCCAGGGTCCCCTTTGGTGACACCACGCTGCACTTGGAATAAGATCAAAAACACTTCAGCTTGCAAAGCCCCAGCCTCACGTGTGCTACCTCTGACTGGAAATATGCCCCTACTGGAGCCAGGTGTTCCTCTCCTGGGGCTCCTTCCCTGACCGCCCCACGGGTCTGAGCCCGCCCTCTGGCCCATCGTATCTGGGACAGACATCCCCCAAGCCAGGATGTCCTTGCACTTCAGTGAATCTCAGGGAATCATCATGCCTGTCAACAAACGTGCCAGCGGTTTCGTAAGGTTCACCCAGTACTGTAACCAGCAGCCACTGTCCCCCCACCTTTGGCGTCAGGGGGTTTGAGTCCGTTCTCTTCGTACTTGTAAGGGCTCAAGCCATTGGCTTGTTCTCTGAGCCTCAGATTCCTCATAAGTGAAAATCAGTTATGCTGAAAGAGGAAGCGGTGGCCGCTGAGCAGAACTAGCGTGAACATCAGAGGGTGTGTGCTACGACGGGCGGGTGGTGGCCGCGTCGAGGCAGGCGAGGAAGGCAGGCAGAGCACACTCCTGAGGAGGGAGAGGCCTACTGTCAGAACTTCACCTGCACACTCCTGGGTAGCAAAGGCTGTCGGGGTCCTGCCTGGATCCCTGTGGGCTTAGCCAGGAGCCCCGCCACCATCAAACTTCCAACTGACGGGAACTCTACCCCTTTGGACACCACAGTCTACTGTGCCCACACTCAGGGAAGGAAGTTAACCCCCCACACACACCAAGAGCATCCCTCAGCCAGCAACTCTGTGGTACTGGGGGAATGCAACCCCCAGCACCTTCTCTCTTCCGCTGGGACCTGGCTGACGGGGTGTTCTACTATATCTTCCAAAATCCCAGTCTGGGGCTACCCTCCAGGGGTGCACAGTGGCGCACTGGTTGCCTTCTCTTCTGTACCTCATGCAGTTTTTCTATTGGTACTTGCTATGGCCACTCTTATATCAACTTTTTTCACCCTAAATTTTGGGGATATATCCTACTAATTTATCCTTACACATATTCCAAAAAGGCATATATTCAATTTATTAAGTCACCATTGTTTATAATTGCAAGAAGTTGAAAATACCATTTGAAAAGGAGCCTGGTGAAATGCAGCATGATTTACCCATACCATGGAATATTATGCAACTGTAGAAAAAAATGCAAAAGCAATGTATTGATATAAACCCACGTCTGAACTACATAAATGTTAAAAGCTACATGCAGAACAGTGTAAATAATATATGGCACTTCTTGTGTAAAAAAGCTGTGTGTGTATGTGTGTACATGTGCACACACACGTGTTTGCATATGCCTAGAATCTTTGTGAAGGGGACCCCAAAATACACAACCTTGACTGCGCTTTAGGAGAGAATTGAATGGCGGGGGGAACAGGCTGGGAGACTTTTCACCACGCACCCTTCTGTGTCTTTTGGTTTTTGTACTATGGACCAGTTTATCCGTTCAAATAACTAAAGGTAATGTTAAAATGATAAATAAATGGGTAGACACAGGGAGGTGCATCCTTGCTCAGTGGACAATTTGGCTCTCGGTGGGGGCCTGGGCAGCTCCTGCCAGCTGACCAGATTCTGGTTCCACGGGCTTCTCCGGGCAGGCTCAGTCTCGCTGCCGCTCAGCACACTTGCCCACAGCATGAGTCTCGCTTCCTTCAGCAGGGAGAGGTTCTGTTGCATTTCCCTTTATGTCTACCTACAAGAGCTGCCATGACCTATGCCCAGAGGAAGGCCAACCGCACAGGGAGGCTGAAGCCACCTGAGAGGTTGAAGGCGCTTGCCCCTGTGCCCGAGACATCTGAGCCACACACACAACTCAAGCACATTCATACACACACTGGCACGCACACTCTCACAGGCGGAGACCCAAGCAGGTCTTCCCTGCATGGAGGCCACCACCTAGTCTCCAACAGGATGCATCTGTCCAGCAGCCTGGAGCCCGGTGCTGGTCCAAACAGTCCTGCTTGAGGCAGGAGAGGAGCCGTTACTGGGGCGGGGCAGCTTCGGGGGAGGCCTCATTCAACATGTCCTTGTACTGCCGTTTGAAGAAGCCGAGCTGTGGGGGAGGAGGTGAGGAGTAAGGGCGCTGCAGCCGAGCAGGTGAGGGCCACAGGAGGGGAGACAGAGTGACCAACAGGAGCAAAGAAGTGCAAGTGTGGTCCAGTGTAGATGGGGTGGGAGTGGGGCAGGGAGGGAGATGGCACCGCTACTGGGGCCAGGAAAGCAAGTGAAGGAAGAGGAGGAGAGGGAGAGGGAGGAAGAGGAGGGGGAGAAGGAAAGGAGATGGAGGAGGAGGAGGAGAATTGCTGTTTACAGAGCAGACTCTGAACCAGGGCCCTCTAAGTGCTCCACGTAGATTGCCCCAATTGCCTTCACAAACTGGGCATTTACAGTCTCAGTGAAGAAACTAAGGCACAGAGAGGTTCTGTAACTTGTCCCAGGTCACAAGCCAGCAGCCCTGCTGGAGTGGGACTTGGTAAGGGAAATGCTGAATGACAGTGAGGGGTGTGGGGAACAGGCAGGAGGCCACAGGAGATACCTTGTACAGTACAGCAGTGATGAGGGCCAGGAGCAGCAGCCCCCCAACTGAGCTGCCCACAATAAGGGGGACAGGGTTGTATACTTCAAAAGGCTCCACTTTGGTCTCTGTCTGGGGTGGGAAGAAGGGGAGAGGGACATCAGGGAGATAGACTCTGGATTTCTAAGGGTACCCAGTAAGAACCGAATGACTGACCCCTAGTCCCTCCTTACGCCCCCCACCCCACTCCTCACTCCTCCCCCACCCCCGCTCTCTCTCTCTCTCTTGATCTGCACCAACCCAGCCTCCCCTCTCCCTCCAAAGGTCCCTCGCACCCATGACAGGTACCTGGACCCTCACAAAGGCCTCATGTCCCAGAGGCAGGGCAAATGAGGACCTGTCAAACAAGATCTCCGCGGTGCTCACGAGCTGAAGATGGTTATGTGCAGTCTGTGGGAGAGCAGTGTGGGAACTGAGCCCGCGGCCCCTGCAGGGCCCACCTGTGCCCACTGGGCCTCAGCCCCCACATACCTGGATATACCAGTCAAAGGAGAGGCTGCCGTTGAGGGTGACGCTGAATTCTTCCTGGACGCCAAAGGACAGGATGTCACACTGGATTTTCAGGCAGACAGCAATGGAGCAGTTCTGGGGAAGGGAGGAGAAGACTAAGACAGCTGGGGCGGGCCAGGCCCGCGTGCTCAGCCAAGAGGGCGCTGGCACCACGGGCACAGCACGGGTCTGCGTGTGGCCCGAGGCCGGGCGGTACTCATCCTCACCAGCACCGGGGTCTTCTTCAGCTCCGCCAGGAAGTCAGATCGAGGAGGGGCCACCTCCTCCTTGCTGCACTTACTGGAGATATGCTGAGGAGAGAGATGCTATGAAGAGACAGAGCGACGAAGCCCATCCTCACGGAGGGCAAGATGGCCTCGGTGCAGGAGAGGGCCAGAAATGGCTCCAGAATCCAGCAGAGGAGGAAGGCCAGAACAGTACGGGAGTAGCTGGGCGCTTCCTTCAGGCCCAGCTGGGCTTACCTCAGAGATGACCTGGGGGGCATCCCACACGGCCACCTTGTTCAGCTTGATGGGGACCCAGAAGACCACAGTGACGGGGAGGCTCCTCCGCCCCAGGTTGTTGAACTGCACGGGAGGAGGGGTCAGGGCTCTGCCCCCGCCAGCAACGGGAATCAGCGTCCCCCAGCCCAGTCCTGAAGAAGGCCCTGCATCCTGCCCGATGCTTTCTGGGGGTCACGGGGTGCAGGGGTGACACACTCCAGAGCAGCCTGGCTGGGCTCAAGTGGAGCCCTTCCACTTACTAGTAGAGAGACGGCTCTGTTAACGTCTCTGAACCCCAATTTCTTGTAACGATAGTGCCTTTGGCACATCACTGTGAGGATAAACTGAGCTAATTATGTGTGTGTGTACACAGGCGTGCGTGCTAATGTGTACATCAAGCGAAAAGACCAAGGGACAGAGCCCAGCACACAGTAGGGATTCACATTCCCATCATTTCTGCATTCCCATCATCCCCAGGCCTCCCCACCTGATACTGATGCTGAATCACCCGGCTGGTCTTCTCGGAGGCAGTGAAGTTGAGATATTTGGTGGAGCCATCATGGCTGATGGGAGGAAGAAGGGATAGGACATCAGGAGCATCCTGGGAGGCAGTTTTGGGGTACAGTGTCGGGGATATACAGGCACACGGGTGAGGCTGCCCTAAGAGGGTGAAGCAAGGTGGTGTGCAGGGGTTATGCAAGCAAATACACACCCATGCACACATCCCACACGCACAGTTATCCTCAGACACACACACAGTCTCACATGTGCACAGACTTGCACACACAGATGTATAAGCCCATGTCCAGCCCGGGGACGCTGAGCAGGAGCCCAGGAGCCAGCACCTGGAGACCACCATGTAGACGGCATATTTCACAGGCAGCTCCTGCTGGAACTCGGATTTGCTGGTCCTGGGCATGTTGTTCTCACTGAGGGGAAACGGGCTCTGGTCAGCTCTTTTGTTTTTAAGACTTTTAAAATTTATTTATACATACAAGAACTGGGGTGTAGGCCACAGGTGTGCGGAGGGATGAGCGGATCCACCAGAGACAGAGTAGGGAGCAGAACAGGAAGATCTACTGAAATAAACTGCTGAGGGGAGCAGCGGGCGAGGCAGGAGAGGTCTGCTGCACCATGTGGGAAGCTCCCTGGCCGGGGATCCAACTTAGGCTGCAGTGGCTGGCGAAAGCTTACTAGTGCTGAGACTTAATCCCTGTGCCACCAGGGAGGTCTTGAGAATGGAGAGACTCTGCCTTTCCTTCTCCTTCTTCCTTTCCCTACACCTGCGACTGACCACCAAGTCCTAGTCTCTCTACAGCTACACTCTACCGCTCTCTCCCATCAGCCCCATCAAGCCCAGGCCCAGGCCTCTGCACCTGGATATCTGCAGAGTCTCTTCTCCCTGGTACCTGAATTCAAAACTGTTCCCACCCCCTTCTCCACCTCCTAAAGGGTAATCTTTCTAGCAGGTAAATGTGATCGCATCACTCCCAAGTTAAACTGCCAATGTCCCAGAAACACCTACCAGTCATCTGATGACACAGTTCATATCCAACTAGCTCTCAAACCCTGGACTATGGCACAGGCCACACGTAAACAGCCTGACCTTTCCAGCTCCAGGCTTTGCTCGCACCTGCTCCCCTCTTTCTGTTTCCAACCTCCCTCAATTCATGCCTTTGCTTGAAGAGAGCTTCTTCAGGAACTTCTCTCAACACAGGCCCCAGGGACACTGGACACCGTACCTCACGCTATATTGTCATCGCCAGCTTTCCCATCTGTCTTTGTCCCTAAATTGTGACCTCTGTGAGGGCCACAACCACAGCTGCCTTGTTCATCACTGTCCCACCAGCACCCGCACATGGTGGGTGCTCAGCTGGCTGAGTGTTGAATGAATAAACCGAAGGGACAAAGGTCCAGGCACAGCATACCTGGTGACGTTGGCCTTGAGGAGAAGTCTTTTTCCAAGGGCTGCATCAGGATTCACATCAAATGTGATATTAAAGATGGCCTGGATGGAAAAAGGAGAGACAGGGATAAGGATGTGAGCGAGGGCCTCCCTGGTGGTGCAGCGGTTAAGCGCTGCGCTGTGGAGCTGTCGGCAGCAGCAACCGAGTTCAACGCCCGGCCAAGGAGACTCCCACATGGTGCGGCAGACCTCTCCTGCCTCGCCCGCTGCTCCCCTCAGCAGTGTATTTCTGATCTGCCTGTTCTGCTCCCCACTCTGTCTCTGGTGAACCCTCTCACTGCCCCACACCTCTGGCCTGAACCCCAGCTTGTCTGCATAAATAAATAAATCTTTAAAAAAAAAAAAAAAGGAGGTGAGCGAGAAAACAGCCCATCACCGAAGGATGGATAAACAAAATGTAGCTCCCTGAGACCTATTCCACAGGGAAAGGAAGTGAAGTGCCGGGCGCGCTGCAGCACAACGGCCTCGACGACTTCACACAGAGTGAAAGGAGCCAGGCGCGAAGGCCCCGACGCAGGCTCCACCACGAAGTGTCTGGGAGAGGCTGAGCTACAACCAGAAAGCAGAGGAGTGGTGGCCGGGGGCTGGGAGAGGGGGAGCCCGGGCTGATGTCTAAGGGGAGCAGAACCTTTTCCTGGGGTAATGAGGTGAGCGTGGTGGCGCAAGCCACTGAAAGCCACTGGATTGTGTGCATCCAATGGGCAAAGTGGAGGGCCTGTGAATTCTATCTCAATAAAGTTATTTTCCCAAAAAGAAACCTCTACTTTCTAAAAAAAAAGATTTTCGAAGAAGACAGAGAACAGGAGACGGGCCAGCCACTGACCTCCGAGTTGCCCGGGAAGATGGGGTGGTTTATGTTGCAGCTGCTGCTTTTCAGGGCCTTGGGGTCTCCGCTGGAGCTGCCAGACTCACAGATCAGGCGCCAGTACCGCTTCGAGCTTGGGTTCTGGAAGGCCAGGCAGGCAGAAGCGGTCACGTGAGCCACCAGCCCCAGGAGGGGGAAGACACAGACGGAGCCTGGGGCTCATCTGGCTACCTGGGCTGCTGCCACCCTCCGGAAGGACAAGCCCGACGGGAAGAAGAAGGAGACTTGAGTCATGTAGGAGTCCTCGCCCTGGTTTCTGACGGTGACAGTCGCATTGAGGTCCCGGGGACCGCCCACCACCACCGTGTCCTGGCTGTGGGAAGAACAAGACTGGTGCGAGGGCGTCCCTGGGTCTGCTCTGGCGGGCGGGGGTGTGGGCACTCGGGGAGAGAAGACAGCGGGTGAACCAGCCGCACTGAGCGCTCTGAGGCAGGCTTTCTGAATGGGCTCCCTGGTAGGTGGCACTGAGGAGACACGGGGCCCCAGGTTGTGGTGGAGGCTGGGAGGAAGCAGTGAGAAAAAGAAACTCACTTCGGGAAACTGAAAGTCACACTGAGGTCGTCCTGGCAGATGCTGTCGTTGCCACAATTCTTCTCGAAGGGCAACTGTACAAAATGAACGTGGTGACATCCCAGGAAACAGTGATATGTGTGAGATGAGACAATTCCATATTAAAATGAAATTTACATGAAGAGAAAGAAAATGAACTCCGACACCTTGGCCTCGGGCCCTCTGCACCCTTGCCGCTCCCCAGCCCGAGACTCACGGAGCCTGTGAAGTGTCTCTCAGCCTCCACATCCAGCACCGGCCGAATGTTCCCAAAAGAGGACAACGGTCTCCCCACCAGAGTAAAGTTGAGGCGCAGGACGATGGGGGTCACTGAGTCTTCCACACATTCCTGAGAATCTCGCGGTTAGAAGGCGTCCTCCTCAGCTTCCCAGCCCACAGCACGCTCGGAGGACTCGGGACAGCGGCCCCTACTCACCGGCAGCTGCAGTTTCAGGGTCTCGCACTGCTGGCTCAGGCCCAAGGTCCGCATTTGACTGCGCGAGCTCTTCTTGGTCTCTTCGAAGACGGCCCTGGGGTAGGGGCGACCAGGGTCCAGGGCCAAGTCATAGGTGACGGCACTCTCGATCATGCCTGAAGGAACAGGGCAGACGTGGGAAGGAGGCCGCAGAGGAGTCAGACTCTGCTCCCTAACTGGGAGACTCTGGCGTGTTGTTATCAGGCCTGTTTGAGTCCCAATTCCTTGTTGTTGTTTTTTTAAATTAAGAATATTAATTCAGCCTCCTAGTAGTAAAAATAAAATGAAATAGTGTCTGGAAGACATGTTGTACAAGGCTGGCCACATAACCAGTGCTCAATAGGTGGCAGCTACTGTGTGGCATGCTAGAAAATTAAGTATATTTTTCTGGCTGTGTTTAACTTTTTTGCCTTTGATCTTCAGCAGTCTGTGCCTTGGTGTGGCACAAAGTGGGGTCTGATATCCATCCCTAGTGTTCCGTGCTGTGGTTGCCTTTAGGTTTATCCTGCTTTGATTTTTAGAGAATCTCGTTGTCTTCCATCAGTTTTAGAAAATTCTTGATCGTGGGCCTCCTCAGTGGCACAGGGGGTTAAGTCTTAGCACTATCAAGCTATCTGCAGCCACTGCAGCATGAGTTCCATCCCTGGCCAGGGAGCTTCCCACATGGCGCAGCAGACCTCTCCTGTCTTGCCTGCTGCTCCCCTCAGCAGTGTACTTCAGTCAATCTGCCTGTTCTGCTCCCCACTCTGACTCTGGTGAATCCTCTCACCCTCCTCACACCTCTGGCCTACACCCCAGTTCTTATATGCATAGATAAGTAAAAATAAATCATTTTTTTAAAAATTCTTGATCATGATTTCACTGTTGCTTCTTTTTTATTCTCTCTCTTCCTTTCAGAATTCCAATTACATGTTTATTCCTTCTTTCGCCATGTCCCATTAATACTTTTTCTTTCTGTTTTTCATCCTTCATTCTCTCTGTGTGATCATCTGGATATTTTCAACTGCTTTACTTTCCAGTTCACTAATGCTCTGTTCTGTTTCTAATCAGCTGGTAAGTCTTTTTGTTGAATTCTTAACTTCGGTCAGTGAATTTTTTAGTACTAGATTTCCATTCAATTCTATTTGATGAACTCTTTTCTAAAATTCTCCCTCGTTTCCTTTTTTTTCTTAAATATACTAATTGTAGTCGTTTTAAAAATTCCTATTTGGTAGCTCAGATTTCTGTGGGTCTATTTCTATGATCTATCATTGCTCATTACTAGCCTCAATGGACAGTGTCCTAACGAAGAGGCCAAAGTGTTTACCAAGGCCTCCTCTCTCAAATTTCTTTTCCCCATCCAGTGGGCAAATCACTTGCTCACTCCAGCCAAGCTTTGAGAAGGCCATAGAAGCTTGTGAGAACATAGCTCTGGACTGCTGGAGGCTGGGAAGGCTGGACTGGGTTACCCATCAACGCACCCAGTCACTTAACCTCTTGAGAACCACCCACCAGCCTCACCTTCCCTGAGCCGGTCCACTGTGACCTTACGGACACGGAGGCAGACTCTGACCTCCCCAGCAATCCGGTTTCTCACCGCCTGATCTTGACACTCAAATGCACTCCTTGCCACTTCCCTGGGTGTGAACTCCAGGCTTGCTTCCACTTTCAGCACTGGCTGGGACCTGAAAGGACACCAGGGGGCCATCAGGATCCTTCAGACAAGAAAAGGACTGCTGGATGGGAAGACACCTGGTGTGCTCTGAAAGACGCTCTCACCTGAGCAGCAGTGCGTGCCCCTGGGCCCCCACGGCCAGGTCCGCCAGTCCGTCCATTGTGAGGTCCCGGCCTCCACTCAGCGACTGCCCGAAGTACTGGAGCCCGGGGGAGAGCTTGGAGG
Source organism: Scalopus aquaticus (assembly GCA_004024925.1). NCBI lineage: Eukaryota > Metazoa > Chordata > Mammalia > Eulipotyphla > Talpidae > Scalopus > Scalopus aquaticus. The sequence goes on from PVIJ01000894.1 coordinate 101,428, forward strand.
CTGCGATCCGCTGAGGATAAACGGGGGAGGGGACAGGAAGTGGGAAATAAGGAGGTGGTAACTCAGTCACACAGGATGAAGCAAGGAGAGAGTCTCGTCTCCCACAATGCCTCTAACAATTAGGGTAACTATTGTTATAAGTCATAGCCTTGAGATAATACCCAAAGTTTCCATTCATTTCCTGGCTTTTCCAGGGAAAACAAAAGCTTTGTAGGAAAGAAGTGACACAGATACTAGTCCACTCAATTGAGTCTCACGTACATGGCCAGGGATTGCAAACACTGAAAATTCAGCTAACTGAAGTTATTATATAAATAGAAGGAGTAAGCGGTGGATAGGTGGTATGAGAATGTGGAAGAGGGTCTGAAAGAGAGCTGAACCCTCGCTTCCCATAGCGGGAAGTCAGTGCTAAAACAAAAACCAAGAAGCAGCAAAACGAGCCTGTCACTGGGAAGTATGTGAATTCCTGGAAGTACATCTTCAAGAGAATGGGGAAGCAAGGAGGAAGCCACATGTGACTGTGGAAGCTGTTTTCCATGTGATTCTTTAAGAACAATCTCTCTCTCTAATCAGCATGCAAGAGAGCACTGAAAGCATAACAGCCAGACCATAAATTAAAAAGAAAAATTTGAAGTGATGTCGTCCTATACTCAGTGCCACTGAAGTGTCTACACGTAAAGGTGGCTAAGATGGTAAGTAGACTTTATGTCATATATATGTTGCCATAATTTTTAAATTATTTTGTCAACTGGTAGGAAGGATGAGATGCTTGGGAGGTGCTATGTCGTGATCGCCTCTGAAGCTGCTCAGCTTCGCACATGTGAAAACTCCTCATTTAAGATTTATGTGCTGATTTTATTTAGAAAAATGCATTGCATGCTGTTGGAAAGAAGCTTTGTTTTGAAATTATGTGAAATACGGTGATAGGGAGGGGCTCAGCATGTTTGCATGTCCAGACACTGAGCAGCCCGGAAAAAGGGGAAAAATCAAGTGAAAAATATAAGCAGGACACAACAGGATAGCGCAATCCTTTCTGCATTTGCTTTTAATTCCAAAGTGTGTGTGTGTATGTATGTGTGTGTGTGTGTGTGTGTGTGTGTACATGTGACATTCCCTCCCCTTGACCTTGTTTTACTTGGTGGGGTAAATTATGGTGCACATAAGGGGAGGGGACTAGGGCTTCCACTGTTTAGGCTTAAAAATTCAAAAAAATCATGCAAACGCATAAAGCTTTTGTAAGAAAAATAAAGTAAAACCAGAGCCTTCAAACCCCATTTATATAGAGGATGAATAGGTGCTAATGAAAACAGGTCTCATTACAATATTCACATAATTGTGGAAAGAGGCACAAAGAGGAGTAAGACCGGAGTTCTTGGCCCTGCTTATAACTAAGGTGGGTAGAAAAACCACTGGGGCTAGCATAGCACACTATTCCTTCCATGTGGTGTTGTAGAACAGGCAAGAATGACTCAATTACAATGGAAAATCATCAGGACAGTAGTTTTCTCTGGGATGGAGTGGGGTCAGAAAATGACCAGTAAGGGACAGGAGGGAACTTTCTGGAATAATGAGAATGTTCTGTATCTGACAAGCATATGGATTGCCCAGGTATATACATTTGTCAAAATGTATTGAACCACTAAAGATTTGTACATTTCCTGCTTATAAATGTTACCTTCAAAGTAATAGTAAGCAAGGGCCTCTCTGGTGGTGCAGGAGTTAAAGTCTCAGTGCTATCACGCTATCGCCAGCCACTGTGGCTTGAGTTCAATCCCCTGCCAGGGAGCTGACCCACATGGCAGCAGACCTCTCCTGTGTCGCCCACTGCTCCCCTCAGCAGTGTATTTCAGTGGATTTGTCTGTTCTGCTCCCCACTGTGTCTCTGGTGAATCCTCTCACCTCCCATACCTCTGGCCTACACCCCAGCTCTTGTATGCATAAATAAATAAAATAAATCTTTACAAGTGAGACCTTTCAATATTTTTCTTTCTTTTTGGCTTATTTAGGGGAACCAAATTAGAGAGAAACATTCAGCGAGGGAGGGGGAGGCTCAAAATGGGGGAGAAAAGAGCACAAGGGACTATGGTGATGGTTCACGGTTGATTGGTGGTGGGTTACCCAAGGGGAATACACAATAATGTAAAAGATATAATTTTTTTAAAATGTAAAAAAAAATAAAAGCAAATACCTCAGGAAAAAAAATAAAATAAATAAAATAAATCTTTAAAAAAATAAATAAAATAACAGTAAGCAGTGTTGAATTCTAGTTAGTATAGCATGCTGAAGTATTTAGGGGCAAAGACGACTGTTACCTCGACTTATTTTGAAATACATTAAAAAAATAAAATGGATAGGAAAAGGATGAATAAAAGATGGATATATGATAAAAATAAATCTAGTAAAATGTCATTGTAGATTCACTGTATATTTACAGTGTTCACTGGTGAATATATGGGTGTTCACTGTGTGATTCTTTGAACTTTGCAGAACATTTGAAAATTTTCCAAATAAAATGTTGAAAGAGCCATACTGAAGGCTGGGGCCCCTATTGTCAGGGCCCTAGCACCTGTGATTTTTAAGATTCTGGGTAATTTTAAAGTGTCGATAGGGTTGGACCTGTAAGGTGAGATATTTGGTAGGAACAGCATGGAGGTGGGGCGCCTATAAGGAAAGAAAGGACATGAGAAAAACATGAGGCTGGAGAAAGCCGGAGACCAGGGGCCAGAAGATGGACTGACCACAGTCAGCAATGGTGGGAGAGAACCAGACGGCTGGGGTCTCCCCACAGAGAGGACACCTCATCCACCCGGGGCAGGGAGCCCTCCGAGAGAGGAAGCCAGGTTCGCGGCCAGGGCTTCTGGGGCCATCAGGATGGGCTACATAATCTGCAGGACCCAGTCCAAAAAAATGTGGAAACCCTGTTTAAAAATTATTTAGAATTTCAAGATGGCAGGAGAGAGGGGCCTTGTGCGACGGCGCCAATCTCGAGCCCATGCAGCATGAAGCAGGGCAGCGTGGGCAGCGGAGAGGGCTCCTGGGAGGCGAGACTGTCAGGCCTGAACTGGGACCCGTCCAGGCAGAGCAGGACCATCGGTCACCCCAACAAGACTGATTCGAGAGGAAGGAAGGCCTATACCCCAACACTTTGAGCCTACCATCCACTACTTCTGTCTTACTTGCCTCCTTATCTGTGAAGTTGGGGTGATGAGCCCCCCTGTACCCACTACAGCTGAGGTAAAGACTTTGTCCAGAACATAGGAATCTGTGCGGTTTCTGTGATGTGTGAGACTATTTTTGAGGGATCTGAAAAGGAGTAGCAGCTGTTCTGGCTGCCGTGGGAATACTGGCCGAGCGGGGGACAGATCAGCCATGGGGCTACGACCCTGAAGGAGACAGTGAGCAGGCCTCACCTGGCTGTGGGAGGGGCTGATGCCCTGTGCTGAGGTTCCATGAAACAGGTAGACAGCACCCCGGTTCTCCTGCTCTCCCGGGGCCCCGATGGCCACGTCCGTCAGCCTGTCCCCATTCACATCCCCCAGCACCGTCAGGGCTGCCCCAAAGCGCGCCCAGGGGTGGCCCTGCTCCCCACGGAGGACAGTCGCACACTGCCAGCTGGCCCTCTGCAGAACAAAATAGTGTCAGGCCCCAACCGGGGCGACTCCCAACCCCATCAGACCCCACCCAGCCCAAGCCCCATCAGCCACTCACCCCCCGGGGCAAGGGGCACACGGACACCTGGCCTCCCCGGGTCTGCTCATAGTAATGGGGGGCCCCGATGAGGACCAGGTCGGTGTTTCTGTCTCTGTCCATGTCCACAGAGCACAGGGAGGCCCCAAAGTAGGAGCCGATCTGAAAGAGACGAAGCCAGATTCATATACTTCTTCCACCTAAACAGAGCATGGGGATTTTCTCCCAATGAAGAAAAGTCATCCCTGGGGAGAAAGCCCTTGGGAGCACATGTGGTCCACTCTGCAATTCATGATAAATTCTCATTTCAGCTGCTGCCCTCAAAGGAGCATGTTACAGAGTGGGGCAGTTGCTGAGGCTCTGCCCCAAGGAGCTCCAGACACACTAGTAAGGCAGCAGAGGTTGGGCTGGAAAATACAGGGTGCCCCGCAGTGCAACCCCACTTGGTTTTGTCCACTATGGGAGTCCCAGCACCAGTGAACTCTCCATTGAAGTGTCTGTGCTTTAACTGAAAATCAGTTGACGGAGCATCAGCGTGTCCTCTATTTCAGGCTTGTTCTGTCCCTCTGTCTTCCCGTCCATCCTCCTGCCAGTGCCCTCTGTCCTGATGCCTGAGACTTCACAGCAAGCCTTGAAATCAAGTGGTGTGTGAATCTGCCACTAAATTCCTGTGGTTTCTGGAGGTTCTTTTTCAAATCTGTTTTAGATGTTTTACTTTTATTTTTTCCATGTAAATTTTGGAGTCGGCTTGTTAATTCTACAAACAAATTTCCAGGATTCGGACTGGGATTATGTGGAATCTATAGCTCAACTGGGGGAGGACTGACATCTTAACAATATTGATTCTCTCCTTCCATGAACACATTTAGATCTCTGATTTCTCTCATTAGTGTCCTGCAGTTTTTAGCACATAGATGTCACACACATCTGCACATGCAGATTTATACCTAAGTATTGCATGGTCTTTGGTGCTATCATAAATATTCCTATTTTTCAATGCAAATCTCCAAGGGTTCACCACTAGTACATAAATAAAACTGATTTTATTATTGATCTTGCATTCTTAGAACTTACTAAAATAACTTATCCACTATAGCAGCCTATTTGTAGAGTTGTTGGAATTTTCCATGCAATTATATCATCTGCAAATTGAGAGTTTTATTTTTTCCTTTCCACTCTGTACACTCTTCATCCCCTTTTTCTTGCCTTATTTCACTGACTAAATCTTCCAGTGTGCTATTGAACAACAGTGGTCAAAATATAGTGGTTGAAATAGTCTTGACTTGTCTCCAAATTTTAGGAGAAAAGGGTTCTAATTTACTGTTAAGTATAATGCCAGCTATAGATTTTTGGGGAAATGCATCCTCATGTTGAGAAGTTTCCTTTAGTTCCTAGTATGCTAGAAATGAAGCACTAAGAAAGGATATTGTATTTTGTCAAATTATATTTCTGTATCTATTAGGATTGGTTTTTCTTCTCCAGTCTATTGTTAGGGTAATTTACATTGACTGCTCATTTTCAAATTATACTTTTATTGTTGAGCTGTAAGAGTTATTTATATATTCTAAATGCCAGACCTTATAAATAGATGCCCCTATCGTTTTTATTTTCTTCATAGCGACCTTGGACACTCAACAGTTTTTAATTCGATGAAGTCATATTTATCTATTTTTTGTTTAGCTGCTTGTGTTTTTGGTGTCATAATTAAGAAATCACTGCCAAATCAAAGATTACAAAAATTCACCTATGAGTCCATCTAAGAGGTTTATGGTTTCAGTTTTTACAATAGATCTTTGATCCATTTTGATTTAATTTTTGTATATTGTGAGGAGCGGATCCCAATATATTTTTATTTATTTATTTTTGCCTGTGGATACCCAGTTGTCCCAGCACCATTTGTTGAAAAGATTATTTTTCTTCATTGAATGAAGAAAAATCAGTTGACCATAGATGTATGTATGTATGAATGTATTTCTGGACTTTCAGCTTTATTCTTTTCATCTATAGGTCTATCCTTATGCTAGTGCCACACTGTTTTGACTACTGTAGCTTTGTGGTAAGTTTTGAAATTGGGAACTGTGAATTCTCCAACTTCATCTTTCTTTTTCAGTGTTACTTTGGCTATTCTGGGACCCTCCTATTTCCATGTGAATTTTATAATCAGTCTGTCCACTTCTGCAACACTGTTGAACAAGCTCTGCATTTCTGGGATAAACCATACTTGGTCAAGGGCCTCCCTGGTGGCCTAGGGGTTAAGTCTCAGCACGATAACTGCTACACCCTGAGTTCGATCCCCGGCCAGGGAGCTGACCCACATGGCACAGCAGACCTCTCCTGTCTCATCTGCTGCACCCCTCAGCAGGGTATTTCAGTAAATTTGCCTGTTCTGCTCCCTACTTGGTCTCTGGTGAATCTCACCCTTGCACCTCCGGCCTACACCCCAGTTCTTTTATGTAATAAATAAATCTTTTAAAGGAAAAACCATACTTGGTCATGATGTGTTATTCTTTTTATAATTGCTGTATTCTACTTGCTACTGTTTTATTGAAGATTTTTAATATTTATTACATATTGGTCTGTAGTCAACAAAAGGTCTTAAAGACTGATACTAACAGGGTGTTTCAGGAGATTGGTAAGGAGGTTACAGCTAGGTCCAAGGAAAGCTAATGATAACTTGGACCAGGCTGATGGCAGTAGAAATGGAGAGAGTGAATACATTTAAGAGGAATCTGTTTCTCAATATTCTTCCCAATATTTCTTCCCAAGCTCCCTCAAAACACACCAACCCCTCCACCCCTCCACACACACACACACACTCACTGAGTGCTGTCTCACGTGCACTCCTTCCTCTGGCCCTTTTCTTTCCCCACTCTTCACTTTTCTAGTTTTTCCACCTTAACTGCCACTACCTCCAGGAAGCCTTCCTTAGTGTCCTTGTGTGGGTCCCCTCCCATTTGCTCTCATAACACCCAGACTGGCCTAGTTTAAGTGTTTATCTCCTTGATTGTAATTTGCATGTGTAATACTTGTGTGTGCTTAGGGGGTTGAAAAGTCATTCTTCCCCATGTATCCTGGACCACACACATAAAATAGTAACATCACATCCACATTTGATTTCCTGGAATCCTCCTACATATTCTCCCCTCTGCACCCCTTATATGTTCCAGGCGCTAATGCCATCAATGCTCAATATGTGTTGGTAAAGCCTGTGGAAAGACCATAGAAGAATTTTACTGTTGGCAAGGATTATGTTAAGCTGTTCAGGTGTCAGAGCAAAGTGCTTTCAACCACTTACGATGATGTATCAATTGTAGGTCAAAGAGAACTAGTGATGAAAATTAAAGAAATACACACAGAACTACAGGCATAGCTTCATGGATACAGTCCTACTGCAGGAATTGGAAAGATGATTTTTGATGCACATAAGATGCCCCAAATGAGACGCAACCTCACCACTTTTGCAGGGTGATATTCAAAATATTGAACTGCTGGGATCACTCAGGTCCTAACCAGGGGCAAAGTGGAGCACATCCTACATCCTGCCTGACCTCACCATGGGGAAGTTCAAAGAGACCTAGGGACGGGGCCAGAATCTGTGGGGGTTGGGGAGCATATCAGGGAAACAGCTGTTTATCAACACCTATGGAATTATTTCAAAATTTTAACACATTGTATGCGGGAAACATATTTATACGTTTTATGTTGACTGGTAGTAGCAAACTACCCACAAACAATGTGCTATTACTCACCAGCTATGTGGCTTAAAGAAAGTGGTGATCCTTTCTTATAGGAATAGTAATATGGGAATAATGTATTGCTTACAAAAATATTTTAAATTGTATGCGGGAAACATTTTTACGTTGACTGGTAGTAGCAAACTACCCGCAAACAATGTGTTAATATCTAATAGAGCGCAGGTGAGGTACTGCCCAGAGACCAGCTGGATACAGGCAGACTCATAGAGTACTCTGTACATGAGAAGTGGTTGTTCTTTATTGTTGTTAGAAAAGTGAAGGCACAACATTTTCAAATGCAAAGTTGACCCTGTGACTTTCCAAATTTGAGCCCTCTGAAGCCCCCTTTACAAAACTGTCATCTTGGAATCTCATCTTGGAACCTCTCAGCCCCCAGGGTACCTCTGTTTACACACTCATGTTCCACATGTTCTGCACTCACCTGGCTTCCCTGGATAGAAGTTTTGGTCTCCCAGACACGAGCATCTTGTCTGAACATCACCACCAGACCAATGTGCTGATATCGAGGGGCCCCCAAAACCAGGCTCTGCACCTGGTTCCGCAAGATGACTTCAACAGCATAACCTGAAGATGATGATCTAAGAGGAGAAGTGTTTTCCCTCACAGACCCTACCCCCTCTAGCAGGCCTAGCCCTAGAATAGGGACAATGAGACAGCCACATGCTGGATAAGTTGAGGTAGCTAGGCCTACCTGTGCTATAATTCTCTTTGTTAACATAATTAAAATAAAATTTTGAAACTCCTGTCCTTAAAGGTATACCAAGGGCTTATGAAAGATCTAATGACATCTACACTAGTTGAGATGCCACATCCTGACCTCTTCTTAGAGTAACCAGGCCCTCTTACTTACCCAAGTAAGCATCATTCATGTCTGAGTCTATCCTGGTTGTGTTGATAAAGGTGGATGCAACACTTGAGGTATGCAGAAAGGCTCCACCAGACCAGTCAAGGCTCCCCACAGCACCAAGCAAGGGACCTCTCTGGGAAAGAATGTATAATACAATGAGCAAACTACAACTTCAATGCAATCCCTATCAAAGTTACAATGATATTTTTCACAGAAATAGAAACATCTTAAAGTTTGTATAGAACCACAAAAGACCCCAAAGAGCCAAAGCAAATTGAAAAGAAGTGCAAAGTGGGAGGCATCCCATGTCCTCATTTCAAAACTATAGTAACCAAACAGTATGGTATTGGCATAAAATCAGACACAACTCAGTGGAACAGAATAGAGAACCCAGAAATAAACCCACATATATAGGGTCAACTAATGTACAACAAAGGAGCCAAGAATATACAATGAGGGGACTCCCTGGTGGCCTAGGGGTTTATTTCAACACCATCACTGTTACGGCCTGAGTTCAATCCCCTGCCAGGCAGCTAACCCACATACGGTACAGCAGACCTTTCCTGTGTAACCTACTGCTCCCATTAGCAATGTATTTCAGTAAATCTGCCTGTTCTGCTCACCACTCTGTGTCTGGTGAATCCTCTCACCCCCTGCACCTCTGGCCTACAATAGAGTTCTTCTACACATAAATAAATCAATAAATAAATAGCCAAATTCTATAAGAAAAAAATACTAAAATAAATAAATAAATAATACAAGAAGAAGAAGAATATACACTGGGAAAACAATGGTCTCTTCAATAAATAGTATTACAAAAACTACACAGTCACACACAATAGAATGAAATGGGACCACTATCTTGCACCAATCACAAAAATCAATTCAAAATGGATTAAAGGCTTGAAACTAAGACATGAAACTATAAAACTCCAAGAAGAAAACAGGTGGTATGCACCTTAACCTCAATTTTGGCAATGATTTTTTGGATTTCACTCCCAAAATAAGGCAAGAAGAAAAATAAATGAGACTACATCAAACTAAAGAGCTTCTGCATAGTCAAAGAAACTATCAACAAAATGAAAAGAGTGGGAAAAAATATTTACAAATAATTTATCTGCTAAGGGACTAATATCTAACATATATGTGTGTGTATGTGCATAGATAGATATATATCATGATTCAATAGGAAAGAAACACTATAATTAAAAAATTGGCAGAGGATTTGAATAGACATTTTTCCAAAGAAAACATACAGATGGCAAAGCAGTACATGGAAAGATGATCAACATCTCCAATCATCAGGGAATCCAAACCAAAACCACAAAGACCTATTACTTCACACTTGTGAGAATGGCTATTATCAAAAACAAAAACAAGAAAATAACAAGCGTTGACAAGGATATGGAGAAAAAGGAACCCATGTGCGCTATTGGTGGGAATATAAATTGGTGTAGTCACTAGGCAAAAACAGTATGGAGGATGCTCAAAAATGTTAAAAATAAAACTACTCCATGATCTAGCAATTCATTTCTGGGTGTTTATCCAAAGGAAACAAAAAACACTAACTCCAAAAGATAAAGGCACCCACATGTTCATTGCAGAATTTTTTACAATAATCAAGCTATGGAAACAACCTGTGCCCATTGATAGATGGACAGATAAAGAAAATATGATATATATACACAATGGAACATTATTCAGTCATAAAAAAGAAGGAAATTCTGCCATTTTAGACAACATGGACGAACCTTGAGGGCATTATGTTAAGTGATTTAAGTCAGACAAAGACAAATACTACAAATACTATACATGAATCTAAAACAAAAAAAAAAAGCTGAACTGAGATATAGAGAATAGACTGGTGGTTGTCAGAGAGAGAGGAGAAACTGGTAAAGGGGGTCTGAAGGTACACATTTCCTGTTATAAAATAAGTAAGTTCTGGAGATGGAATGTACAGCATGGTGACTACAGTTATATTACTGTACTGCATATCTGAAAGTTGTAAAGAGAATAGATCTTAAAAGTTCTCATCACAAGAAAAAATATGTAACTATGTGTGGTGATAGATGTTAACTGGACTTAGTGTGGTGATAATGTCACAATATTTGCACATATATCAAAGCATTATGTCGTAAACCTGAAGCTCATATAACATTATAGGTCAACTACACCTCAAATAAAAATAAAAACTGAATTGACAAGAAAGGGAGAAGCGGTCACAGCTGCCTATGAGAGAGATGCCTCCCAACAGAGAAGAGCTCGCCAGCCCCTTGTACCCCTTCTTCTTGCCCCCCTGATTTAATGAAGGGCCACTCACAGAGGTGATGGCTGCACTGAAGCCTTCCTGAGACATCTCATCCTCAAAGGAGCTGGTGGTTCCTGTCTGAGTACCTGTGAGGAGGAGAACTTTGTACATAAACTTCCAGGCAGAAGAGTCTAGAGCAAGGCTGGAACCCACACACCATCTACGGTGCCAGGCGGAAGGAGGCCGGGTGGGCGCTGTGTTGAGTAGAAAGCACGAGCCTCCATGGGGCTGGTGGCTTGTCGGCTCCAATCACTTTCTGCCAAGTGGGAATGTAGTTCTCAAGGTGTCTAATCTTCCAGCTTCTTAAGAGGAATCATAAATCCAGATTGGGTGAGAACCTTCCCTTAATTTTTCAATTCTTCCATCCCACATTCATTGAACACTTTCCAGGCATCAGGCACAGGGGATACAGCAGAGAACAAAGCAGATAAACGTTGTAATGCATCCAAATTTGGGGGTGGGAGACCATGTGGGATTTGGTTCCCCTGCCTTCCGACTTTTCAGGCTATTGCAAAGGTTTACAAAATTAGGATAGAAACCAAGCTCTCATTTCAACAGAACTGACCAAGTGAGGTCAGAGTTTCTGGGAAGTGGAGGAAGGGGAGAGAGTTAGTTGAAGCTAATGATAGCCAGGATTAGGAGGCTCTGGCTTCTAGGGGCAAATACAGAACCCTCGCTCACCCTCAATGGCAAAAATCTTTTCCTGAAGTTGGTTCTGAATGGTCTGCAGAGCTTGAAAGTTATTCACCCGGAATACATGATCGCGAGCCGGCTTGGTTGCAATGACATTAAGCTCTTCACGGGAATTGGCATTGTTGAAGGCAGACCCCACCTGTTACCAAGGAACAAGTCAGACACTGTTTGGGGGCAGCAATATCATCCAGTGAAGAAAATTCTGCAAGAAAAGAATCTGAAACAATGAGGGAAGGAGGGAATGTGCTAGAAGGTCCCTGGGAAAGGATTGCTGGGCAGAGCCTGCAGGCTACACACACACACACACACACACACACACACACACACACACACACAGGGCATTATGCGGGCTGAAATTCAGTCTGGGTTCCACCTGCTATGCCGTGCCTCAGGGTGTGGGGCTGACAGAGGTGGGGTGGGGGAATGAGTGAAGTGGCTTAAGAAGGTCAAAAGGCCCAAAATTCCTGGACAGAAGGGTGACAGTTACTTCTACCACAAAGCAAACATGGTTCCCACTCATTGCATATTTGCAATGCTGCTGAGGGAATTGATCTTATAAGTCCTCATCACAAAAAGAAAATAATTCTAACTGTCTGGGGAGAAAAGGTAACTATATTTATTACAGTGATCATTTAGTAATAGATACAAATATCAAATCATTATGTTTTACATCTAAAATGTCAATTATATCTACATTAAAAAGCATAAGCAGATAATAGAGCTGAAATTCAGAACTTTGGACCATGTCATTTATTAAATAAACCATGAACCCCTTTAACCCATGGTAATGCTAATTTGCAATCATTTATTTGCAATCATTTATTATTATTTATTAATCAATTAATTTATTTATTTATTTTTCAATCCTTCCATCCCACATTCATTGAACACTTAATTAATTTATTAATTAAGGGAGCAGAACAGGCAGAATGACTGAAATACACAGCTGAGGGGAGCAGCGGTAGAGGTCGAGGCAGGAAAGGTCTGCTGCGCCTTGTGAGAAGCTCCCTAGCAGGGGATGGAACTGTGCTGCAGTCTTTTGATAGCTTCATAGTGCTGAGACTTAACCCCTTGCACCACCAGGGAGATCCATTTATTAATCTTACTGGACGAAGTCTTGAGGCAAACATCCCCACTTTTAAGCTCTCTCTTCTGATGAGATAACAGACCCTGAAATACTAAGCAAGGTACTCACATCACTTATAAAAATTTACTTTGGGCCTCCCTGGTGGTGCAGGGATTAATCTCAGCACTATCAAGCTATTGCCAGCCACTGCAGCATGAGTTCGACTCCCAGCCAGGGAGCTTCCCACATGGCATGGCAGACCTCTCCTGTCTTGCCCGCTGCTCCCCTCAGCAGTGTATTTCTGATCTGCTTGTTCTGCTCCCTGCTCTGTCTCTGGTGAATCCTCTCACCCCCTGTACCTCTGCCCTACACCCCAGTTCTTCTATGCATAAATAAATAAAAATAAATCTTTAAGAAAAATAAAATAAAAATTTACATTATTCCACATTTCATACTCTGAAAACTAGAATTGCTAAATACTCTAAATACTAAATCCCATAAAACGTTCCCATCAGTCTTTTTCATTTGGTTTCCTCTGACAGGCTACAAGACAAACACCCAGATTGCTGGAGTGTTTTGGTTTTTTTTAAAGATTTATTTATTTATACATACAAGCTGGGGTACAGGCCAGAGGTGTGGGGCGGCGAGAGGGTTCACCAGAGACAGAGCGGGGAGCAGAACAGGCAGATCAGAAATACACTGCTGAGGGGAGCAGCGGGCGAGGCAGGAGAGGTCTGCCGCGCCATGTGGGATTCTACTCGGCCGGGCATCAAACCCGCATCGCGCGCTGCTGACAGCTCCACAGCGCAGCGCTCAACCGCTGCGCCACCAGGGAGGCCCGATTGCTGGAGTTTTAAAAGGATATTTCCTTTTTGAATGATCAATAAAGACATAAGTGGCAAAGCGAAAAGGGGGCAGCCACTTGCCCCTTCCTTCCTCTGCCTTCACTACTTGGACAGGCTAGAGGGTGGGTCATGGGGTGCAGAAGGATCTGGCTACCCCGGGGTTCCAGCCACTCCAGCTGGACAGACAGAGCTGCCAGCCCTCAGAGAAGTCAGCCAAGAGCAGCTATCACAGAGCTGGAGTGAGCCCAGCTGAGCCCCGCTACCTACAGTCGCAGTTGGGTGAAGCCACTGAACTCTGGGGTCACTGAGACCACAGGGAACTGATGCGCTGCCTGGGGGGAAGTGGTGACCCCTTGTCCCACTGTGATTTTGTTGATATTTGCGAGCTGAAGGGAAGGCGTAGCCAGGCAAGCCCCACCAGAGACCCTCAGGCCCGGAGCCACTCTCCTACCCCAATGACGTAGCGAATAACATTCTTGGCGTCCGCCTCAGGGATGACTTCCTCATACTTCAAGGGATCACCGAACTTTTCTCCATCCGTGATGACGACTAGGATCTTAAGGGCGTTCTCCCGGGCCCCGCTGCTGCTGTGAAACAGCTCTCTCCTGTCCGGGAAGGGACGGACAATCAGGCGCCAGCAGACCGAGGTGCCCCTGACTGGGGGTCACAGGCACCGAAGGCCGGAGCTGGGCTCTGTGGCGCTTGGGCTCCCAAGACCTGGCCCGGCAGCGGGAGCCGCGGGAGCCGGAGGGAGAGGCAGCCGGCTTCATCTTTGCGTACTTTCCCCGCAGGTCGATTTGTTTAAAACTGAGAATTAGGCCTTTCAAGTGAACAAAATTTTAAATAAGTTTAATTGAGCCCTCATCAAACCTTTCCTGGTTTGGTGCAACAGCCCTCTTGTGATTTTCCTGCACTTCTGCCCCAAGCCCACCCTCACCTCTGGGGGGCGGGGAGCTGGGATCAGGGCTCCAAGACAAGATGTGATGACGGCTCCCCACTGCTTAACTGCTTAAAACGGACCCCACTGGACTCTCCGTTGCCGTCAGTGACCTGACTGCCCTGACCTTTCCGGTCTTCCTCCCGCCGCCTTGCCACCACTTCCCCCACTTCACTCCCGCTCTTGCTCACAGCTTGTTTGCGCACGAACACCGCACGGCCGCTGCGCAGCGCCCTCCACTGGAAGTGCCCTACCCACCCTTGTCTGAACAACGCTCCTCCTCCAAAGCCCAGCTGAGAACACCCCTAGGTCCACCGTCCCCCCGAAGCCGGGAGCGCTTACACCACTTTGCGGATTCCCGTGGCCGTGTGTGTCCTTCCAAACAGCTGTCTTATTGGCCTCACCAGCGATTTAGGGTCAGGGTTCTCACGGAAGTCGCTGAAGGTGAAATGAGTCTGGAAGTCTTCAGAGTACTGCATCAAAGAGAACTGGGCAGGGGCGGCTGGCATTACCCTGGCGAAGGTACCTGGCCTCCCCCTCCGCCTTCCCCCAGCAAGCCCTGCATAAACTCTGAAACACTCTGGTGGGCTTCCTGCAGGTGCCGCAGTGCCTGCCATCCCTCTGCCTCACCAGGACAGAGCCCGCCGTCTGCCCAGACGGGACTCAGCCAGAGGTGACAGAGGGCTTTGTCTCCCCTGCCCACCCCAGCAACTAGTCAGAGTTGCCTGCTTTCCAGGGGCAACTGGCTGAGGCTACTGCCAGGGAGAGCAGAAAAGAATCATGAGAGAAATCCATGATTATTAGCAATTTGGCAATATCTGCAAATGAAGTGGGAGGAAGGTGGTGGCCTGGTCACCACGTACTTGCCAAGCTCCTATGGGTTATCCCCTCTCCTGCCCACTGGCCCTCACCAAGGTTTTGGAGTTTTGGAATTGACTCATCACCGTTGAGACAAACTCCTTCATCCGCTGAAAGTCAGGGGGTATGATGCTCCCAGAGCCGTCAATCAAGAAGGCGATGTCGCTCTCCTGCTGAGGGCACTCTGGGGACAGGAGCAGCGCTGGTTAGGACTAGACTCTGGGTGCCCCCATGCACGTCAGCTCTCCGAGCAACAAGAATAAAAGTTAAACAAGTTTCGATCCATGCTCCAAGTGAAATAAGAACATGGACAAAGTAGTATGGGGAAAGGTGGTTAAATCTACCCAAGAGAATCAGAGAAAGTGGTGATGCTAGAGCCAGCTCATGAAGCATAAGAAATAATTTGCCAAAAATACAAAGGGAGAAGTTAACTACAGGAAAAAGGAACAGCACAGACAAAGGTATGCAGGGTGTCCTCCCCCTCTCCTCCAGCCCCGGTTCTGCTTTCTACCCTCCCCAGAGTGCTTGCAGCCCAGAGGGCACCACCTGGCTCTCATCAACAGGGCTCTTTGCCCCCTGACTTCTAGTCGGATCTGCCCAATTATGAGCATTAGCCGAAGATGGGATGGAGGAAAGGGAGAAAGGGAGAGAGAGAGGGAGGAGGGGAGAGGGAGAGGAGAGGGAAAGAAGAAAGGGCCAGGGAGAGAGGGAGAGGAGGGAGAGAGGTAGGGGGGAGAGGAGGCAGAGAGAGGAGGGTCTGCAGAGTATTCTCCCTTGGCTCACCCTGGGAGGCGACCCTGGGCCAGTTGTGCCGCTCACTGGTCCTCTCCAGGAAGCCCCCTGCCCACAACTCTCTCCCTTCCCAGTTGTGGCCCCTTCTCCCTCCTCACACCAGCAGCTTGGAGGCGGTAACAGCTCCACTGCTGCTCCTCACCAGGGGTTCCTGAACCATCCCTCATGCTTCCCTTAGTTCCTACCACACCTGTCTAAATAAGTCGTCCTCTGCTCATTCCCGCTGGACAGTGCCATCAAGCCCCCAGCTGAACCAAAGAGGATGGAACTAAAAGAATTCTGGCGTGCCAGGGGCTGGAGGTGGCCCTCCCAGGATAAATCTAGGTCATGTGGCTACGATACTGAGGGGAATGGTTGGGAAGAGTCTCTATCTCAAAAAGAAGTTAGAATTTAACCCCAGGCAGCGGGGAGTCACTGAAGGTTCCTAGCAAAAGCAGTGAGAGCATCCGCTATATTTTAGGAAGACTGCTCTGCCATGAAGACTTCCTTCATGCTCTTTCTTCAGCTCTCTTCATGATAGCAAAACACAGGAAACCCCCTAATACCCCCTCCAGTGAATGATGAGCTGGTGAATGAGGCTGTGGAAGATCCATGCCACAGAGTACTACTCAGCAATGAAAAAGGTACTGCTCAGCTAAGGGGGTTTGGTGGTGGCTGCCAGGGACAGGCCCAGGGACAAGTCATACACATCACATGGGGATGAACTGCAAATGCATTAAGCTAGTGAAAGAAGCCGATCTCGGAAGGTCACAGTTCCAGGGAGGCACATTCTTGAAATGAGAAGAGGCAGCCAGAATGGCTGGAACACAGTGGCTGAGCAGAGGGGCGGGAGAGAAGTTAAGAGGGTGGACGGGCCACACCTCGGGCCACACCTGGTTCTAAGGACAATGGCTGAAGATCACCTCATAGAGATGAGTGGCTACAGCAGGACATTCCTTGAAGGGCATGTCCTAGCGCCTCCCCAGCTCCCTCACCTTCTACACCTGGACCTCTGCGTCACCCCTCAGACCACCGCAGTCCCAGCCCAGTCCTGCCCCCGACACAGTCTCTGCTGCCCACTGCGACCTACCTCTGAGGGTCTGAGGGAACCTCTGGGGATTCTGCAGTAGGTTGGATCCAAACAGGAAGCAGAAGCCCTTGATGTAGGTGTTCTCCTTGCAAATTTGGTGCACAGTGGGGCCACAGGCCTGGGGATCAATGAGAGAGTAGGAGGGGCCGCCCCTGCTTCCTGCCCTTTCACCCCAGTTCCTCCACCCTTCACAAGACCAGCCCCAGTAGCCCCAGGTCCCCACTTCTCCCCTCACGACACTCCTGAGACCCCAGGCAACTCACCAGCAACTGAGGGGGTGTGGTGGTGGCTGCCAGGGACAGGCCCAGGGACATGTTCACAGCCTCTGGGGGGACTGGGGGCACAGGTATATACATGGTCATACTCAGGGGGATGGAAGGGTTGTGTAAGCCCAACATGGGTCCCCTCAACCTGGGAGACAGAGGGGTCTGACAGGTCAGGTGGGCAAAAGGTCCTGGGGAAGATGCTGAGGGATGATCTGCACAAGCACAGAGGCTGGGGAGCCGGACCCCACCATAGGCCACCCCAGCCCTGCGACAAAGAGAACTCCTGACAAGCCCCGGCCCGGGGAGGGGCGGCCACTCACCCTGCAGGCGGATGGTCTTGCAGGTGCCCGTTGTGTAGTCACACTCATACAGGCTGCCTGTTTGGTTGGGAGCCATTATCTCCTGGGGGGCTCCGACTACCACCCTGGGGGAAAAGTGGGAACAGACCCGCCCAGGGATAAGAGAAAACACTAACAGGTGGAGAGAGAGGGGCCTATGGAAGAAGTTCTGCCCCCAGAAGATGGGGGAGCGGGGCGGCAACCTCATAGGAATTCCCCAATTTCCAGGAGCAGGAAGAAGACTCAGCAAAGAAAGAAAAATGGGAAATTAAAAATTTTGGAGTGGGCCTCCCTGGTGGTGCAAGGGGTTAAGTCTCAGTGCTATCAAGCTATCCCCAGCCACTGTAGCGCGAGTTCCATGCCCAGCCAGGGAGATTCCCACATGGCGCAGCAGACCTCTCCTGCCTCACCCACTGCTCCCCTCAGCAGTGTGTTTCAGTCCATCTGCCTGTTCTGCTCCCGGCTCTGTCTCTGGGGAATCCTCTCACGCCCCCACACCTCTGGCCAGCTCTTGTTTGCATAAATAAATCTTTAAAAAGAAAGCAAGGGAGGAGACTTCCACTATATACTTCTTTGTGTCTTTTGAATTTAGCACCCTGTTACATTATTATCTACTCAGAAAATGAATCAAGAACGTTGCAATTTCTCTTCTTCAGGAATGTGAGTCTTGGACAGAACTAGGGTAAGACAGGGACCGCCACCTGAGCCCTTACCGGGATCCGTCAAACTGGACCACGCTCTGCCCGAAGCCCCTGGCTTGCTCTTGGAAGATCACTGCATTTTCAGTGTCCATGTTGAACGCATCACACAAGGCCAAGGCTGGAGGAAGAACAGGGGAGTGAGCGAGCTGGAGAAAGCAGCTTGGCTCTCCTGGCCCAGGCGGCTTCCTCCCGGGTGG
Source organism: Scalopus aquaticus (assembly GCA_004024925.1). NCBI lineage: Eukaryota > Metazoa > Chordata > Mammalia > Eulipotyphla > Talpidae > Scalopus > Scalopus aquaticus. Next base: position 119,787 of record PVIJ01000894.1, read on the forward strand.
CCCTCTGGGACCCAGCACCGGATGTCCCATCCACCCAAGTCCAGATCCGACCGCCTGGGGCAGAGGTCTGCACACTTCTACCAAGGGCCAGAGAATAAATAGTTTAGCTTTTGTGGGGCAAGAAGCAAATGAAATGTATATTAAGGCATTTATACGACCAAAGAGAAAACGCATTTCCACAAAATTTTCATCAAGGAAATTTAAAATAAAATAATTGAGTACAATTTTTTTCCTGTTAAAAAATTTACTAATGAGACAAATGAAATTCTTTGGGGGAAGTAACATCTCACTTCATCAGGGTTCAGTGAGCGCTGCCGGAGTCTGCAAGATGGCGGCAGAGCGAAGATGTGGGCTACCCCACTCCAGACTCCACCACAGCACTGATGCAAAACTAAGTGGAAATCGAGGGAAAAGCTGATCATCAGCTTACACAACGGCGTTAGCCTGACCGAAAGAGAGGAAAAATGGGAGTGAACTTTGTTTAAAGTAATAATGGGGCGGTAAAACCCACAGAGGGAGGAGCGGCTTAGCGCAGAGCCTCGAAGCTATTGACTTGGGCAGAAGCCGACAAGGTGGAAGGGCCTAGAATCTACTGCACTGGACAAGATGGTGCGCCAGCAGGCACCCAGAATGGAGGGTTGCATTGCTGGAGGGCTTCAGAGATGAGGGCTCAGATAAGAATGAATATTTGTGAAACACACAACAGCTGTAGCCTGAATCAGGTCAGAGCGCCTGGACTTCCTTATAGAAGAGACTACTGCTGAAGTCCAGGCTGTGAATCCAGAACACCTGCCACCCCCACAAAGAAACACCTGACAACAGGAATGTCAAACTCCCAAGTCTGCTGAAGGTGACTCTCTGGTGCCTACAGCCCCAGTCCGCCCCCATCTGCTTTTAAACCTAAAATTTCGCAGCTGTTCCAGTTCCTCAACTACTCCACAAAGTTTTGGCCAGAGGTTCAGACAAACACAAGCTTTCTCCAAATAAAAAAGAAAAAGTGAAACTATCATTTTTTTCAGATATATGGAAGATCCTAAAGACACCATAAAAATAAGTTATTACACCAAAACTAACATACAAAATCCATAGCTTGGCAACATGCAATGAACAAGAAGCAAAGTAAATTAAGACAATAACTCCACTTATAACTGCCTCAAAAAGAACTAAATACTTCAGCATCAAAGGAGGTAAAAGACCGATACAGCAAGAGCTACAAGATATTACTAAAGGACTTTGGTAGCAACATGAGGAGATGAAAGGATATTCCATGATCACAGAGGGAAAGAAGCCACACAATCAAAATGACTGTCTTCCCTAAAATGATATACAAATTTAATGTGATCCTGATCAAAATCCCAGCAACATTTTCTGAAGAAACTAAACAAAAAATATTAAAATTTATATAGAAGCACAAAAGGCCTCGAATTGCAAGAGCAATCTTCAGAGAAAAGGAGAGAAATGGAGACATCTCATTACCTGACATCAAACTTTACTGTAAAGCAACATTATTAAAGACAATGTGGTATTGACACAAAAATAGATACACAGACCAATGGGACAGAATCAAAAGCACAGGAATAATTCCATACATATACCAGCACCTAATGACACAAAATGTGGAAAAGACAGTCTCTTTAATAAATGGTGCTAGGAAAATTTGAAAGTCATACATGAAAGAATAAAGTTGGATTACTTGCTAACACCGTACACAAAAATAAACCCCAAATGAATTGAAGATTTAGATATCAGACCTGCAACAACATAGAAGCAGCCTAAATCCCTTCAATGAACAAATGGATTGAAAAGATATGATACAGACATACCGTGGAATATTACATAGCCACAAGAAGGATGAGATGCAATCATTTTCAACACCATGGAAGAAATTTGAAAAAAATTACATGCAGCAAAAGCAAGTCAGAACAATAAACACGAATACTGGACATTCACATAATAGACCATTCAGCAACATAAAATACAGCCAGAAACTCCTGGATATCAACAAACACCATGAGGTCTCTGAGGTGGAGAGGGAGGGAGAAGGAAAAGGCCAGGGGGACACAAGAGATGGTGGTGGGGAAAAATAAATAAGATTTTAAAAAATGCAAAACAAACTACCAAAGTTTAGAATTCTCTATCACAAGCTGACTATGAATGTCCATCCGCAACCTATGGCTCACACGTTGTACAGAACCAGGTGGTAAGTCTTTGCTTAGTGCCCACAGGCTATGGTTTGCTGGCCGCTGGCCTAAGGACCACCAAAGTGGGTACCCTTCCCTTTGTCCCCACCCTGAAACCACCCTGATTTGCCCAACAATCAAGTCCCTAAAGGTTTTCAGTTAATGTTCCTTCCTCTGCAAATGTTCCTTTCCCTTTTTTGACTCAGTCACCATAAAAAACAAGAAACAGGCGTAAAAGGAAAAAGGCTTGACTGGTTAGTCCTTCAACACACATTAACAGCTGGGTCCTTGGCAACAGAACTAGAAGCAAAGTGAAGGTGGTAGATAGACTCCAAGAAGAAACACCCTGAGAAGAGAATCCAATCCCTGCTGTGCACCCTTAGGCATGTTATTTTACCTCGCAGAGGCTCAGTTTTCTCATCTGTAAAGTGAAGGGGATGGACAAACCTTCTCGCCTAGTCTACAAAGTTAGTCATTTGCTGAAGTTTCTCTGGTCATCCCATCTTGAACTTATTCTACTCTCTGCTTCTTCTGGAACCTCCATCCTTCCCTAAATCCCCTTGGCTTCACCCTGGTCTAACGCCCAGATATTCTGCGTATACCCTTTCTCTCCAATCCCTGTTGTAAAAGGTCCCCTCCTTACCCGGAGGGCCCCCCAGGTCCAGACACACCTGTTAGTAGAAGGACTCCAACCATGGTTGGAAGAAGCAGAAACTTTGCTCCTCCGAGCCACTTCAAGAAAGCCACCAGACCCAGGAGGGGCAGAAAAAGAGAAGTAGGAGGAAGATGTTGCTTAAAGACAAAGGAAGAGGGTGGAGGCACAGTGAGTACATGGGCCTGTATGACCTTCCTCATACAACCTATGCTCCCTCCCTCCCCAGCTTCCTAACCCTAACCAACAAAATCTTTAACTAAGGTATCATTTTTCACCCACCTGCTTCTGTGTGGGTCAAAGCATTATGAAAAGCAAGCTGAGCAGACTTCGGGCCTGCCGCCTGGAATATGTGTTCTAAATGTTAATAGAAGCCAAGCTAGCAGGTCACACTCGTGTCTCCCTGAGTGCAAACTGCAAAATGCCCTTCCCTCCTGCCCAAGGAAATAAGAGAAACCTTTAGCCAGAGCTGTGCTGCTTTGTAACTATCAATAGAGATAACTGAGGCACCAAGAAATAATATAGGGGGTTAATTTAATAGATAAGCTGAGTTTATTTTTTGGTAAAAAGCTTTCACACTCTGGCCATCGCAGGAAGCTGCTGTAGTTCAGATATCATTGCTCCTCCTTGCTCTGAATAGCGGCCAAGAGCCCACTATCTATAAAGATGCATGCACAGTATGTTAGAATGACTATCCAGGTTGCAGAGGCTTTCTCAATGACTTCAAATATTTAGAGATGAATGAAAACAAGACACAACATACCAAAGCTTATGGGATAGAGCAAAAGCAGTGTTAAGGAGGAAATTTAAAGCTATAAACACATTAAAATGAAAGAAAAATCTCAACTCAACAGCCTAACTTTATAATTTAAGGAATTCAAATGGATTTTCCATTCAGATTATGAATTTTTAAATGTAAGGATAGGGTAGTTTATTCCATAGTGACTAACAATACCAAAATCTCAGTACCTAATATAGTGAGAGTTTTGATTCTTGTTTGTCCAAAAATCACTATCTTCCCAAGCAGCTGTCTTCCATGTGGTGGGTCAGAAATCCAATTCACTTTTTTGGCATCAATGTTTCACATTAATGTGTGCCTCCACGATCACCAAAGCAGGAAAAAAAGGATGAACACAGGTTCTTAAATGCTTTTACCTGAGAACGAAACACATCTCTTCTGCTCACATTTCATTGACCAAAGAAATCATATGTCCACTCCCAACTTAAGGGGGAAGGAAATGTAATCATCTCCTATGCCTGAAAGTAGAGGAAAATATTAGTTATCAGTAGTGACAGCTATCTGGAAACCATAATTACAAATTTGAGATAATTTGAGTAAACCTGTTTCTAACATCAAATCAACTGAAATAGAATGTAAGACACCTTGCTGGGGGAGTCAAAGGTTAAAAACAGGCAGCATCTGCTTAGCATCTTACAAGGCAGTCCCACAGACATAATCTCTTGTGATACTCACGCTCACACAATGAGTTTAATGCTACTGCTAATCATACTTGTCATTTCTCTTGGGCGGAAATTCTTATGTTTAATGTCACCAACTTTATTATTAGCTCTTTTGTGACTGAAGTTAAAGTTTTTTTCACCAATACATTCTTCTCATATATTTGTTTTATTTCTATTATTTAAATTTTTAATTTGTGTAGTATTTATTTTTGTGTGTGTGATGTGAAATAGAGAATCCAATTTCATTTTTGTTTCTATGAACCAATAATTTTCTAGTTCTGTTTATAGGCACACTTCAGGGATTTTGCAGGTTTGGCTGTAGATCCTTGCAATAAAGAAACTATCACATTTTTTTTGTTTGTTTGCCAATGCACATAGAAAGTAAGTTCAAACTATACTGTAGTCTGTTAAGTGTGCAAGCATTATGTCTTAAAAATGTACATACCTTAATTTTGAAATATTTTATTGCTAAAAAATGTTAACCATCAGTTGAACCTTCAGTGAGTCATAATTTTTTGCTGATGGCTACTGACTAATTAGGGTAGTGGTTGCTGAAAGCTGGGGTGACTATGGCAATTTCCTAAAAGAAGACAGCATATGGTTTGCCACAATGTTTTACTTCCTTTGTGAAAGATATCTCTGTGGAGTGTGATGTTGTTTGACAGCATCTTACAATAGAACTTACAAGTTGTTTGACAATAGAACTTACAAGTTGGACTCGATCCTCTCAAGGCCTATGGTTGCTTTATCATGTAAGTCTGTATAATATTCAAAATCTTTTGTTGTCACTTCACATCTTTGTCAGGAGTAGATTCCATCATAAGAAATCACTTACTTTCCTCATCCATAGGAAGCATATCCTTATCCATTAAAGTTTTATAAAATTGCAGCAATTCAGTCACATCTTCAGGCTCCCCTTCTAACTCTAGTTCTCTTGCTATTTATACCAAATCCGCAGTTACTTTCTGAGTTGAAATCTTGAACCCCTCAAGACCATTCAAGAGGGCCAGAATCAATTTCTTCCAAACTCCTGTTAATGTCAATACTTTGACTTCCTCCCATGAATAATAAATGTTCTTAATGACATCTAGAATGATGGACCTTTCCAGATAACAATTTACATGGTCCAGATCCACCAGAGAAATCACTATCTATGGCAGCAATACCCTTATTATTTTATTATTTATGTTTCTTAAATAATAAGATTTAAAAGTTGGGATTACGCCTTGATCCATGGGGTCCAGAATGGATATTGTATTAGCAGGCATAAAAACAACATTAATCTCCTTGTACATCTCAATCAGAATGCTTGAGTGACCGATGCCTCATCAACAAGCGGTAATATTTTGAAAGGAATCTTTATTTTTGAGCAGTAAGTCTCAGCAGTAAACAATGTTGTAAACATGAATCTATCATCCATCCAGACTTTGTTGCTCCACTTATGTAACACAGGCAGAATAAATTCAGCATAATCCTTAAAGGACCTAAAATTTTGAGAATCGCAAATGAATATTGCCTTCCACCGTATTCCACCGCATTAACCACTAACAAAAACATCAATCTGTCCTTGGAAGCTTTGAAATCAGGCATTGACTTCTCCTCTCTAGCTATGAAAGTCCTAGGTGGCATCTTCTTCCAATATAAGGCTGTTTTACTTACACTGAGTACTTTTGTCCAGTGTAGCCCCCTTTATGAATGACTGTAGTTAGATCACCTGTATAATTTGCTGCAGTTTCTACATGAGCATGTGCTGCTGTACCCTGCAGGTTGATGCTATGGAGAGAGCTTCTTCCCATAAACTTCATGAACCAATCTCACCTAAGCTTCAAACTTTTCTTCTTCCTCACCTCTCCCAGCATTTATAGAATCAAAGAGAGTAAGTCCTGGATTAATTATTGGCGCAAGGGAATGCTGTCACTGGTTTGATCTATCCAGACCACTAGAACTTTCTCTATGTCAGCAAGAGGGTGCTTGCCTTTCATATCACTCTTGCGTTCATTGGAGTAGCGCTTTCAAATTCTCCAAGAAGTCTTCCTTTGTATTCACACTTGGCGAACTATTTGAGATGAGAGGCCTGGCTTTCATCCTGACTCAGCTTTCGACAGGTCTTCCTCACTAAGATGGCTCATTTCTAGCTTTTGATGTAAAGTGAAAGCTAGGCAAGTCTTCCTTTCACTTAGAGGCCATTGCACACTCACTGGCCTGACTTCAGTAATATTGGGTCTCTAGGAATAGAGAGGCCCTAGGAGAAGGAGAAAAGGAAGGGGGTGGCCAGTCAGTGGAGCAGTCAAGACACACAACATTTTATGTTAAGATCACAGTTATATGGACATGGTGTGTAGGATCCCAAAAGACAATAGTAGCATCAAAAGTCACTGATCACAGATCATCATAGCAGATAACATACGCAGGAAAAATTTGAAATATAACAAGAATTACCAGAATGTGACACAGAGAAATGAAGTGAGCACCTGCTGTGGGAGAAATGACTTCAATAGGTGGGCTAGGTGCAGGGCTACCATGAGGCCTAATTTTGTTAAAAAAGAAGATGATGTCTGCGGTGCACACTAAAGCGAGGTGCAGGAGAATAAGGCCACCTGTCTTTAGGATTGGCTTAAATAATCTTCAGAAGGAAATTTTACTCCCTATATTTGTCAGTTTTTTTTACTGCCCATCTGTTTTCTACCCACGTCAACGTAAGATTTCAGTATTACATATCACTACTGACCCAATTTTTTCTCTTTGAGTCTGAGCACATCTGGATACCCACAACCCACAGCGCAGCTCTGTAACCACAGCTCAGAAACCACTTCAAAGGGAAGATTGTTCGATCCATTTGTTACCTCTCCAAGAGTAAAAATAACTGATAACAGCAGTAACGTCCAGGCCCAGTTCTATTCCCTTCTGGAGGTAGGTTCAATGGACAAGTAAATCATTGTGAAGACATAAAAATCCAAGTTCATTAGCTGACACTTAAGAGAACTAACCCTGTTCAATGAAATCAATTTATAAAAGTCTAATCTACATCTTATTAAGACTCAACAAATTTTCTAATTAGAAAATATGGTAGGATGTGCATGTTGATTTTTAATGATGCACACCTGAAACTTATAAAGTTGTTGCAATGCAGTGTTACTTGAGTTTTTAAAAAGATTTATTTATTTATGCATACAAGCTGGCGTGTAGGCCAGAGATGTAGGGTGGTGAGAGGATTCACCAGAGACAGAGTAGGGAGCAGAATAGGCAGATCTACTGAAGTACACTGCTGAGGGGAGCAGCAGGAGAGACAGGAGTTGTCTGCTTCACCATGTGGGAATCTCCCTGGCTGGGTATTGAACTCGTGCTGCAGTAGCTCAGGATAGCATCATAGTGCTGCACTTAACCCACTGAGCCACCAGAGAGGTCCACTTCATTTTTCAAAAAAAAGGAAATTTAGTAAGAAAAACACCACTCATAACAACACAATGTTATAAATCACCTTGGCATAAATCTAACATGAAAAAAAGTAAGAACTTTATATATTTTAATTTTAGGCTTTCTTGAAGGACATAAAAAAATAAAGAGTCATGTTATATTTGTGGATGGCAAGTATTAACATAAAGACGTCAGTCAGTTCTCCATCACTCAGTAATTTAGTATAAATTAAAACACCTAACAAAATTATAGAATGTAATAAGCTGATTCTAAAATTCACCTAGGGGAGAAAATACACAAGAATGACCTAGAAAACTATGAGTAAAACCTTATTACATCATTGTATTCTATAGCCAGATGCAACTTACCAAACCAGTACCCTGAAGTATCACACAGAGGAGGTAAAAGTGTGGCGTTGACTCTGGAGTAGATACATAAGACCAATAGAAAGAATACTGGGTGTGTATACAAAACCTGGAATTCCCATCAGAAATAAGTTTTCTCCATGAAAAAGCAAACAGGCTTTCTTTGGTCCCACTTCCTCCACCAACTATTGCCCCTATTTTACTTCCCTTTTTCAAAGCAGTCTCCAAAACAGCTGTTTGTGTTTGCCGTGCCCAATTCTGCTCCTCCCACTTTCTCTTAAACCCATTGCAATCAAGCATCTGCCCCAGCCCAGCGCCCACGCCACCAAAGCTGTTAAGATCACCAAGGATACAGTGGTACTCAGCAGTAAGTTTTCAACCTTCCTCTTAAGTGATTCAGCTGTAGCTTTTGACCTCTGACCGCTTCTTCCGGGAATTGATTTGTACTTTGACCTCCAGGACACCCCCCTACCCCCTTAACCCCTACCACCACCAACCTCCCATCCCCCTACCCCCCATGCCCCCACCCTCACTCTCCTGGTTCTCCTTCACCCCGTCCTGCCTCCCCAGTTTCTTTTTTTTAAAAAAAATATATTTTTTATTGTTATTTATATCTTTTACATTTTGTATTCCCCAGTTTCTTTTGCCAATCCCTCCTTTTCCCTCAACCTCTGAAGGAGAATCCAAGTTCTCCTTTTCTATCTACACTCTGTCCTGAAAGACCTTGAGGCTATAAATATCCACAACTATATGCTGATAACGCCTGTTTATGTCTCCATCCCAGACCACCTCCTGATCTCCAGACAGAGGTATCAGCCTCCCATTCACACCTGACAAGCACGCAAACCAAGCAGGTTAAAATCTGCTCCCAGTCTTGTTCCACCAACCAGCCCCATCTTACCCTCAGGCACTCAAGACAGGGCCAGGCCAGGCCAAGGCCTGCTGATTCAACCAGTGAAAGTGGGCCACTTTCAGGCTGACAGTTTCTTATATAAACAGCAGAACCCCATGGATCTTGTCCCACATCAAAAAGAGACATTGAAAAAGGGGGTGCTATATTTTAGAATAATTAAGAGGTTTTCATCTGCATCTCTGGGTATGTCAGTTGGAAAGGCTCAGGCCTCCTTAGAACCTCAGAAGCTAAGAAACTGGCTCCTGACAGCCTCCTAGGGAGGAGGGGGTGCAATCTCCTAAGGCAGCGATCACCTGGGTTATAGGTTCCCATCTGCTCTGTTCCAAGAAGCTCACAAGTTTTCTACCAAAAACTGAGCTGAGCTGTGGTTCAAGCCTGGCCCATGTGAGCTCACTCGCTGGGCAAGCACATCCCCGCACTGCAGCAACTCTGGCATGCTTCCTCCGGCCCCGACCTTGAAAGCAGAAGCAGCACAGGGCATTATCTGGGCAGGACAAAGGAGAAAACTACTAACTCTGGAGTAGACAGAAAACTACTAACTACTAACTCTGGAGGAAGTTGCACTTGCGTCACAGGAGGAGGCTAGGAGAATAGCCACAAACTTTTTTACGTGACTTCTGTTGCTTCTAGAGGTGAAAGGGTAGGCAGAAGTGCCAAAGGGCAACAGTGTCCCCACAGCCACAGGAAGGTGACTTCTAGAGAAAGGGCAGGTCAGCATTTCCTAAAACACCTGTCTCCGCTCAACCCCTGAGAGGCTGAGTGGGATCTTGGAAGCCACTGTAATTAAACTTTTCCTCCCAATTTTATTAACTATATAAACATTATTATCACAGTGTTAAAGAAAAGAAGAAAAAAGAGCACACAGCCCCTCCACCACCACCACTGTCTATAGCTTTTCTGCACTTGGTCCCAGCAGAGAGATCATCTATAAACTTCTTGCAGGTGTCTTATCAGCCCAAAGATATTGTCCTCATCCCCCTCATTAAAGGCCAGCCGCCTCATGGCCGACTACTGTGTCCTTCAAGCTAGCAGTAAATATAAAGAAAATGTAACAGGTGTGCCTCTTTAAGAATGTGACCCAAAAGTTGCACTCATTTTTCCCTTTCCCATCTCATTGGCAAAACATAGTCACATGGCCACACACAACCACAAAGGAGGCTGGGAAATGTCATCTTCATTCTAAGTAGCCATGTGCCCACCTCAACTTTGAGGTTGTATTACTAAAGGAAGAAGAGGAAAACAGATATTAGGGGACAACTAGTCTCTCTGTCATGTTAACCATGACAGTAAACCCCCCTGGGTGATACATCTTGTGCAGTTTGACAAAGTAGTCGTGACCCTTGACCTGGCCCTGAATCAGGACAGTCACCTTCAGCTTCAGGGTCTCCCTATTCGGGACTTCACAGGCCTTGGGGTTTGAGGAATGGCTGCATGTAAGACCAAGAAACAGGCAGATGGAGAATTCATGGTTCCACATGAATAGCACAGGTCGGAGAAAGGCTGGGGCATCGCCTCCTGAAGAGACTGAGGAAGGCATCTCTCCCCCCAAAGGGCTCCTTAAATCCTATTACACTGGGTGGGAATGCAAACTACTGCTGAGACCATTTTGGAAAGCAACCTGGATCTAACTTAAAAATCTAAAAATATGGGGCTTCCCTAGTGGTGCAAGGGGTTAATTCTCAGCACTATGAAGCTATCCACAGCCACTGCAGCACGAGTTCGATCTCCGGCCAGGGAGTTTCCCACGTGGTGCAGCAGACCTCTCCTGCCTCGCCCGCTGCTCCCCTCAGCAGTGTATTTCAATAGATCCACCTGTTCTGCTCCCCACTCTGTCTCTGGTGATTCCTCTCACCTCCCCCCCAACACTTCTGGCCTACACCCCATTTTTTTATATGCATAAATAAATCTTTTTTAAAAACTTTAAAATGAAAAGACCATATGGCTTGGTAATCCCACTCTAGGTATCTCTCCGAGGTACATGAAACTACAAGCTCGAAAAATTCCATGTGCTCCGACGTTTGTCACGGTAGCTGGAACATGGAAACAACCTAAGTGCCCACTGATCCAGGACTGGATCAAGATGTGGTAGATTCGCACGGTAGAAGACAATTCAACAGGAAGGAAAGATGAAATGTTGCCGTTTACAGAAAAATGGAAGGAGTTGGAGGAAATTATGGGTAATAAAGCAAACCAAATTGATAGTAACAAACACTGGATGTTTACATAGATGATTTGACAAAGCAAAATGTTTGTAAAAACTAGAGGACACTAAACAAAATGAGACTTTCTAGGTGGCGAGGGGAGGAGAAATGCTCAAAGGGATGTAAGGAATGGTGGTGGGAAATAAATACATCATGCCACTCTTTAAAACTAACAGTGAGGACTTCCCTGGTGGTGCAAGGGGTTGAGTCACAGCACTATGAAGCTATCCAGAGCCACTGCAGCACGAATTCAATCCCCAACCAGGGAGCTTCCCACATGACACAGCAGACCTCTCCTGCCTCACCCGCTGCTCCCCTCAGCAGTGTACTTCAGTCAATCTACATGTTCTGCTCCCCACTCTGTCTCTGGTGAATCCTCTCACCGCCCCCACACCTCTGGCCTACACCCAGCTTGTATGCATAAATAAATAAATCTTTAAAATAAATAAATAAAATAAAAATAAAAACATGACAGTGATACGTGCCTCTAAAAATTCAAAAATTAATTTTTAAGTAGACCGTACTTTAAAAAATGGGGCTCCTTAGCAGAAAAGGGGAATATGGTAGAGCTAAATGTCATCCCAGGAACACCTGGACCTCAGGTCCATAAACAAGAGATGGACCCAACCTGCACCGCACCAAGCACCTGTGGGCACCTGTGGGCAGACAGACGTGGGTGAACCCTCCGCATCCCCCTCAAAAAAGGGATAAGGAAGAAGGAAATAGCAGAGAAAAAGATAAGACACATTGCAGGTCTAGCTCCCAGCTCACACGGAAAACGCCTCTCGTTGGCCATAAAAACGCCCATCAAGCCAAGATAAGCCAGAGCAGGAGTTCCACAATGTCTTTCACTCTCAAAAAATTAATTGGCAGGTAGAAAAGTGTAATGGCCATTGCAACAGAAACTGTAGCACTGATGTGAGCAAAAGCTGAGTGCCAGGCTGTGGGGTGGGGACAGGGTGATGGGGACACTAGATCTTGATAGCACCTAGAAAGGAGGAACATCTGATTTCAGGTAGTTCCTGCTCACAGATAGAACAAGAGGAAGTGTAGCTTAAAAGGGGGCCCACCAGAGAGGCTAGAAAAATCATGGGTTGGGATGTTTTTCCAGAATCTTGATAATGGAAGTTATTTTGGGGGTAGAGAAGCAAAAGTTCTCACAGGTAAGGTACTGGGTCTAGAAACAAAGATGAGGTTGAAACGGTGCGCTGGAACGCGAGGCGGAGCTTGGAAAGGTGGATGAAGTTCAGATTTAGTTAGAGAAGTGGGAACAAGCTGACTGACCTGAGCAGCACATCTAATAAGGGAGCACTAACAGAGGACCTCCTGGTGGCTGGGCAGCGCACGATGCGAGTTCCACGCCCAGCCGGGGAGAATCCCACATGGTGCGGCAGACCTCTCCTGCCTCGCCCGCTGCTCCCCTCAGCAGTGTGTTTCTGATCTGCCTGTTCTGCTCCCCGCTCTGGCTCTGGTGAACCCTCTCGCCGCCCCACGCCTCTGGCCTGCACCCCAGCTTGTATGCAAAAATAAATATTAAAAAAAAGAGAATACTAATAGAGGTGGAAGATTAACTTTTAAGAAGTAGAATATAATTTTAAAGTACATTTGACAAAAACCATTCTAAGTTTATGCCGTGAAAGGACAGAAAGGGGCCTCCCTGCTGGGGCAACGGGTTAAGCGCAGCACTGTGAAGCTATCCAGAGCCACTGCAGCATGAGTTCGATCTCCAGACAGGGAGCTTCTCACAGGAAGCTTCCCACACAGTGCAGCAGACCTCTCCTGCCTCACCCGCTGCTCCCCTCATCAGTGTACTTGGTCGATCTGCCTGTTCTGCTCCCCACTCTGTCTATGGTGAATCCTCTCACCCCCCACACCTCTGCCTACACCCCAGCTTGTATGCATAGATAAATAAATCTTAAAAAAAAAAAGGGCAGAAAGAGTACATGCTATAGTCTCTGATTACAGTCCACTAAGGTAAAATGAACTATCCATGTTAGAGAATGTCAAAGATACAATGAAAAAAAAGCCTAATTTTGAAAACTGAACATTTTAGGGACCTAGAACAAATAGTTAACCCATAGTACAATGACATATTTTCAGATAATAACATCAATAACACTGGCACTGATAGAGCAATTACTCTATGCCAGGCACTGTTCTAAGTGCTTTCCATGTATTAACTTATCTAATCTTCATAGAAATTCTATGAATAAGATATTACTATTCCCATTTGTGGATGAAGAAACTGAGGCACATTAAAGTTATGCGGTTATATACCAAGTTTTTATAACAGAGTTTGTATCTGCTGGGATGCTATGGGCTACAAATAATACAGACCCCAACTCAAACAGTAGCCATGTACTTTACCACAGAACAAGACCAGGGGTCTCCAGAGTTGGGTATTCAGCAGCTCAGTGGCATTGCTAAGGGCCCAGCAACGTCACAGCCTTGCACTGGAGTCCCGTTGGGACGGCCTAGGTAAAAGGAATGGCGAGCTGGTGGGAGGAGCGCCTCTGCTTGGTCCCTGCACCCCCTCCTTGTGCTCAAGCCTCATCCTGCTTTTTTGGGAACACAAACTAAGACAGAGAGACAGGCCCTAAATAGGAGTGAGGAAACCGCTTCAAGGAAGTCAGACAGAGGCCATGTGAAATGCTGCTGAGAAGGCACTGTGAACACAGCAGAGTATCCACTGGATTTAGCAACACAAACACAACCTTGATAAATGCTGTTGCGGAGGCAGGGGTTGTGTGGAAATCGGGCTGCTGTTGCTTGAAGAGTACGTTAATCTATATATACACCTAGATGTAGTCTCCACACCAGGAAGAGGAGGGCAGATGGCCTTGGGGACCAGGACCACAAAACAGGGAGGTAAGGTGGACAGATGCCCCACCAAAGGGAACACCTCAAGTGTCTGACCCAACAGGAGGAGACTTAGACCAGAGAGGTGTCGATGGATTTACTGATCGACACTAAGATAATGAAGGGGGGTGGGTGGGGAGAGACAGCCATCGATTTTAGAGAAAGTAAAAAGTTATGAGAAAGAAGAATTAGAATACATTCCATGGCTCAGCCCTGAAGAGCATTTACACAGTCATAATAATGTGAAGGCAGAACATCAATTCCATCAAAAATAAAATATTGGGGGGCCTCCCTGGTGGCGCAACGGGTTAAGTCACAGCACTATGAAGTTATTGGCAGCCACTGCAGCAAGAGTTAGATCCCCCACCAGGGAGATTCCCACATGGCACAGCAGACCTCTCCTGCCTCGCCCGCTGCTCCTCTCAGCAGTATACTTCATTAGATCTGCCTGTTCTGCTCCCCACTCTGTCTCTAGTGAATGCTCTCACCCTCCCCCACACTCTGGCCTACAACCCAGCTCTTGTATGCATAAATAAATAAATCTTTAGGAAAAAAAGACAAAAAAAAATAAATTTAGTACTCTGAGACACATGCAAGAATATTCATATCCACACAGCCCAAAATGGCTAAAAATTGGAAATAACCCAATACCCACCATCAGGAGAATGGAGAGATGCATGGATACATAGAATATTATATGGTCAGTGGCCGGAGCCTAGCAATCTAATGTTAAGTCAAATGAGAAGGGACCTGGTGCTAAGGAAAAATTGTTGATTTTTTTAAAGGTTTATAATAGTGATATGTTATGTAAGAAAATGTCAACAGGTTTCAGAAATGAGTACTGAAGGATGTACAAATGACCACATATACAACAATTTTTTGACAACCGACAATAGCTTTTGTTAAAGCTATTTTTACAGATTCATGTCTCTCACCACGAAAAAGTGTTTTTTTTTTTATTTTAACACATGCTTGCAAAGAAATGTACATCAGCAGCAGGAAAGGCTTCAGTGAAATAAGATGTCTAGGGTTTGCTTTTAAGCATCCCAGGAAAAGAGAAAGGAAAGCATGAAAGATGAAGCAAATGCAGCAAAGGGTTGCTAATTGTTGGTGCTAGCAGATGGGTATGTAGAGGTGTGTGTCATCCTTCTCTCTGCTTTATGGGACTGAAATTTTCATCATAAAAGATTTTTTTTAATAAACCAGTCCCTTGGGGACAGGGGGAGGGAGGATAAATAAATAAATAAGCCAGTCCCAGAAGACAAGATATTTTCATTCCCCTTTGACACCATTCAAAGACAAGTAAAATGAAACAAAAACTATGTGTTATTAAAAGGATCAGGAAAAATGAAAAACACAAACCCAGTCTGATGGTCCTTTCTAAGGGGGCAGGGGAGCTGGGATGGGGGAAACCCCATGTCAGAGTTGTCAGAAATAATCTTGGTGGATTAGGCGCTAGATGCACAATTCTGCTATTTTTCAAGAAATAGCAGAATAGAGAGGAACAAACAGACGACTTGGTGAGTGTATATGAATAAGACTTTAGGCATAATCCAAGTCTCTGTACCTGTCTGTGGCCAGAGGAAAAAATCATATGGTTTCCGTGCTAGGGAGCTCAGGCTAACAAAAGTAGGATGATGTCTCAAACAGATTTCTGAACTCAGAGTTGGGAAAGAGACCTCCTGGTGTTGGTTCTGTCACTGACTTACCACACTGCTTTGGAAACTAATTCCTGTGGCTGGCTCAGTTTCTTCACCTGTAGAATAAGCAGTTGGCTGAAGTTCCTATTAAGAAAGGTGATACGAATGCAGGCCTCAGTTTTTTTAGCCAATAAAAGGAAACAGAGTTTGAAGAAAAGGAAAGAGGTTTGTCGACATATGAGGAGGGCAGCAGACTTGTGTGTGGAAGAGCCCTGTCCTGCTCTCTGGCAGGCTGCAGGGTTGTTTATACAAAGGCAAAAAAGGGGAGCTGGGCAAGGATCTACAAGGGGAGGAGGAAGCGGTCAGCTTTTTTTAACAACTGCTGTTTAACTCCCTTTCCTTTGGGGGGGGGCAGGATTACAAAGGATGCGGGAAGACAAACTTTAATGGTTATTATCAAACAACAAACTCGTTGATGCTTATCTGAAGAACCAGTCATGAAGAAGACATCTGGTAACTTATTAATGCTTATCGAAGGGCCCATAATTGTAACTGCATCAAAGGAACCAAAAGCTAGCGAGACAGAACACAACAGGTGTCTCTGGCTACCGGTGTCCCGTCTTTGCCAACTGCACCTCCTCCAGGATGCCACACCCCTCTTCCCACGCCCCTCCTTCCTTCCAGGACCCTTGGTCTGGCCGCCAGTCTTCTCGGTTCCTGGCTTCCGTACGTGCTGAGGTGTATCCCATTTCCCCAAACACAGCATCTGCCCTTCAGTCCCCCTTCCCCGTCCCCATGTGTACTTGTCCCCCAGAAACCCAGACTTCTGGCCCAGCCCCTCGCCATTTTGGGGAAATACATTTGACCTTCAAGTCCTACAGATTCAGCGTGAGGCCTCTGGTCCACAAAGCCTCCCACACACACACTCCATCAACAAAGCTAAAAGCCAAGTGGTCAGATTAGGAGAAAACACATAAAACATGCGCGAGTAACACAAAGGGTAAGCACGCAGAATATGGAGAGCTGCCCTGACCTTCAGAAAAAACGAGCAAGTGATACGAACAACGTTTAGAAAAGGAGCTCTAGCTGGTCAAACATAGAAGCGATGAGAAATGTACAAATTAAAAGATGAATGAGGGCCTCCCTGGGGGCACAACGGGTTAAGTCTCAGCACTATGAAGCTATCCACAGCCACTGCAACATGAGTTCGATCCCCGGCCAGGGAGCTTCCCACATGGCGCAGCAGACCTCTCCTGCCTCGCCCACTGCTCCCCTCAGCAGTGTGTTTCAGTCCATCTGCCTGTTCTGCTCCCCATTCTGTCTCTGGTGAATCCTCTCACCCCCCACACCTCTGCCCTACACCCCAGTTCTTATATGCATAAATAAATAAATAAATCTTTTTAAAAAATAAAAGATGAATGAGACAGGGTTTGTTTTCCATTGCATCATCAAAAAGAAAAAAAAGAATTTGAGTCTAATAATATTGAGAGTTGGGGAAGATTTAGACGGAATTTTTCTTTTAAGCCCCAAAGCAGAGGTGGGGAAGGGCACCTGGCCCATGTTCTACAGAGCAGACACACTGTCGTGCGAGAACAGGTCCAGCCTGGAAAACCCATCCTCAGTACCCACCGGGATGGGAAGGTGGGAGGGGTTCTCCCCTGAACCCCACAGAGCATGCCTCATACCTCAAAACAAGCGAGAGATGCTCTCAAAGAACCGCTTGGAGACAAGGTGCCTTTCCTGCCCTGGGTTACGGGAACTGGAAGGCCCAGGTGAAGGCTGGCGAGGTCTTAGGAGAACCTGGCACAGGACCCCCAGGGTTTGGAGACCCACAAGAACCTGAAGACTGGAGCTGGGTTTCAGGGGAGGGGTGGAGAACACCGGAATGGCTCAGGGGGTCAGGCAAGGAAAGCGCCAGCTGGGCAAGGCTGCCCACAGCGGCGAGGCTGGGCACACACCGCCCGCCTCGGCAAAGGGGCCCGCAGCAGCGTGACTGCTGCCAGAGTTTGCCAGGGGAAAGTGGGGGTCAAGCGGGTGCGGGGGCTTGTCATGGGTCAGTCCGAGGGCGCCCGCATCACCTCGGAAGAGCCCCAGGAGACCTCCCCCGAAAGCAGCAGTTCTGATGCCTGCCTTGACAGGGCCCCACACAGAGCCACACCACCACGAGCCCCTCTGCCTCTTTGCTTTCCTGGCTTAACGGCAAAGGACCCAGCAGGGCAGGGGTGGGAGGGTTCTGGGGAAGGGGGAATGAGAAGAGAGCGGAGGGAGAGGTGCCCCTTCCTTTCCTGCTGCAGGCCTCCTACACTGAAAGCGACTTGAAGCTTTGAACCCCGCTAGGCTGGGCCTTTCGTGCCTGAGAATGAGACTAGCTGCAGGCGGCCAGAAAGCTACTCGATCTTCCTGAGCGTGGCTGAGCACAGGAGAAGATGGCTTCCTAGAGTAGCCCTTCAGTTCCAACCACTTCAAAGTGTTAGCCACCCCACATCCACGTAATCCTTCCCAGTCACCCCTTTTTTTCCAAGTCCACAATGTAATGGGAACATTAGCATTCTAAAGGCACAGGCCTGGGCGTCCCTGGTGGTGCAAGGGGTTAAGTCTCAGCACTATGAAGCTATCTGCAGCTTCCAGTCAGGGAGCTTCCCACATGGCGCAGCAGACCTCTCCTCTCTGCCCCCCTGCTCCCCTCAGGAGTGTATTTCAGTCGATCAGTCTGTTCTGCTCCCCACTCTGTCTCTGGTGAATCCTCTCACCCTCCACTCCTCTGGCCAACACCCCAGCTTGAATGCATAAACAAATCATTAAAAATAAATCAATAAGGGCACCTGCCTGAGCCCCCAGAAACCCCACCCCTGGGGTCTGCCCTTGAGAAACCCTCGAACCTTTGCACACAGAGGTACACAACAGTGTTGCTTGTGGTCTCTGAGCTTGCCAATTCATTAGGCAATACTGAAAAAAGCAGGCACATGTTCCTTCAGTGGACACTACATAGCATTACAGTTTACGGAAGCGCGAACATGGAAGTGTGAACAAATCTGCTGACCACTGACTGAATGAGAAGGCGTGTTACAGAACCAGAAGGACAGTATGTCGTGTTCACGTGGAGCCTGGCACGTTTATATAGACAGAAACATGCATTGTTGTGTATTTGCCATGGGTTTCTATCTGTACCAAAAGTCCTGGAAAACTACACCCCTGGCAACAGGAATCACTCCTGTGGGGAAGACAGGATATTAGCATTCCAGGCACTAGTTAAAGAGAAGTTTCCCCTTACCTGTAAAATACTCTTAAGTATATTTATGCATCATTTATTTTTTTAAAATAGTTTGAAGAACTCATATCCCTGAACATTTGGAAGTCTAGTTTTCAACAGTCATCACCAATGTAAAACTTTGTGGACAGCCCTTGTTCAATCTCAAATTTTCATGCAGATTCTGTGCTCCATTACGTGTGTGTTCCCATACAAACATATTTTCAGTGTCTACTCATCGGTTAAATGACAACCTTTCCACCAATTCAATTACACAACTTTCCCACCGTCCAGAGGATAATGATAATCATCTTGGTACAAAACTGATGTCAAGATGTCCCGTGCACCTGTGGATTCAGGTCTTTTGTGGCTGTGCCATAAGGTGCCCCAGGGGCAGAGCAACAGAGCTGAGGGGAGAGCTAGTGTTGCAAGGATACATGAGATAAACGAGATATGGGTATAAAGTCACGGACACAGAGCAAGTTCTCAAGAAATGTTTTTACTTGCAAGTTAGCACCTAGCAGCTGTCTGTTTTTGTACAAGTTTGGTGGCACAGAAACCTTTCATCCGCCAGTCACCCTGGTTCCCAGAGCTGCCACCAGGGAGAGCCTGGTCCTTTGGCACACCAGTTGGAAGGACCACTTTTCAGCTGGCATTTCCCCTTCCTCCAGCCCCAGGGAGCCTCTGCTTGGGCCAGATGGCTGCCATGCAAGATGAAACACCGGATGAGGCAGAATTTCCCACAAACTCGTCCCATCAAGATGACGTTTGGCTCACCCACCTCTCACACCACCAGCCACGAGCAAGGTCGGGGCATCATTTCCCACAATGCATACAGCTGAAGCCAGAGAGAATCTGTGCTGACTGAGAATAGAAAGTTTCCTCATGCAACTCCAATGAGGGCAAGTGACTGAGGCTGCAGTTGCAGAGGGATGGCACCTGTGCCAAGCCGGTCTAAAGGCTGCGCCCAGCCAAGGAGCAGACACGATGGGGCACACAGGCTCTCGCAAGGGGCAGCCTGGGCTGCAGGAGTCCCCACAGCAGCAGAGGCCTCTTCCACCCAATCTGACCTCCCTCGCCTTCACTCGGGATCAACTGGAATCACAACCTGACAGCCCCTTTTCTCTCACATGACCATCCTACCTCATAAAACCCTTGCACATTTAATATTGTCTTGGCAACTGCACTCAGAAGACCCATTTCCCCAAAAAAGGCTTTGGGCTCCTGGGTACCACCCAGCCTCCCCCAACACCCAGAATGGAGACTCTGTGCAGAGATGCACCTTGTAAAGGAGGCACAGGGGCCAAGAGAGGATAAGAAATGATGGTGTTTCCAGAAACTTCTAAAGGATGAGTGAGAGGGAAAAGGCACTCCTGGGAGAACTGTATCATGTGGGGGTGCAGGAACCCCAAAAATTTCAGTCTGACCAGAGTGAAGATGTACCCCGGCACATAGCTATCAGAAGCTAGAGAAGAGCAGGTACCCCAAATGTTGAGCCAGTCACCCCACGTGCTGAGCCAAACACCTGGAGCCTTCTTCTCCCTTGGGCAAGAAGGATCATTTGCAAGTTTAGAGCAACTGAATCACGTGACCACATTTGGGTTTTTAGAAAAATTAGATGAGTTGAGGCTGGAGGCCAGGAGGTCACCACCAGGCAATAGGTCATTTGTCTTCACAGAGATTTAATAAGGAAGGAGTCAGAATACAAAGACTTTTACTAATGGTGCTGGCATATACAACCAAAGAAACCTCTTTATTGTTCTATATTCCAGCATGAAAGAACTTTTCAAATTAATTCTCTCGTAGCTGTCTCAGGGCCAAGGTCCAACAGGCCTCCCTCTGGGAAATACCACCAAGAGTAACCCCCTCCCTAATCAAATCTTAGGCCTTTCTTACCCCACCCCCTTCCCCTGTCCTACCCCCAAGAATATCCCCACATTGACTCCAGTTGGCAGGGAGCCCAGGCCCTTTCCCAATGCACAGCAGCCCTGCGTGCAAGTGTGAAGAGTTCCAGGCCATCATCTTCCCCAAGGGCAAAAGGGGGAGCAGCTTCCATTACCTACTTGCCTGACCCCCCAAAGGCCTCTCCCTCCAGGGAAGAGGGTCTGTCACCCTCAGATAGTTACTCCAGGGCCCAAGAAACAGGCTTTTGAGCAAGAACCAAAGAAGGCAAGAACCAGCAAGTGAGCAGTGAGGGGTTAACTGGGGCAAAGGGTGCTCTTCTCCACAAGCACCAGGGTACAGGGAAGGGGTTAGCGCTGGGCCCTTTTGCTTGGTTAGCAACTTGGGAGACTCTCTCAGTGCCCAAGACAGCCAGTAACATATTCCAGAGGCAAAGGGAATGAGGATGGGGGCCAGTTTATTCTCTCAGCACGAACCCTAAAATGGCTGTTGGATGGAGGAATATACAACAGAAAATGGTCTTCAATGCCTGAGAGCTGACGGCTACCTGACAACTGGCTCTATGCACAGGGCAGGTGACTGAACAGAGGCATGCCTAGGTCAGTCATTTTTGGGGTATCTGTCATCCCTCTTGTAGCCAGCGGCATCAGGGTCACCTGGGAACTTGATAGAAAGGCACAGGTTTGGCCTGGTCCAGACCTGCTGATCAGACCCGGCAATCTGTGTCCACATGAGGACCTAAGGCATGCTCAGGTTGGGGAGCCGGGAAGTGAAAGGTCTGTGGTGTGCGAAGTCTGAACACCGCTTCCCTGAGGCCTCGGGGAGGACAGTGTGAGGCTGAAGATCCTCCTTACTCTGCAGGGCCCTCCAGATCCTCCCCTCAGTCTTCCCCAGACCCCTGAGCGCTTTTCCTTCCTTCCCTCTACCTCAGTTTCTTCCTGGAACCCTTGGGCCTCTGTTCCCCAAGTAAGATTTCCTAACTGACCTGACTTCAAACGTCCCTCCCACACACACACAGAAACCCTCACACACACACCTGAAACCCTCACTGACAGTCCCCTCTTCATGCGAACCCCCAACTTCTCAGGACTCTTGGGTCCCCAGCCCCAACACCCTAGACCTGGCCCTCACCGCCCCGCCCCACTTTCCTGCTCTTCCTCCAGGCCCCAGCTTCCAGGGCTGGGCGCCCCTCCCCAGGACGCAGGGCTCAGGCCTCCTCCTCGGGCCCCACGAGCTGCAGGGGCTGAGCATTCTTGCCCTTGTCGTGCCAGCACACATCGAAGAAGGGGTACACCGGCCCGGGCAGGCGCTCATGGAAGGCGAAGAGCAGCTCGAGCGCGTCGCTGTTGCTGGCGTCATAGAACGAGAGGACGCCGTCGCTGAAGCTCAGGTAGATCCCAACGCGTGTGGGCCGCTGCTCCCCGGTGCGCAGCGCCCGCGGCTCCTTGGCCTCCACGTGCGCCTCCAGGATCTTGCCGTCGCGCAGCCCCAGCAGCCAGAAGCCCTGCGAGGGCACAGCGTGCAGCCGGCCGCGGCGGTTGGCCTGGGCCGCCATCACGCCGAGTCCCCAGCGCGGCTTGTCGCCCACCTCCACCTCCCAGTAATGCTCGCCCGCGGAGAGCAGCTGGTGCGCCACCACCGCCACCGCCTTGTCGAACTGGCGCGGGTCCTCTCCGGCCGGCGGCGCCTTCTGCTCCGAGCACTCCACGCGGCGGCCCGAGGGAGCCAGCACCAGGCTCGGGTGCGCGGTGCTGGGGTCCAAGGTCAGCTCCCTCAGCGCTGCAGAGAGAGCACCCGTCAGCCCAGCGTTTGGCCCCGAGCGAGATTTCTCCCAGAGAACTTAGGAGCCAACCTGTCTGTAACCCTCCCAGCTTCCCTGTGAGGGGAGCTCCTCTCAGCACACTGGCTTGGGCTAAAGACCACAGTGCTGTGGGCTCCAGTTTTCAATTTGATCTGATGTAAAATGGGGCCATAGGACCTTCCCAGTTGTGAGGAAGATTCAGTGGGTTCACGGCATGTAACTCACCACCTGAGGCCCAGAAAAGGCCCTGGTCACAGAGCAGGAAGCCTGTCCAAAGCCCACCCAGCTGTGTGACCTCCCTGCTGGACCCAATTTCTGGGCCTTAGTCCTCAGTGTCTAAAAGAGAGCCCACCTCCCCAGCCGTGAGTGCTGCACCGTGTATGTGTCCCAGAACTTTGTAATCTGCACCCCAATGCAGCACCCCAATGTCCTCTAGCTCTTGGGTAGGAGGCAAAACGGAGCCCTTGAACCTCCCCAGCCATAAGCCAACAACAGCAATGTCTGACCCAGGCCAGCCCCCCAGGGCTCCAGGGGTCAGCCCCCCCCCACCCCCCATGAACAAAGACTATCATCTCCACTGTCCAGAAGGGGCAGGAACCAGCCAGGGGTCACACAGGAGTCAGTGGCTCTCTCCCAGGCCCAGCCCCCCGCTGCCAGCAGCAGCCCCTTCCAGTAAGCAGGGTCCAGACCACGCCAGTCACCTACCTATAAATTCATGCCTGCAACGTTCCTTCTCCCTGAACAGGTTTTGAGGTTGCAGGGGGAACCCCGTACGTAAAAGAGCAGTAGGCACTATCCTGAATGACCTCCCCAGTTGGGATAGAGGGGCCCTCTGGGTGAGACTGGAGTCTCCCAGGAACCACACAGTTAAGAACACCACCCCAGAGGCGGCCCCTCCCCCTACCTGGCATCAGCGCGCGGAACATCTTCCTCCACACCTGGAATTTGAAGTCATCTGAGATGATAGGCAGCTGGATGTCCAGACGGGCTGGGGGTGGCGACTCTGCCAGGATCTTCTGCAGCCTGGTGAGGGGGAGACAAGGGGGGAGCGTGTCTGCGAAGGGACTTCCTGGAGGAGGCATGGGGTGGGGCAAGGCAAGAGGAAGGGCACGGAGGAGAGGCCAGGGGCTGCAATGGATTCCAGGTCTCCCCCATGTCACAGCCTGATTTAACGCTTTTCAGCTGGAGTTTCAGTTTGGAAAGATAAAAAGGTGTAGAGATGATGGTGGTGGTGGTTACACAACATGAGTGTATTTAGTGCCACCAAACTTAAGACGTGTGCTGAAATGGTTAAGATAGTGTGTTTTATGTTCTGTTTTACCACAATTTAAGAAGAAAAAAAAAGCCCTTCTCTTGGGTTACGGTCCAGGCTCCTCAGCCTTTCAGTTCGCCCCCTCCTGCCACGCCAGCCCCAGCGCCTCTCCCATTCACCAGCCTGCCCTTGCTGTTCCCTCAGTCTGCAGTGCCCTTCCCCCAGCTCCTTACCAGCCAACGCTTCACTCCCCGCGCCCAGCTCAAGCACACCCCTCTGGGGTGTCTTTCCTGACCACCCCTGCTCTCCAGGCAGCACGAGGCCACCGTGGTGCCCGTGTTCTGCCCACATGTCTCCAGCGGCCATCTGGGAGAGCCTGGCGGAAGACCAGGCCAGGCACATGGCTGCCTTCAGCACAAAGTGCAGGGAAGTGGCGGCCGCTGGATGGGAGTAGAGGGACCGTGTTGGGGACACAGAGGGCAAGTGTGGGGAGGGGCGGGCCAGGTCGCTCTCACCTGCTGGTCACCAGGCAGTATTTCTGGAGAGGGAGAAAAAGAGAAGGGGGTGAGACAGGCAGGGGACACTGGGCACGGCTGAGGATCGAGTGGACCCCCAGGAATACTGAGTGTGGGGACAGGAAGGGTCAGAAAAGTCAAAGGAAACCCAGAACACAACGTACCCCAGCCCTTCACCTCGTGCGAGTTAGAAAAAGGCACCCCTTCCCCAAGAGGCTCTAATTCTGCTGCTGGAAAACCATCCTAACAAAGGTGCAAACCCACAGCGTCTGTGACGGGAGTTGCACCCGCGTAGACACGGTCCCTGGGCAGCGCCCGACCTAAACAACCAGAGAGGAGTCCTGGCGCCTAGGCCCCTCCCGGCGGTGCCTGGCTTCTCGCTGCCCCTCCCAGCGCCCTGTCTCACCACAGGATGGCATCTCTGGGGCCAGAGTCCTGGCGAGGGGCCGAGGACAAGATCGCCCAGCGCTCACCATGAGGAACTCAGTCTGCGGCTTGTCTGCCACCTCCTCCAGCACCTTCTCCATCTGCCGCAGCTGCTCCAGGTAGGAGTTCACGCCCCCCAGCTCCCGCCGCAAGGCAACCCCGGCCTCCTCCCGCACACGCTCGGCCTCGCGGTCCAGTGAGCCCTCCAAGGCAGCCAGGAACACCCGCATCTTGCCCAACTGCTCCGCCACAGCCCCCCGGAACTGTCGCACCGTCTCCTGTGGGGGGCAGGTAGGCAAAAGCACTTGGCAGGGAACCCCCAGCCTGGACCCCTCTCCCCAGGCTTCGCCACACTGAGCCCCTCACCTCCACCTCCACCAGCTGCTGCTCCAGCACCTCCACGCTCTTCTCCTTGCGCGTGCGCGCCTCCTGCAGCTGCGCCTTCTGCTGGGGGAGCTGCGTCTGGGGCGCGGAGCATGAAGAAGTGATGCTGCTGCCCCCAGCCCACAGCGCCCACCCTAAACCTGCCCCCTCTGCCTTGGCCTCGAGCCGGCGCCTCCGCCAGCCTGACCAGCATCTTACCGCCCCCAAGCCGGACTCCAGGCCCTTGCCAGACTAGTCCCACCATCTCAACATTCTTTCAGTGACCCCGTCCCAGCCTGGCCTTCCCCTCCCAAGCCTTCAGCTGTCAGCCCCTCCCTCAGCGCAGGTGTTTGTGAGGATGACTTAACATAAATGCAGTTTGGTCTTCTCCACCGGATGGGCCCAGGGCTTGGTACACAGCAGGTTTCAGGGGGAGTGTGTGTGAGTGTGGGGTGTGTGAAGAAGCAATGCAACTTCCTCCTACCCTGGGCTTCACCCTATACTTAAAAGCAGCACTTGAGCAAAACACCCAATCAGCCTCCCTGCACACTATGGCCCTAGGGGCAGTTCCTACCCTAGACCCAGCAGCTTGTGACTCCTGAGACGCAGGCACTGGGGCCCCCCCAGCGGCTCTTGCCCAAGGCCCTCTGCTGGGAATGCATGGCCCTCCCTCCAGTCAGCTGGCTCCCTCCTGCCTATCTGACTTCCAGATTTGTCATGGGGACAAATGGGAACAGCCATCCATGCCTCACCCGTGGGTGTGACAAATTGCCCCCACACACCCTCCTGCAGGATACTGGGAAACCTCCTAAACACTGGTTGCCAATGCAGCCCTCCCTGACCTGGCTAGGAAGCACGTGATTGGACTATCGTCTCCCCTGGCCACCTTCCAGGCTGGTCTCCTCCCTGGGACATCCTCCAGGGCGACTGCCCCGCCTGCTGCAGAAGAGGACAGGCCTGGTTTCTCTCCGTGTGGGGCCCTCGAGGTCCAGAGGGATCAGGGCTGCGCCATAGGCAAGAAGCAAGACGCCATCCTGGAGGCCCTGGAGAGCCTGACTGCAGACAAGCTCAAGCTCAACCAAGTTCAAGCTGAAGCTGGGGCAGCTAAGCTGCGGGAGGGTTGTCGGAACATCCCCCGGGGGTTGCTCGCGCTGCTGGATGCGGTGGGCCTCACGGACAAGCTGGTCTCTTACTACCGTGAGGACTGCGGCGCTGAGCTCACCGCAGACTTGCTAATCTTATGGGCATGTGGGAGGAGGCAGCATGGCTCCAGGGAGTCGCGTGAGTTGCCAGGGCCTGGCCACCCATTTAACCACTGAGTGTGGGACATAGCTCTGGACCCAGCCCCCTTCCTCCCTAGGGACCCAGGGGTCTGATCGCACCCTGCCACCCCCCTCCTCCTTCACACACCTTCCTGGGGCCCTCCCCGAGGCTTGGGACTGGGCGGGATGGACTCTGGACATGTATCCGGCCACTGGGTCACCGGGTGCCCTGGCTCATTTCACGGGCTCCGTTCTCTCTTCACGGGTAAATGCTAGTTTAGGAGTTCTGGGGTTGTCAGCAGAGGTGAGTCTGGATTGGAGAGGCTTCTGGAAGGACAGGGGCCCTACTCTGGGCTACAATACCACCAGTCAGCACTGGACTGGACTGAATTGGGCAAGACAGGAGTGGGAAAGACGCTGAGGTTGAGTCCCTGGCGAAGTCTGGATGGTGGGAATACCCCCCCCTCCCGAGAACGAGTGTCTCCCCGCCTCTAGGACACCGGAGGCCAAGGAGCTGAGCAGGCCCCGCTCATTTGTTGGCAGACGCCCGCAGAGGCCCTCCCAGGGCACCAGTCCTAAGCAGCCACACAAAGGAGGCAGCTTCTCCGCAGGGACAGAGGACCCCAGGCTTCCAGACCCTCCCGCCTCCAGTCCCTGCACCTGTCTCTGTCCTTCCACCACCCAATAAATGTCTCATTTGAGCCCAGGTCCCTGATAAGGCAACTGGGGGCTGAGGCTGTGTGGATGCACACCCTGCCCTGGGGTGATCTGCCACATACAAGACATGTACGAGCCAGTCTGTGCCTGCGTCTCCATTTGCCAGTGTCCGGGTGTCTTTGCGGGGCACGGGTGCGGCATAACTGTGTGTGGGCTCTGGAAGCGTTCAGGACTTCCAGTTACGACCAAAACAACAGCCTTGTCCTGGGTCTCCGTGCCAACCTGGGCCAGCGCACGGAGGGGCGGCCCCAGTCGTATTGGCCTTCCCTCCTCCCCTTGGGTTAGGCCCCATCCGGAGATGGCCAGACCTGCCCCAGTTCTGCACCTTCTGGGGAGCGAGGGCCTCTGCGAAGCAACTGTGCGGCCACGGCCAGCCCCGCCCCAGGACGCCCTAAGGCCCGCGCCTCTGGCTTCTAGGAGGCCGACCCGCAGCCTGACGCCCCCACCCAGCCCACCGCAGCGCTCCAGGGCTGCCCGGACCTGCCAGGAAGTCGCGATTTGCGCCCTGAGGACCCCGGGAGGGGCCGCCCCCTAGCGTCGCTCCGCCGCCTTGAGCTCACCAGCCCCCCTTTCCACGCGGCTTTGTCCCGCCCGCGTCCCCCGCAACTCTGAGCCCAACTTCTAAGCCCTGAAGCTCAGAATCCAAGTCCAGGCAGCGACCTCCTGATCCGCCAGGCCCGTCCCGGCCGACAATGGGGGGAACCCGTCCCCCGCGGTAGGCCGCCCGGTTCCGCACCTTGAGGCGCGCGTGGGCCTCGGCGGCCTGCAGCAGGCGGTGGCCGCGGTGCGAGCCGAGCGAGGCGCACACGCCGCACACGAGCACGCGGTCCTGCTCACAGTAGATGCTGAGAGGGTCGAGGTGCTCCTCGCAGTGGCCCTGCGGCACCTGCGCCAGCCCCTCCACCAGCCGCGCCAGCTGCAAGTTGGTGCTGAGCGCCTGCGGTCGTGTGGGCGCCTGGCAGGTCGGGCAGGGCACCGTGCCGTCCGCCGCCGGCTCCCCTGCCACGCGACCCAGGCAGGCGCGGCAGAAGCTGTGGCCACACTCGGGGGTCACGGGCGCATCGAACAGCTTCAGGCACAGCGGGCAGGACAGCTCCTGGTGCAGGAGGCCGGGCGTGGCCGCCATGGCGGGCCTGGGAGAAGGAGGGGTAGGTCAGGGGGTGGGAATGGAAGGGAGCCCCAGCCCGAGCTCCAGGCTGGTTAGCGGGCCCACAGAGAGATCCCCGACCTGTAAAGATCACACATCCGGATCAGGGCGGGACCGTAATGCTGGTTAAGGCAGAAGGGGGACTAGGTCTTAGTTCCAAAAGCAGCCTCAAGGGCAGTCTCAGCCCCACCGCCGAAGTTACCCCATGGGGGACCTTGTCTCAATTCCAGTGCCTTAAATACCGAGCCCTGGTTCCAAACGGTCTTACCCACTGTTTTAGCCCCAGACCTTGGCCTCAGCCCTAACTCCCCCGGCCCCTACCTGCTACCCTCTAGCTCACCACTCTAGGATCCCCAGTCTTCCCCCACCCCGTATCTCCAGGCCGACAGGACTCACAGGTCTGCTTGGATATCTTCAGCCAAAAGAGAGTCCAGGAACCTCAGTCCAGGTCAGGCCTGAGGAGGAGGGGGCCTACGGCCACAGGCAGAAGAGAGGCAAACGGCAAGGACAGGGGACTCCCAGAGGCAGCCGGCCGTGGACACGGGGACGCACACAGTGAGCAGCCGCAGACCCTCCCAGACTGCGCCCTGGCCCAGGTCTATATTTAGCTGCCGTGCCCAACCCCTCCCATCACTTCTGGAAACCAATTCTAAAAGTGAGGACTGAGTGGTCAACCAGCAAGTATCACATGTCAGGGCCACCTGTCAGGGCCTCCCACTGCCCTCCCTTCCCTGCCCAGCCCAGAGCCAAATCTCAAAGCCAGCAAGGAGGCAGGGCCTCTTGTACCACAGAAAAGACGAGAACATACTGAGGGAGTCTCCCTTTCTCCCCCACCCTACCTCCACAATCTACAACTTCCCCCTTTCCCACCTATGGCCCCTCTCCAGCTTGTCACCCACTTATTCCCCAAGCGTATGGCTCACCCAAGGTCACACTGCAGTATTATCTCCACCCAAGGACAGGACCTTACCCCACCCTCAAAGGCTTTCTTTCTCCAGAGTGGAGGGGACGCTGTGGTCTCCACAGTGCCCAACATGAGCCCAGGGGCAAAGCAGGCCTCCCCGAATGTGTAGGAAATGGACACCACGGGGACAGCGGAACAAAGGACAGACTGACCACAGAGCCTGCAGCTCAGAATTCCCTCCTGCCCTGGGAGCCTCAGGCCTTCCCCGGCTTCTCCTTCAAATCTGTTTAAATTTTCATTCAGAAATAAAAAACAAGTACCACCTGTGGCCTGCAGAGCCCCCTGATCTGACCCCATTCTTCTCTCCCATCCATCTCCACCTCTGTCCCCTGGCTCACTCCAGCTGCCCTTGCCTTCTGCTCTGCCTGGAACAATCTGTCAAGCCCAGGGATTGCATTGCCCACCCCCCCCCCATCGGCTCTTTACTCCATGCCACCTTTTCAGTGAAGCCTTCCTAACTCCCAGATTTTGAAAGCTCACATCTCCCTTCCCTGCTTTATTTTTCTCCACAGCAGTTAGCACCATCTCACATGCAATATGGTTTTTCTTTCTTTTTTTTTTAAAGATTTATTTATTTATTTGTACAAGCTGGGGTGCAGGCCAGAGGCGTGGGGCGGCGAGAGGGCTCACCAGAGACAGAGTGGGGAGCAGAACAGGCAGATCAGAAATACACTGCTGAGGGGAGCAGCGGGCGAGGCAGGAGAGGTCTGCTGCGCCATGTGGGATTCTCCCTGGCTGGGCATCGAACTCACGTCGCTGCTGCCAACAGCTCCACAGCACAGCACTTAACTGCTGCGCCGTTTTTGTGTCCGAGTCCCCCGAAGTATATAAATTTTGTTCACTGATTGTCCCGAACTTAGAATGAAGTGTGTGGCATACAGCAGGTGCTCAATAAGCGATGAATGAATAAACACACAGGCTCACTTGGTCCTCTTTGGCTTCTCAGTCTTTACTCCTGGTCTTTCCTGGACTTCCTCATTTCTCTCGGGGCCACTCTGTCTCTCTGTTTCATTTTACACTGCTGTTAATCCCCCTTCACAATCTCTCTGCCTCTCTCTTGGGTTTTTAATATTCGATTTTATTAATTTTATCCCTGTCATACACACAAGGTGTTCTGGGCCAGAGAGACGTAGTAAACTCACAGTAAAGAATAAATGGCATGGGCCTCCCCTGTGGCGCAGCGGTTGAGTGCTGCTCCGTGGAGCTGTCCGACACCTGGCCGGGGAGAATCCCACATGGCGCAGCAGACCTCTCCTGCCTCGCCCGCTGCTCCCCTCAGCAGTGTATTTCTGATCTGCCTGTTCTGCTCCCCACTCTGTCTCTGGTGAACCCTCTCGCCGCCCTGCACCTCTGGCCTGTACCCCAGCTTGTATACATAAATAAATAAAATTATTTTAAAAAAAAAGAATAAATGGCAGGCCTCTCTGGTGGCGGAAGGGGTTAAGTCTCAGCACTACGAAGCAATCACAGCCACTGCAGCACGAGTTCGTTCCCTGGCCAAGGAGCTGACCCACGTGGCGTAACAGACATCTCCTGTCTCGCCCGCTGCTCCCCTCAGCAGTGTATTTCAGTCAGTCCACCTGTTCTGCCCCCCACCTGTTTTAAAGAAAAAATTTTTTAAAGATTTATTTATGCATACAAGCTGGGGTGCAGGCCAGAGGTGTGGGGTGGTAAGAGGGTTCACCAGAGACAGAGTGGGGAGCAGAACAGGCAGATCGACGGAAACACACTGCTGAGGAGAGCAGCGGAGCGAGGCAGGAGAGGTCTGCCACTTCAAGTGGGAATCTCCCCAGCCTGGCGTCGAACTCGCGTCGCCACTGCCAACAGATCCACAGCGCAGCACTTAACCGCTGCACCACCATGGAGGCCCTCTGCTCCCCACCCGTTCTGGTGAATCCTTTCACCCTTCCTTCCGGACCTCTGGCCCACACCCCAGCTCTTATATGCATAAGTAAATAAAAAATAATAATAAATGCCTTCCCGCAGCCCTAAGATGATGCGATGAGAGCCAGGTTAATTGTCCCATGAAGTAGCCAGACAGCCCTAAATGAGCAACAAGGAAGACATTTTTTTCTGTATATAAAGAGGAAGGAGGAAACTGTCCCCCATCCCTCTTTAAAGGTACTCTCCTTACTAAGCCAGAGAGTGCCTTGCGTGTCCAGCTTTTGTAACAAGTCTTTGGAACTGTCTCCAAGTTCTGGACTCATTACTTCTTGACGCTTGAGGCTCTTGCATGTTCCTGCTTAAGAAGCTGCTCCGGGCCTCTGGCACCTTGCAGGCATGAACTAGGAACCTTGTTCAGGCTGGAATAATTTGGGCCTCTCAGGAAGAGATAGTGAAGTTGTATTATCCTTTCGGAGCACAGCATAAAACTATACAAGTGACTGCAGATTTAATCTTCATGGTATACAAAGAGTCACGGGAAGCTAGCATTTTTTATCAGAACCCTGAGAAGCTGGAAAAGTTTGATTTCCCCACTCTCTTTTTCTTTAAGTCTCTGATTTCCTCTATGCTTTTTTTTCTTTTTTTTTGGTGACTTGGCCTTGGCCTTGGGTTATCGAAAGGGGTGGGGATAGAATGATAGCATATCTGGAACTGGTTTGGAAACTGTAAGTCACTTCACTTCAGCTTGAAAAGTCAATGCCCTGAATGTAGATTTCACTGCCAGGCTGGGGCTGAAGGTCTGATCAGTAGGTTGGGTACTCAAGACAGGAGGTAATGATCAATTCAACCCCTCTCTGTAGACAGACCAGGTCTGACCTCTGACCCAGGGAAGAGACATTTTCTACAGCAGGTTGGAGAACAAGAAGGGGATCCGGGAGGCCTCCCTGGTGGCCTAGGGTTTAAGGCTCAGTGCTACCACCTCCAAGGCTTGAGTTCAATCCCTGGCCAGGAAGCATCCCACATGGCTCAGCAGACCTCTCGTGCCTCGCCCGCTGCTCCCCTCAGCAGTGTACTTCAGTCGATCCGCTTGTTCTGCTCCTCACTCTGTCTCTTGTGGATCCTCTCACCCTCTGCACCTCTGGCCTACATCCCAGTTCTTGTATGCATAAATAAAATCTTTTTTTAAAAAAGGGGGACCAGAACCATGTCCAGGGGAAGAGGAAGAGGGGACAGTGTTGCTAACCTCACAGCTCTGCTCACAGAGCTCATAGGGGGCAGATTTCAACACAGTTTAGGGGAGAGCTTCCCAGCGGCTGAAGTGACAAGTGCTGAGGGATGTGAGAGCACCTTGCACTGGATAAATGAGAAGAGAAGCCAGGGCCACTGCAGAAGCAGGTTCTGAATAGGGATGTCACAAAATCATGACAGGGTGTACCCAGGGAGACCCAATTTCTGTAGGCTTCAGCCTCTCCAGTTACAATACAAGAAGGATGATAACAACATCCCTGTAGGGTTGTCGCGAGGATTAAATGCGCTAACTAAACACAAGGAACATGCGCTGGCACCCAAAGGCTTAGGAAGCAGAGACTCCACTATTAGGCTGGAATCTTTCATCATTGTGTGACCTTATACAAGTTACATAACCTGCTTTTCTCCTTTGTAAAATTGGCACCACGTCAGGATTATTACCAACGCTATTGAATTGTTAGTGAGGTTCAACAAGTTAATTCATGTAAAGCTCTCAGAACATAGAAAATGTTCAGTAGCTATCGGCAATTGCTACTATTACAGTTATTAGTTTCAGTGAATCTTCCCTATAACCCATAAAGTCAGTAACATCGCCCCCACTTCACAGATTGGATAGCTGAGTCTCAGAAACTTTACAATGACAAAAGCAGCTACTATGTGCCTGGCCTATTTCAAGCACAATTCTTTTTTTTTTTAAAGATTTATTTACTTATGCATATAAGCTGGGGTACAAGCCAGAGGCGTGGGACGGTGAGAGGGTTCACCAGAGACAAAGTGGGGAGCAGCACAGGCAGATGGATGGAAACACACTGTTGAGGGGAGCAGTGGGCGAGGCAGGAGAGGTCTGCTGCGCCATGTGGGAATCTCCCTGGAAAGGTGTCAAACTTGCATTGCCAACAGCCCACAGTGCAGCGCTTAACTGCTGTGCCACCAGGGAGGCCCCTCAAGCACAATTCTTAAAGCACTTGTAACCTCAAAAGTCACATGTAACTTCAAGACAACCCCATCACTGTTCCATCTTACTGGGAGTCCCCCCAGAGGCACAAAGAGATTGAGCCCAAATCCTGGCATTCTCCAGTCCTTCTTGCCCCAGGGGAGCAACCTGCCTCCAGCAATCAAAGGGTTAGCTCTCGGGCTGAGGGACCACACCCAGAAAGCCTATTACCACCACCAACTGTTCTGGCTCTGATCCAGGGTACATGGCTCTGACCCAGGGTGGGTCTGAGGTGAGATGTGGAGAGTCTTTCCTGCCGGATATCAAAGCTCAGATTTCTGATATGTTCAAGAGGGGTTTAGCGAGAAGGAATCACTATGGCTTCCCAGTGAGCAACTCAAGGTTCCTATTCCCCACCTGCCTGAGGGACCCTGGGTAAGCTACTGCCCTTTCAAGAGCACTGATTCCTTATGGGCCAGTGAGGTGAGCACACTTAACAGGACACACCCACAAGAGGGAGTGTGACCTCCCGAAGTCACACAGCTAAAAGGTAGAGGGTATGAGAATTGAATTTATGTGGGTCAGACACCCCTCAACTGCTTTTCCCTATATTTCAAAATATGCATGTGCTTTTTATGTTCTAGAGCATTCTGCAAAGAGGAAGTTAATGCTATCGTCACTATTATTGCAACATCTGCAATAATATTACCATCACTATTAACTATTAGTTAGTATATTACTGTTAATAGTAACATCTGCAATATTATCATCAATATTATTGCAACTACGGGTGTTTGTGGAGTCTAGAGGACACATATATTGATATTTCCTTATCATAATCTCTCCAAGCAAGTTGCCCAGTTTTGAGGGCAGGGAGACAGTTTTAGGATGTTGCAATGTTGGCACTTGGGCCTAGCAGTCAAATGGACATGGGTTCAATCTTCATTTTAATCTTCACAACCAGTGTAGACTTCCAGTCATTTCTGAAAACCTTAGTCTCCTCCTCTGTAAAGTGGATAAATACACACATCTCACAGGGAGGATTAAATGAGGTCAGGCATGTTGCGTGCTTAGCACAGTGCCTGGAATATAATAAATCCAAAAAATGGAAACATGTTACAATACAATGTTATCTTAATTAAAAAATCATTTTAAGAAAGTATAAGCCTTGGGCCTCCCTGGTGGCGCAGCGGTTAGGCACTGCGCCATGGAGTTGTCAGCAGTGGGGACGCGAGTTCAACGTCTGGCCAGGGAGATTCCCACATGGCACAGCAGACCTCTCCTGCCTCACCCGCTGCTCCCCTCAGCAGTGTATTTCCATCGATCTGACTGTTCTGCTCCCTGTTCTGTCTCTGGTGAACCCTCTCACCGCCCCACGCCTTTGGTCTGTACCCCAGCTTGTATGCATAAATAAATAAATCTTTAAAAAAAAAAAAAAGGAAAGTATAAGCCGTGGACCTCCCTGGTGGCGCAGGGGTTAAAGTTTCAGCACTATCAAGCTATTGGCAGTCATCCCCAGCCAGGGTGCTGACCCCCATGGCACAGCAGACCTCTCCTGCCTCACATGCTGCTCCCCTCAGCAGTATATTTCAGTAGATCTGCCTGTTCTGCTCCCCACTCTGTCTCTGGTGAACCCTCTCACACCCTGCACCTCTGGCCTACACCCCAGTTCTTCTATGCATAAATAAATAAATCTTTGGGGAAAAAAAAGAAATGATAAGTGTTAAGGCCCAGGATCACCACCTCCCAGTAAGTCACTGAAATGACCAACACGAAGCGAGAGAGGAGCGGCGCCCCGCATGCTCTCCTGGCCTTTTAGGAAACATGGAGCTGTTCCTTTGGCCACATGCATGAGAATCTACGGGAAATTGACACTGTAGATATCTGCGGGATGGGCACTGCCCCAAAAGGAACGCCCCACATGTGTCACCAAGTCACCAACCATGTCACCATGTTACCAGCGGGCAGTCGGCCGTGGGTGCCAACAAGTTAAGGGCAAGATTCTTGCCAAGAGAATTCATGTTCCTACTGAGAACATTAAGCACTCGAAGAGCCAAGATATCTTCCCAAAAGGTATGAAAGAAAGCTATCCAGAGCAATTGCAGCATGAGTCCAACTCCCAGGAAGCATGAGGTCAGGGTTATGCTGGAATATTTACTAAGTGGATGACTAAATATTATCCCCATTGTACAAATAAGGAAACTGAGACTCAAAGAGATAAGGCACACACATGTCTCTATCCTGTTTACACCTTACTTCTCCCTACATGTGGGATTTGGGGAACTACATGGATTTTGCCTGTTAGGATTCTAAGATTCCATGACATGTGAAAATGGATGGTAAGGGTTAGGGAAAGGTGGAGATTATTGGGTTCTAGAATTCCAAGAGTCTAAGCCTTGGTGCTTCAGAAGATCAGGTTTCTGCGCTGCATGGTGCAAGCCTGGAGATGCAGGCGCCCCCTATTAGCACTCCCGCCTCGTCTCCTGGGTCTCACTTAGCAGTTCCACCTCTCAGAGGACGCAATATTGGCGCCCCCCAAAGGCATGGGCGCCGAACTACACCGAGGCCATGGGCTGGGGTGGAGTCGGAGAAGGCGGGGAGTCCCAGGTTCCGCTCTGAGCGAACTTCCTGCTCCAGAACACACTCAGTGTGCCGCGGCAGTGTGAAAGAGCCCCGAGAAAATGCCGGTCGCGCGCGATGCTATCCTCGATGCTCTGGAGAACCTGACCACCGAAGAGCTCAAGAAATTCAAGATGAAGCTGCTTTCAGTGACGTTGCGCGAAGGCTTTGGGCGCATCCCGCGGGGGTCGCTGCTACCCATGGACCCCATGGACCTCACTGACAAGCTCATCAGCTACTACATGGAGGACTACGGCACCCAGCTCACGGCCACCGTGCTGCGCGACATGGGCATGCAGCAGCTGGCGGAGAACCTGGAGACCACCAGCAAGGGTGAGCTCGCCCCCTCCTCTGCTATCCCTTCGTCTATTCTCCGTCCCCCCAAAGTTAGTCCCTCGAACACTTTCACTTCCTGCTCCTTCTACCCTCTAATAAAAGCTCCTCCTGGCGGGAAGGGCGATCATGACCTAGCCTTCCATCTCGGCATCTGGATTGGGGCCTCTCCCCACCCCACCCCTGCCCATACTGGAGAGAAGAGTGGAAAGGGGATCATTTGATTTCTTTACAGGCCCCGGAGCGGTGCCACTGGCCGTCAAGGGCCCTCCCCAGATGGCAGCCAAGCAAGGTGAGGCTGTTTCACACCCAACCTCCTGCCTGGGAACCTCCCCAGATCAGGGATCAAGGCCCTTGCCCAGATGGCAGCCGAGCTAGATGCTTTCACACCCCAGATCCACCCCACACAGCCCTGCACAGGGGAAAGCCAGGCTGAGCAGCCCTTCCCCACCACTCGCTTCACACCTCCTGGGGCTGAGCCTGGTGGAGAGTTATACCCACCCAACTCCATCCAGAGTCCTGGTGGCTGCCCCCCTTAAGGGCTACCCCTTAGGGCTACCCTCAGAGCAATTTCTAGAGCAATCAGGTTTCCATGGGGACAGGCCCTTGCACTGACCCTGGGCGCCAGCTCACCCTCTCGCCTGCCACCTGCCCAGAACACTTTGTGGACCGGCACCGGGGAGCCCTCATCAACCGCGTCACAGAAGTGGACGGGGTGCTGGACAGCCTGTACGGGAAGGTCCTGACAGAGGCGCAGTACCAGGCAGTCCGAGCAGAGACCACCAACCCAAACAGGATGAGGAAGCTCTTCAGCTTCTCTCCAGCCTGGGACCTGAGCTGCAAGGACCTGCTCCTTCAGGCCCTGCAGGCCACGCAGCCCTACCTGGTGACCGACCTGGAGAAGAACTGAGGCATCTTCTGCAGCAGTGGCCCTTGTACGCCCCCGGGCAGTCTGATTTTTTTTATATACTATGAAAAAACACATCCTGTCCTTGTGTTCTTTTCCTGCGTCCAGCCTTGGAAGCACATGCAGAGCTGTTATTGATCCAAATGCCAGAGGGGCTTGGGTGAATCTCTGCTCACCTAAGGCAGCAGGTTCCCCAAACGCTTCATTCTTCCTGCCTCAGTCCCGTGGAATATTCCCTCCTTGGGCACTATTTGGTGAGTCCCCCAGCGCTACCCGAGGGTCTGCCCTTGGGATTAACCTTGTGGCCAAGGTGTAAAAGTTAAAGGACATATACACAAAGGGTATGGAACTGGGGGGCGGGGGGAGTTTCCTAGAGGCAATTAAAAAACAGACTAACCTACATAGTTTGTTATTTTGTCCATGAAGGGAGCAAAATTGTGAAATGAGAGCAATTTTCAGGGAGAGAAAACGTTATCACCTAAATATAGGACATAGGACAAGAGCACAGGCCACCAAGTACTCCTTCTAGCACTGAAGGGTTAACTGCTTCCTCCACTCAACCCCAGCCCCTGATGAAGGGGTTATATAGTGTGCCCAGAAAACACACCACCACAAAAGCAGTTGTGCTCACTTCTTTGGTCTGCCTACAACAGGACCAAGTTCTTCCCTCCAGGGAACAGCACTTGAGCCTTTCCAGAGGCTGATTAGGGAACCATATCCTGTAACTACATCCTAAGTATACTTTGTGCCCAAATTCTCCCTGGCCTTGAAGTGAGGGGAGTCATACACAAAGCAACAGGCAGACCCCAAAGAGGCCCAGTAGCCCATTCTTAGAGGAGCTGAGTCACCACACATGGGGAATCCAGGTATGCAGGTAATGACTGGCTCTATGCCCTTTATGATATACCAGGCAACACTGTACAGACTTCACTTTGAGTAACTTCTAGTAGGTGCCCAGAATTAGCTATGGACTTGGTCACTCACACACACACCTTCAGAGTATGAACAATCTCATCCTGACAACGCTCAACATCTCCCGTCCCGCTGTGATCTACTGGGTCACCAGACAGCACCAGAGCGTGGGGAAAGGAGGTGGCTCCTGGGAAGCGAAGATGCAGCCACGGTCAAGGCCTCATGGCCACGTGGGACTGCTCCTGAAGCTACCTGGGGCGCCAGGGGGAAAGCTGAGCTTCCCCAGAAGTCGAAATCGGCCCTAACACCCAGTATCTCGAGTGCCACTCCATGAAGTGCTGACAGGCCCCAGACCATCCTCAACTTTGGTCTTCATGAGTCTTCAAATTCAAGCCTCATTGGGCCTCCCTGGTGGCACAGCAGTTGAGTGCTGCGCAGTGGAGCTGACAGCAGCAGTGAAGCAAGTTCGCCGCCCAGCCAGGGAGATTCCCACATGGCGGGGGCAGACCTCTTCTGTCTCGCCCACTGCTCCCCTCAGCAATGTTATTTCCGTCACTCTGCCTGTTCTGCTCCCCACTCTGTCCTTGAACCCTCTCACCGCCCCATGCCTCTGGCCTGTACCCCAGCATTGTATGAATAAATCTTTAAAAAAAAAAATTCAAGCCTCATTCAGTCCGAGATGATGGATTGATGTTCACCTACATCTTACTTTCCAGAACTGAAATTGTTTCATTATCCCTTTATCGTGCATATATGGCAACAGCCTAACCAGAAAATAAGAAATCTTTGCGTGTTCCATAAAGATCAGATTTTCTTGCCAACTTACATTCAACCACCTTCCTTTTCTCCTTCACTCCCCCAACAACTGCAGGTAGGCCCACCATGCTTCCTAGAACAGCTCTTCTAACTCACCTCTGCTGCCACTAGTCCACCACCTTCAAGACCTGAATGATCACAACAGACCATGGAAATGGACTGTCTCACTTCAAACCGGACACCTAAACTTTCCTTCCAGCTGGCCCTGGTACAGCAAACCCAAGTAGACCGAGTTCCACAAAGACCTTTCAACCTCCGCGCAAGTACCTTGCATGTGAACAGTAGGAACTTGCATTTACTGCATACCTAGTGTTAACGTGACTTTCAAAATCTTCACAGGAACCTACCAGTTCTCAAGAGACGGGGTCACAGCACACTCCCTTACACAGCAGACATTGTTAAAGAGCAGCTACAAAAGCCAATGCAAGTCTGGGGCCAAAGGGGAAAAAAAAAAGTTCTAAGAAACAGCTCTCCTTAGTTAAAATTTTTCTTTTATCCTTCTGTGTCCAGGGGAAGAGAGAGGTGGGGGAGGCTGTTTTTCCTAACAGACTGTTTAAGCAAAGCACAGCAGAGCGACTAAGGACAGTTCTACAGTGAAAGGATGCAGAGGTCAAATCCTTGCTCTAGCTCTCACCAGTTAAAAAGCCTGAGGCCAATTTGGACATAAAAGGCCAATAGCTGGGCCTCCCTGGTGGAGCAGGGGTTAAGCCTCAGCACTATGAAGCTATCACCAGCCACTGCAGCATGAGTTCAACCCCCCACCGGGGAGCTGACCCACATGGCACAGACCTATCTCGCCCCCCTGCTCCCCTCAGCAGTGTATTTCAGTCAATCCCTGTTCTGCTTCCCACTCTCTCTGCTGAAAGCTCTCACCCCGCCCCCACCTACACGCCAGCTCTTGCATGCATAAATTTAAAAAAGACATAGCTCAATACTTACCTGGCCCCCAGCAAGGGCACTTGTCAGCAATGAGCTCCACTAGAATGTTATTCCCAGCGCCCCAGTGGCTCAGAATAACATCTGAGCCATTTTTTGCTCCTATCTCCATGCATCACAACTAAAAGAGAACAGCTAAAACCAATGTTGGCTGGGCCTGTGATAATTACAAAAAAACGTATGCAGGACCCGGCCTTCCATGGCTGACCCAGCCTTCCATGGCGAGACCCTAGCTTGTACTTTTTTTTTAAAGATTTATGTATGTATATAAGCTAGGGTGTAGGCCCGAGGTGCAGGGGATGAGAGGATTCACCAGAGACAGACTGGGGAGCAGAACAGGCAGATCGACTGAAGTACACTGCTGAGGGGAGCAGCAGGGAGGCAGGAGAGGTCTGCAGCACCATGTGGGAAGCTCCCTGGCTGGGTATCAAACTCATGCGCAGCGGCTGTGGATAGCTTCATAGTGCTGCACTTAACCCGTTGCGCCACCCGTTGCGCACTGTTTTGTGGCAAGTTTTGCACTAAGTTGTGAAACATGAAGGAATAAACAGGAAACAAGTCTTCCAAATGTGCTGAGCCAGAAAGCTCAGGGCCCACCCGGGCCTCCTTATAAATCACAATCTACATGTGAAAAAGTTGCCAGTGACTCATGCAAGTTCAACTCAAACACTGTACACGAACTCGTCTCATACTCACAGCCTTGCAGAGGCCTTTCCACGTGCTTTACTTTTTACTCAGGAGCAGTACACAGGGTAAGCCAGCTTTCCCTTGAACTCAAAAGATAACAGCCCCGTCAACCTTATCTGATAGGTCCCTACCCTGGAAAGGACCTGAAGGCTTAAGGACACTGAGCAGCAACTGGGGACCACGCAACACTGCCACCTTGAGGTACGAGCAGGACACCACCTGCAAAGTTAGGCTCCTGCTTCTTCCCAAGGTTGATTCTTCCCATACCCCACCCACCCGACCTCGGTTCTAGGGTAGCTCTACACAGCAGAGAATCTCAAATTCTCAAACCTATAAGCAGGCTCCTATCTTTAGTCCCGTCCCTACACTGGTGGCTCAATCCTTGCACTCAAGTTCTCTCCAGCAGTACAGTCCCAACATTCAGGGATAAGCCACAAAGAAGCTGAGTGCATTTTTTTCCAACAGAGTACAACTTCCAGACCCAAATTCTTGCTTTGATAGGTACTTTTCTCATTTCTGCCTCAAGGATGCTGGGCATTTCAGACTTAACAGCTCCTTTGCCCGCTAGCACCGTAGGATTGAGGACATGGTACATTTCTACAAGGCCTGAAGTCACATCCTCAGTTCTCATACACAAATACACGATGAGACAATTTGGGTGCACACTTTCCTCTAAGATTTCAAGGCAAAAAGCTTAAGATGAAATATAGGCTTTTCCAGTACTGAGGGTCCAAGGATAGTAAAAGAAATCTGAGACCTGGAGGGAAGGTTGAAGATGGAACCCCAAATCTGAGTTCAGGTTTCTGATTATAAAACCCATGCCAGATAACCTTAAGAGATGAGAAATGGGGGGCCTCCCTGGTGGCGCAACGGTTAAGTCACAGCACCATGAAGCTATCAGCAGCCACTGCAGCACAAGTTCACTCCCTGGCCAGGGAGCTTCCAACATGGTGCAGCAGACCGCTTCTGTCTGGCCCACTGCTCCCCTCAGCAGTGTATTCCAGTAGATGCACCTTTTCTGCTCCCCACTCTGTCTCTGGTGAATCCTCTCACACACACCCCCAACCACTGGCCTACACCCCAGCTTGTATGCATAATTATTAAAAAAAAAAAACTTTTAGAAATGTGAAATGTGCCTGAAGATTTAATGAATATGTCAATCTCATAGTGGCTGGACCCAGTTAAACTTTAATTCCTGATCAATCTACCCATGACTTCACCTCAGTTGCATATTCGAGTTACTGAAAGCCAGGCAGGCCAGAATGCGATGGGGGAAGCTGAAGACCTAATGGACAACTAAAACAAGAGAAGCAGACGCGCAAGCACCCTTCTCCCACACCCGTCATCTACCTTCCTCCCTCACTTCAGACTGTCTCAATCCCAATTCAAAAAAGCAAGGCACACTTTACCATGACAGACCATTTTCAGTAGTTCAAGACAAGCTGCACGTTACTCTTTAGAACACACAGAACTGATTCAGACTCCTCACCAACTGGAAACAGGACTATTGCTAGGAAACGCAGGAAGTAACAGGGCTCAGTCCAAACCCCATGGGTCACATATTTTCTCATGCAAGTTGGCACCAGAACCAGCTTCCCAGAACCAACATTTCCTATTATTTCTTTCATTCTGGAAAAACCACCCCCACGCCCCAACCCCCACAAACTAGAATTACCCACTGGACGCCTGGATCCTATTTCTTTTTATTTAAGGGTAAGGCCAATCACTGAAGCCCTGGGGAAAACATTAAGACCATTAACAGTCCCAATAATCAGATCCCACAAGGCGCTTCAACCACCTTCACTGCTAGCAGCAACGGCCAAGGACCACAGAACCACAAAGTCCAGAACAATCACAATCCTCTTGAGTGAAGCAGGAACAAATCTGACATTGGGTCAAACCATTCAAGGAAGCAGGTCAGAAGAGCAGAGGCAGTCTTACCACACCAGGGAGCGCACTACTGCCAGAGGGCTTCTCCCATGAAGCAACTACAGTAAGGCAGGAAGTGTTGCCTGGGAGAACCTAAGCCACTCTCAACCTCTTAGGTTAAGGCAGCAATTTCTTTTGCTATGGCCTCGCCTCACCAGAAATTGAAGACTCAAGCAACTCCTGGGCAATACTATTTTCAACAAAGCAAAGCGTTTCCTGTCCAGGGGTCCCAAGCAATTCGACTGCAAACTATGCTTCCACAATCAACTGCCTTTTCACCGTCAACTCTAATTTTCAGTTCTAAAACACACTGACCAAGTGATCAGATTCTCTATACACTGCTTGAGGTTTAGAAAAGGCACATGGGGGAAAACAACATTGTTTTGAGGACTCAACTCATTGGCCTGCCACTTTTATTTCTAACACTATCCAACCCCCTTTTAAAAGGGCAGCTTTCCACCCCCAAATCACTGACGGCTCAAGTTTAACATCTCAAAAACACCAGTGGCCTCAGCTCTCCAAGAACAGGCAGAATGTGAGTGACCCCACTTTCCTGCACCAGCTATCTACCCACACCCCACAGAGGTAAACTAGAAGGGGTCATTCACCTTGAAATACAAGTAACTGCCTCTACTTTCCTTCCCAGCTAACCACCTGCTTTTCCTTTCAAATCCAGCATCCTCTTAACGTTTAAGCAAACAAATGCTTAGGATGTTTGTCCCCTTATCAGAATGCAGAGCAATGGAAAGGAAGTCATAAGACTATTAATCACGGTCCTATTTTCTGACGGCCACACAACCCAAGTACCATGTACTCTGGAGCGGCCGGCTCTGCCAGGGTTGACAATTAGATGACTATGGCACTTTGCCATGAAGTGGGTCCTCAAATGATCCAACTTTGCTAGCTATGTGTTCCCCATTAT
This sequence comes from Scalopus aquaticus, assembly GCA_004024925.1. Classification (NCBI taxonomy): domain Eukaryota; kingdom Metazoa; phylum Chordata; class Mammalia; order Eulipotyphla; family Talpidae; genus Scalopus; species Scalopus aquaticus. The sequence goes on from PVIJ01000894.1 coordinate 163,195, forward strand.
GGTTAAGTCTGCATCTTGTCCCCCACCCTCCAAAAGGCAAACCTAATTTGAGACCTACTCTTAGGAAATCATAAAGTCAACAGGAGCCCTTTTAAAAAGCGAAACTACTAAGCCCAGTACGCTAACACATGCAGTAAAGAACTCCTGCAGTTGAACAAATTCTGGGCAACACTCACATCACCCATCATGTGTTCATTTACCCCAGTCATACATCCCATCTCTGCCATTACAAGGAAGTTTACTTTCAAGGATACCACTTGACCTTTTCTCCCCTGGACCAAATATCAAACACTTTATTCCAGCTCCTGCTAGGCAGGTTGATCTGAAAGCTCCCCACATTGCTGACCTGGATATCAATCCTTGAGGAGAGTGAAGAGGGGAGAGAGAAAGAAAAATTAACTAAAACGATGGTTTTTAATGGGAACCAGAGGTATGGTTACAATTACATAGTCCGACACAAACACCCATGGGTGATCAGGAGTTGGAAGGTTACAAAATAATGAGGGTAACACTGGGTACAGGAAGAAAAGCTGTTCCAGAACATCAGGAGCCAGATTAATACGGCCTCTCCCTGCGATCCTGTCTGTGCTCACCCCTGCAAGAAAGAACATCCATTAGGTCAGTTACCAATCTCTCCTCTCCACTCAATTCCACCCCAAAATGCTAAGCGCCCCATTTCCCAACCCAAAAAAATGTTTATCGATACAGAATAGGTACGCCTGGAGATTAGTTCCCCACACAATTTTCCTCCCCTATGCACTACATTTATCTCAGCTCTCCGATCTAGCCCTCAAAATGAAACCACTTTCTCAGCATAACCTTGCTATCCCCTTTCTGTCTATTCAATTGCTCTACTTTCTATTTCAATTTAGTCTTTCTTACCTGGAATCCATCTTGCCAGGGCCAAAGCCACCTCTGTCCCCACCACCCCGGCCCCCTCGGAAGCCCCCACGGTCCCCTCCACGGCCTCGGTAGCCGCCCCGATCATAGCCGCCTCTGCCACCACGACGATCATCTCCATAATTACCCCCTAGAACAAAAGAAATGACATGCATCATAGTTCCCAAATCCCTCTTGCCTTCAATCTAGTGACCTACTCAAAACCAAGGACTTTCTGACCGCAACTCATTACCACTCTTTGTGGCCCTTTCTCACCCATATGAGAGCCTCCTGGTCCCCCTCCTGGACCATCTGGTTTAGGGGCCTTGCACTGGTTGCATTCATTCCTCCAAGAAAAGTTCATATTCTCACAGGTACTGAGGAAAATGAAAACAATTAGTTTAAAGAAGTGGACAAGACCAAGGCTTAGAACAGACTCCCGTGACCTTACATATATACATACCAAGGATGCAGACCTCAGAAAGGCAAAGTGGTCTTAATTCTCAGTATTACTGAATCCAGTCCAACACGTTCCCTACTAGGGTAACCTCACCTAGGTAAGTTCTTGGCTAAATTTGTATAAATAGTGTGGTCTTAAGATTAGTTTGGAGGGCCTCCCTGGTGGCGCAGCGGTTAAGCGCTGCGCTGTGGAGCCCCCCCTCAGCAGTGTGTTTCCATCTATCTGCCTGTTCTGCTCCCCACTCGGTCCCTGGTGAACCCTCTCACCGCCCCACGCCTCTGGCCTGTACCCCAGCTTGTATGCATAAATAAATCTTTAAAAAAAAAGTTTAGTTTGGCAAACACCAAACTGTACCACAATACCAAAGGGAACTAATGTAAGAGAGCAGAGAAAAAAGTTGGTTTCACTCACGGGTTAGGACATTTCCAGTCCCCAGCTCGCTGCTGTCCTCCACCACCGCCACCTCCACTGGGGAATCCTCCCCGGCCACCGCCACCACTGCCACCACCTCCATAGCCTCCACGGCCCATAGGTCCTAAAGCAGATACATGTATGGAACTACTCCCAGTGTAAGTTTGGTTATCCTACTCTCCCAACCACATGCCCTTACCGCCCTCCCGTCTCACAATCAATTTTTAGCCAGCAGCAGAAAGCAGCCTCTCACCTCCTCGGCCTCGGCCTCCACGACCATTGCCACCACCCCGGTTGAAATCTGCTCGACGAGTAGCAAATGAGACCTTAATAGGATTCCCGGAAAACTCTTTACCTAAAAAAACAAAGGCGGTATAAAAGGAGACTTTTTATTTATTAAGATCTCTAAGTCCAGAGACCTCCCTGGTGGCACAAGGGGTTAAGTCTCAACCTATGAAGCTATCCGCAGCCGCTGTAGCACGAGTTTGATCCTGGTCAGGAATTCCCACACGGCGTAGTAGACCTCTTCTGTTTCACCCGCTGCTCCCCTCAGCAGTGTATTTGAGGTTGATCTGCCTGCTATGTTCCCCACTGTCTCTGGCGAATCCTTTCACCGCCCCACACTTATGGCTTGCACCCCAGCTTGTATGCAAAATAGATAAATCTTTAAAAAATGGGGGGGTTACCTCCCTGGTGGCACAATGGGTTAAGTGTCAGCACTATGAAGCTATCCACAGCCACCGCAGCACAAGTTCGATCCCCGACCAGAGAGATTCCCACAAGGCGCAGCAGACCTCTCCTGCCTCACTCACTGCTCCCCTCAGCAGTGTACTCCAATGGATCTGCCTGTTCTGCTCCCCACTCTTGTCTCTGGTGAATCCTCTCATCACCCCACACCTCTGGCCTGCACCCCAGTTCTTGTATGCATAAATAAATAAAATCTTTTAAAAAAATCTCTGGGTCCAAAGCAGACTTGGTACAACTGAGATAAAGACAAATGACTTTCTGGAAGTACATAACCTGAGGACATGAGCAAAAATCACACTACACTTAAATAGGAGATTAAAGTGCCAGAAGACTCAATGATCTCTCTGAAATGTCACATGTACTTCCCATAGTTACCTTATCCCCAACCCCAACTAGCCTTTTCCTACATACCATCAAACCAGTCAATAGCTGCTTTAGCAGAAGGTGGGTCATCAAATGATACCGTTGCCTCTCCCTTCAGCTTGCCTGTTTCCCTGTCTGTGTACAGATTAATCATGGGTTGTCCTGTTTTCTTGTTTGTCTAAAGAAAGGAAAATGAAATATCAGTCTTACAGGATAGAACATAGCTCTATGCACCCTCCTCCTTCAGAACCCCACATTTATCATAATCATACTTAGCTCCCCCCTTCTCAGTCAGTAGTTCCTGTCTCACATGTAATTTGAAGTCCTCAACTATTACTCCCACTTCAATAGTAAAAGATAAAAACTAGATTAAATAGCACTCAAAGGTTTAACACAATCCCTTCTTAATCCATTATGCTTTTCTGTGCTAAAACGTTTCTTTGAGAAAATAGTAACAACTAATGTTTTCTTCTGCAAATCAAGATGACAACCTTTAAGATTTATTCATGCATAGAACCCAAGCATGCAAACAATGACAGAAAGCACCCCCTCTGCTCCACAAGTACCTTAATAATACCAATCTGCTTGAAGTAATCAGCCACAGACTCAATTGTAACATTCTCGCCCAAGCCTTGCACGAAGATGGTATTATTGTCTGAATTATCCTGCTCTGTTTGTTGAACACCAGAGAATATGTGAATTTGGAAAGAGAAAACAAGCAAGTGAGTGATGCTTCATAATCCAACTTTAATACTTGATAGCATTAAAGAAAAAATTCTAAACCAATATAATCTAACTTAAGGCAGATAGACAAAATTCACACCATTTTTTCATTTGAATGAGTAGCTACTAGCCACTTCACAAATTTAATGTACTTTTATAACTACCCTTTCAAACTTGTTAATGCCAAGAAACCAGGGCTCAGGAAGTTTGCCCAAGATGTAACGGCTTCTGCCAAGTTTCAAGAACCATCGAAGGTACAAAATACATTTTACACTAAAACCCAATCCCAAAACAAATATAATCAAAAGATAAAATTAAATGTTTCCCCCATCATGACTTCCCATTCACCAATTTGGTCATGATCCACATTTCAAAAAACTACAGCTTTAACTAGCAGTTCGAGTGGTTCACACAAAGATGTGTCAGCATCCCCAGAGACTTGGTAAAATGCAGGTTCCCAGGTTCCTCCCAAACCTACTGAATTGCTAGGGGAGGAAACATACATGATACATGCTCATTTATAAGATCCCTTTCCCTCCTTCTCTAGCCTTGCTCTTTTCAAATCCTTTCTTTTTTTTCAAGTTTCAAAGAACACCCGGGAAAAGTTCCGTTTGTTACCATTAAGCTATTTTTTCTCAATTGTGGACTCACCAGAGTCATGACGTGATCCTTGGTCCCGAGGACCTTAAGTGACATGAAAAAAAAAAAAAAAACAAGGAGAGAGTTGTTGTTAGTCAACAAGGAGAGAAAAAACAAGGTGAAAATATTAACACCAAATCCAAACTCTTGCAACATTATCAGGTAAGTCCTCAGAGCCTCACTCCAAACCCTGTCAGGGGTGCCTGCCCAGAGAAGAAAATTCTAGGCAGGATTGGGGAAGACACAGACCCCTCTCTTAAGATCTGTAACTTGAGTCCCCACAGGGATTAAAAGCACACTTCAGAAAATGCTGCCTCCCCCAGCTCAGGCTGGGAAATGTCCTCAGCACAGATTTGGGGGGTGAGGGGAAGGGGTAGGAGGGAGACCCGTTGAAGTTAACAAACCAACTCATTATAGCTTGGCCCTATTCTCTCACCCGAGAGAAATGGGCTCACTACCAGCAATGTGATGTGCATCCATCCAGTTTCTCCAAACTTTTAACACCAACGACACTTATCCCTTGTGGAACAATTTTTAAACATCTTTAGAAACAAACATTCTTAAAACCATGTTAATTAAGTTTCCCCAAAACCACATGAAAATAAAAAACAGATAATAGCTATTTTATTTTTAAAGCATGTCCCAGGGAACAGACCAGAAATCTTATTTCCAGAACGCAGCCTCTATTTTTTTTTCCAGAGACCATCTTTAACCAAAGTTCATCTGAATTCACCACGTATAAATATTGTACCCACACTCAAGGACACCTAGATCGTGAACCCAAGCCTTTGGCTTTAAATGTTGAAACAAATCAAGAAACCTTTGTTAGTTAACCAAACCAGAAAAGTTCCAGTTTACTGGGAGACTTCTCAAATTTGCCATTTTTCCAAGAATTCATTTTGTGCTGTTTAAGACCTGGTTATTTCCCATGAGCCACACATGCTCCCAACCTTTCTTGAAGTAGTCCACACCTTCCTTCCCAGAGCTAGTATCTATATGCCCATCTGAGTTGTGTTTAAGTACATATGTACATAAATTGCATTGACACCATCCAGTATTTAATATATAAATATATACCAACTTCACCAGCCTCAGGGCAGGGAAATATTTCACATCCCTCTCCCAGAATTAAAACATTTGAAGGTTGTTACACACACACTAGGCCTTGGACACACTGATCAAAAGGATCCTAAAGCCGAGTCGGCACCACGTGTTCCAGCACTCTCTCCAGGTTTCTCATAATGGTGGTTACTAGGTGCCAGATGTGGCAAACGCTCCTGTCAGAGGCCTACTAAACACCTCTTATAACCTGGATCAAACCAATTTGGTACCAGACGACTGAGTCTTACCCCTGCCTGCCTCCAGGTTAACACACATCTGGCAGCAGGTGGCATTCTACCCCACCCCTTTCTGGAGGTGGTTCTGGACACTTCAAAACCTTTGACACTTAAAACACGCTAGACATCTGCAAATGAACAATCAGACAAAGCATTGCTGGGAGTTGGGAATTTTGGAAACTCTGTTCACTTACCACCAAATTTATTGAAGCCACCACGGTCACTTCCGCTGGAGAAGACAAGTTAGAAGAAAGGACATGAAGCTTCCAACGGCTACAAAAGGGCGGTTTTTTTTTTATTTTGTTTAACATTCCCCAAACATGCGCAGGTGTTTTGGGAAAAAGATACAAGTGGCTACTAAAATACATTCCCCTTCCTGACCACCCCTTGTCTGACCTCTGAGCATGTCACACACACGTGTGCAATTTCTCAAACACAGTTTTTAAGGATTTTGCTTAAAAGATTATATATCTGTATTTCCTCTGGAAAAAAAGACCCAATTTTCCTTGGTCGTTCTTCCGATGTAGATGTTTTTTCCTCTTGTCGTGAGTGGCTGACAACCCAGTAGTTGGTTTAAAAGCCCTACCCCCAATTTACCCAGAAGACATTTCACACCAGGCTGGGGTAGCCCTGAACACGTATTTGTGGTTTTTGCTTTGAAAGCAGCAAGCAGACCCAACCCCATTCCATAAAAAAGTCAAAACCAAAGGCAATCTCCCCTTAAAGCAAGACAAACTTAGCTAAGCCCTATCCTAACTACTGAGCTGTTTTTGATCTCCCCCCACCCCCGGGGTCACCCCTTCTACACTGCGAGAAGAGCGGAGTATTTTGCAATGTCACCTTTCATACCTGTGGCACATAAAATGCAGAGCAAGTTAACAGTCACATAACAGTTGTTTTTCTTTTTAAAAAAGTTTTGCATTAAACCCACGCACACAACAGAGTTTTCCTTATTTTTGTACGGTTTTTGAGATTGCCCCCACCCACCTCTGAACACTTACCGTAAACAAACTCATTAAAAAACCTACTTTTTCCAAAAAAGGAGTAGCACAGACATTTCTCCCCTTGTCCAGAGAGACAGAACAGGGTGTCCTTCAAAATCTTATTTACGAACAGATTTGACGACTGCTTTAACATCAAATCTAAGGTTTTACTACTTCAAAATCATCTACAGCAGGAAGGGGAGGAAAAGAAGGTCCAGTTGGGACAAGTAACCAGGGGGAGAGGAGACAGTGGAGCAAATAGATGAGGTACCACTGTCGATCCTGATTTTATACAAAGGTCTCCACACTTACATCAGATAGCCCCATAAACCAAGTCACACACGTAAAATCATTACTGCCAATAAAATTAGTGCAAATCAAGCTCATGGATTCAAGTGACTACAAAACACAGGAAGAATAGCCATTCCTGAAAGCTGAAGTCAGATTCACCATTAACAACTCCCTTAGAGGACACGTGGGAATACAAGTAACAAGTTTCCCTATTTCCCAGGAGTGGGATCATCGGTTTCACTTTGCAGAGAAAGAAGCTTTACTGCCGAGTTTCCTGCCTAGGACATCAATGACTCCAATCCATACACACCCATATATTTTTCCTTTTTCTTTGAAAATAAGTGTTAATACTCAAATCTCTACTCAGAGAGGTCTGGGTGGGAGTTCAGACTCCCAAGTTCTCACAAAAATAAAATGGGGATGTACGAAGAAACAGTCACTGCCTCCCACCAAAAATCCAAGTCCCCACAAATCTCTAGGAGACTAACCATGCACTAAGGGACTGGGGTTTAAGGGAGATTCATGCAACCCTCCACACTCCCCAAATGATACACCCTGGCTCACTAGACACCTACCCCATGCCGCCTCTGCCGCCACGGCCACCTCCACGACCTCTAGGTTCGTAGCCACCACTGCTGCGGTTGTAACCACCGCCACCGCCCCGGCCGCGGCCCCCACGATCCTGCTGGCCTCCCCCGTAGCCACCGCCACCACTCTGGTCCTGACTGCCATAACCGCCACCACTCATGGAGGACTGATCTTGGCCATAGCCACCTGTCAAGAGAAAAAGGAGGTTTTTTAAAAAAAAAAAAAAACCTGTAAACGTGCCATAGAACAGTTCACTGTGCCATGAAATCAGAACAGAAATAAAAGGGTGGCTAGAAAATAAGCAAGATTTTAAAAAACCTCTTTAGAGTAAAGGAGTATAGATCCACAGGAAATAAATATGACAGATAAGAGCAATGCTGAAGCCAGCGTCTCACCTCCACCACCCCCTCCGCCACCTCCACTGTTACTGTTGTACTGGTTCTGCTGGCCATAGCCCTGAGGGGGATTATAAGAGCTTTGATGCTGCCCATAGCTCTGCTGCTGTCCACCGTAGCCAGACTGCTGGCCATAGCCCCCACCCTGGGGCTGTCCATAGCTGCTGCTTTGAGAACTGCTACCGTAACTAAGGAAAAGGAAAAGAACAGACTGTCAAACATGCCCGAAAGGTTCCACCCCATTTTCTTCACCCAACAACTGCCCCTCCCCCTTACTCTCCATAGTTGTTCTTAACCCCGCTAATTACTGTCCTCCATCAATTTACCCCATACCTTCCAGGCCTCCCCAACACAACTCCTTACCTTCCCGAGGTGCTACTAGGAGCTGGCTGCTGGCCGTAGCCAGGGTAGGACGACTGCTGCCCGTAAGACGACTGAGAACTCTGGCTACTGCCATAGCCACCCGTCGAGCCATATCCCTGGGGAGCTGACTGAGTGTTATAACCTGCTACAAAGAAAAGTCACAAAAGCTATGAAGAAGGGGAAAAGGCAGATAATGGGCTGAAGAAAGTACTACACACTATATTACCTAATACCCATACTTTTGCAAAAGTCAGCCTCCAAAAAGCTGCTAGTAAACCCTGTAAGTCATAATCAAAGTTACCCTTCTTAGGTTAATATTCCAGCTCCCATCAACTTCAGAGCTTCTACCTCACCTCAGAGTCCAGGACCACCACACAACCCAAGAGACCCCTAGTCATCGACAGGATAAACAGGGCAGCCAACTGTTACTTACAGTTCAGCCTGTCAACATAAAACTCCACCTCCTGGTGTGCTACCACCATATGTAGTAATCTGACTTCAGGTATCTTCAAACAAATAATTTCCCCCTTGGTAAGTATCAAAAGCCTAAACCTTTCCCCTTTTAGGACTACTCCCCACTACACACATCTCGCTTTCATATGGAAGGAAAATGGGGAAAGACACAGCATAAGAGAAAGGTAAGAAAAAGGGAAGAAGAATCAAACCAATAAACACTTTTTGTTTGAAACGACAAATATTTCAAGGCCTTTGTAGGAATTACAGACTGGCTAAGGGAAAACATGGCTACAGAAGTGATACTTGTCAATGAGGAAAACAATATTCAGAAAAGGCAGGAAAACCCACTAAAAGACTCACTGTTCTGGGTCTGTCCGTAAGAACCACCATAGCTGCTCTGGCCATAGCCGGAAGTGTCTGCTGACTGGCCGTAACCACCGTAACTCTGCTGTCCATAGGGCTGATTACTCTGCTGGGAATAACCCTGCCCAGGCTGGGTGGGGTAGGTCCCATAGCTAGAGAGAAAGACAATCAGTGTCATCAAAAAGCTACCTTAGATGCCCTTACCCTCCAACCCTCTACAAGTCCAGCCTCTACAAGCCCAGAAATGACACTCACCTTTGGGTTGCTTGCTGGGTATAGTCTGCAAAAGAAAAATACAACCTCATTACCTTCAGTCGCTTCTAAGAATTTTAAAAGCTAAATTCCCTACCTCAAGGCCAGAATTAAAAAAATAAAAAAGCAAAGCAAAATTATGTTGCAAGAAAGGGCAGCAACACTCCCTCATAAAAACACTAGTGAAGGCGGCAAGGTGGCAGCTCAAAGCTGTCTTACAATAAAAAAAAAAAACATATTTCTACAGAAATTAGGGGGCCTTTTAACTATTGGGAAAACCGAGTATTGTGTGGGCAGTTGTATTTCTCTGCAAATTCAGTTCACGGCAAGAACTGCGCACATTTGCACACAGTGCGTTTCCCACTCTGTGAGGGCAGTTATCACCAAGAGTCATGAAACGGTCACTTGCCCAAAATCACGGGGCTAAGGGGGTGGGACAGGTTTGTAACCAAGCTGGAGGCAGCAGTGCTGGAATATGGCCTCCACTCTATCAACCGAGACCCAAAGAACATGAACATCTCAGAGGAGGCCATCTTTTCACCTCTGACAATCCCGGGGACTGGCAAAGGAGCCTTCTACTGCAAAGCCAAGGAACCAAGAACGCGCTATCACCCCACCTAAGGGCGACCACCATCCAAGCGCTCTCCTAAGGCGGCCAGTCACCTGGTACTCAACAACCTGGCCCTGCGGCTGGCTCGAAAGATTCCATTACCTCCCCTACCTCGCCTTCCTCAGCGCTGTGCGGAGACCCGGTGAGCCCAAGGTAGCCAGGGCGCTTTTAATACGCCACAGCGAAGACGCGAAAGCAAGATGCGCGGCTCTCCCCCAGTACAGGAAACCAAGCGCTTCCCCCGCAGGAAAGGGCAAAAGCACCGGGAGGGTGTGGCCTCGGCGGCCGTGCCTTTCGGTTCCCACCTCAGAAATGGTAAATTTAGGCCCACCTCAGGCTCGGTCCCCAAATCCACAGGAAGACCCCCAAACCCATCCCTAACCGTTAGGCGGGCGCGCGACCCCGACGCCGAGCGCCCGCCCGTGGCCGCGTGGCAAACTAGGCGGGAACCGGGCGGTCCCGCCCCTTCCCGAGGGACCCAGGAGGCAAGGCCCACACCGGACGCGCGCCGCGGAGTCTCCAGCGGAGGGTCTCGCGACAAAAAGCAGAGCCAACACGAGGCGGGAGGGGGGTACGAGCCGCGAGAAAGGGGGGAGGGGCCAGGAGAGCGCGTGCGCGTACCGAGTGCCCGGATGCAGCACTGCGACAAAGCGGGCCCGAGAGAGGGTCTGGGAACGCCGGGGGTGGGGGAGGGAAAGACTCCAAGGACCGAGCATTTCCATTTGTGTCCCACGTTTCAAATCACCAAGCGTCCCTCCCAACCTGCACCTCAAGTAAAGGGACTGCGAAGGGAAGACGTCCCGCCCCGCGCGAGGCGCCAGAGGAGCGAAACAAAATGGCGACATCGGCCTCCCCCTTCTACCCCTTTCCGATGCTTCCCGCCACAGCGAGAAGGTCCTACACGCGATGGCCGCCCGAGTCCCACCGAAAAACAAAAGCCTAGCTGGGAGGGAACGAGGCCCCGGGCTGGCGCGCCACCACCGCCACGCGCCCTTACATACCGTTTGAGGCCATGTCCGCGCACGCGCGCACAGGCCGACAAGCAACAAGATTCCACCAACACAGAGCACCGACGCCTCGAGGACTGAGCGGCCCCGCCTCCTGCGTCGAGGTTTATGTACGCCTCCCCGCCTACGTACCGCGGAGGAATGCACCAAGTGCGGAAAGAAAAGGGGGGAGACGGCCCAACGCCTACAACTCGCCAGGGACTGTAGAGGGTTTGAGAAGACACAGGGATCAGGTTAACGAAGAACCTTGAAATCAATGTATGGAATCAATTTTTTATGGCCAATAGCTCTGGTTCTCTCTGCAAGACTAACCCACAATCTACTTCCACACCCATAAGGGCATAATGGTACGCCCCCTCTGGGGGCGGGGCGAAGGGCCCAGGGCGTCTGCGGACGGAACTGTAGTCAAAACCAGGAGTCGCGGGGCGGGAACTGAAATTCCTATGGCTGGCCCCTTTCACTGGGCCCCACTTTCACTGTGGAGGGCAAGCTGCTGCCCTCCGGCGCCTTTCCACTGCGCCAAATGAGTCGTCCCTTCGGCTGCCAACCTCCCTGGTCTGGCTCTAACAGTCCGACCCTACTCTCCTGGCGTCTGGGTTTTCACTTCATCCTCTTTCAGAGTTGCGTTGCCTTAGTCCTTAATGAGATTTATGGATTGTGACGTTTGACCTGAAAGGATAGAGTTTTTCGCGGCCCCCTGTGCCCTGCTCTGGTCCAGTACTGATCCCTCACTCAAGCCTTCCAGTTTTTGCCCCTGACTAGCCTTTGGTCAGGAAAGCCCAGGCCTTCTGAGCCTCAGAGAGCTCTGAGATTAGAGAGCCTCCTGCCACCCAGCATTTCACTGATAAGGGGCTACCTTTTCTTTTCCTGATTGGAAGCCAGGTCTCTGGCTGTAACACACTAATACTGCGGTTTTCTGAAGTCTGTTCACTCCGTGACCAGTGCAAGAATGAAAAGTGAAATTCAGGGCCTCCCTGGTGGCGCAAGGGGTTAAATCTCAGCGCTATGGGGGCCTCCCAGTGGTGCAGCGATTACGTGGCAGACCTCTCCTGCCTCGCCCCCTCAGCAGTGTATTTCTGATCTGCTTGTTCTGCTCCCCGCTCTGGCTCTGGTGAACCCTTTCGCCGCCCCATGCCTCTGGCCTGTACCCCAGCTTGCATGTATAAATAAAAAAATAAATCTTTAAAAAAAAAATCTCAGCACTAACTATGAAGCTGTCTGCAGCCACTGCAGCATGAGTTCAATTCCCTGGCCAGGGAGCCTCCCACAATGGCCAGGCAGACCTCTCCTGTCTCCCAGGCTGCTCCCCTCCGCGGGGTATTTCGGTCAATCTGCCTGTTCTGCCCCCTACTCTGTCTCTGGTGAATCCTCTCACCCCTCCACACCTCTGGCCTACACCCCAGCATTGTATGCATAAATAAATCTTTTTAAAAAAAAGTGAAATTCAAATTAACTTTAACTGCTATTCAGCCTCTCCAGAAGGCAATATGAAAGACTGAATAAAACAAAGCAAACAAGGTTACTCCTGGTACTTATGCCTTGCAGGTTTTCCTTCCCAAATTACCTTTCACCTGTATTGCAGAAATTCCTTTGGACATGCTTCCCTAGAGAAACAATTGAGGGTTGCATCCTAGGCCTGCCCACGAACTTCTACAAAACCCCTGATTTAAGCCAATTTAGGGCAGTGTAACTGGAGAGGAAGCAAAGGGAAGTCCATCACTCACTCATTCATTCTGCAAATATTAAGTGCCCACAGATACTGTCCTGGGCACTGAGGATGCATTAGTGTATAAAACAGATGAAGGAATTTAATAACAAAGCTAATGTTTAATAATGGTAATATTTACATTACATAGCTATGACACTTTAATAAGGTCTACTGAATATTAGGCACTATTCTGAGGGCTAGGAGTATAATTTGTTTAATCATATTCTTCACAATGAAAGATTGATGTGAGAATTACATCTTACAGATGAGCAAATGGCACAGGAAAATCAAAAATCGTATGGGCCCTCCCTGGTGGCACAACGTGAGTTAAGCACAGCGCTGTGTAGCTGTGGGCAGCTGCAGCCCGAGTTTGATGGCTGGCCAGGGAGCTCCCACATGGCGCAGCAGACCTCCCCTGCCTCGCATGCTGCTCCCCTCAGCAGTGTATTTCAGTCGATCTGCCTGTTCTGCTCCTCACTCTCTATCTGGTGAACCCTCTCACCACCCCACACCTCTGGCCTGCACCCCAGCTTGTATGCAAAAATAAATAAATCTTTAAAAAAATTCAAAAATTGTGCCCGGGGTAACACAGAAAGTGGCAAAGCCAGGTTCCAACCCAGGCAGCCTGACTCAAGACTTCCTGCTTTTACCCCTGTGCTTCAACAATCATCACTTAAGCACTTTGTCTGTATGCCACACCTGAGGTAGACTTGGAGAAGGAAGGATAAAAAAGATTTTAAAAAAGGATAAACCAGGGTGGTATAGCCAGGGGGTGAAACGTGGATGGAACACATAGACCCCAAACCAAAGTGTACTTGAATCAAATGTGGTTAAGTGCTTTAATACGGAATCAAGGACTCAGGAAACTGCCAGGAGAGCAAGACGTCCATGGGGTAGACAGCACAGGAAAGGAGAAAGGTGGTAACGCTGAAGCCTTAAGGAGGAGGAAGGTGGCTCCAAGCAGTGAGAAAGAGGAAAGCGTGGAACACGTGGAAGGGATGGCAGAAACAAAAGTTGGGTGGGGAAGGGCACTCATGGGGCACAGAGAGAGAGGGGTAGGCTCAGATTGTGAGTGGCCATTTCTCACGGTGTATCTGTCAGCTGGAGCAAGACACCCCTGGGACATGTGCCCCAGTTCACCACAATCTCCCCTAACTCCTCAGTATTTCTTACATGGAAACCAGGCTCAGTTGTCGTTCCTAACAGGAGTTCAATACAGTTTTTCTTTGAGTTAAAAAGCAAGGGGAAGTATTTCTTCCCTTCAAAAGTAGGAAAACCAAAAGAAGCCCTGGTTTTCAGGCCACCAGCTGGCCCTTAAAGCCAGTTTGGTTTGGGACTAATTCCCAGGTCATCTCTTTTTGTGCAATTACTCACCTCTTTTTGTGTTAGAGACCAGTGAAGTCTGTGGGGCCCTTCTTAAATAATATTTTTAAATACATAAAACAAATTTTGTAAGAATGTAGGGTCAAAGGAAACCGATAAATGACAATAATATCTGAGAGTGAGATCTGATCCATCTTCATTTTGAAATACAGTAGAATGTTAAAAATGTTTTAAGATACCTGTCGAAACTGCAATGTGATAGGAAGGTTTCTGAGATTTCTGTTGGTGACAAAGACCCAGAAACTGCTATGATTTGTTGCCTGTAGTTGTCATGTTGAGAAAATGCTAAATATCAATTGGAGGTTAGTGAAAATAAAATGTAGGCCTCCCTGGTGGAGCAAAGGGTTAAGTCTCAGCACTATGAAGCTATCCACCGCCACTGCAGCATGAGTTCGATACCCAGGTGGGGAGCTTCCCACACGGCGCAGCAGACCTCTCCTGCCTCGCCCACTGCTCTCCTCAGCAGTGTACTTCAGTAGATCTACCTATTCTCCTCCCCACTCTGTCTCTGGTGAATCTTCTCACCCCCCCACACACACCTCTGGCCTACACCCCATTTCTTGTATGCATAAATAAATAAATATTTAAAAAGAAAATGTAATGTCCAAAACTGTGGCACACACACACCTATGTTATCCTCAGAACCCTTGGTTAAAAAGTCTAGCTCTAGACAATCCCATCACACTGTGCCTTCAGTGACCAGATGTGTGTTTCCTACCACGACCCTCCTGAGTCCCAGGTCTATCTCCTGATCATCACCCAACACGATTTTGTCAAACAGATGCATCACACATGATTACAGGAAGCAACCACTGGTGGAAATATTTAAATGTTCCCGCCAGCATAGCAGCCCAAGCCTTTAGTTCTTCAAGGGTAACTCTGGTGGGGATTATAATATCCTTAATGTCATCAACGTCGATGGCATGCAGCAACAGCACTGGAGTTTCCACCAGATGAGTTCTGTGGTACTGTCGGCCCTTGGCTTGATAGGCATTTCTGGCTGGGAAGTATCCAAGCCTGACTCTTTGACCCTCTCAGAAATTTGGCAACCTCTATAAAGCCAAAAGAAAATAGAGTCACTATACAAAGGGCAAAATGGAGCTGGCCAACACAGGTGCGTGAAGGAACCTTACCCTAGCCTTGCAGGACTTTACAGCTCTCTTCAAAAATCAGCAGACACCAGGGGCCTCCCTAGTGGCGCAGCGGTTGAGCGCTGCGCTGTGGAGCTGTCAGCAGCTCGTGATGCGAGTTCGACGCCCAGCCGGGGAGAATCCCACATGGTGCAGCAGACCTCTCCTGCCTCACCCGCTGCTCCCCTCAGCAGTGTATTTCTGATCTGCCTATTCTGCTCCCCACTCTGTCTCTGGTGAACCCTCTGGCCGCCCCATGCCTCTGGCCTGTACCCCAGCTTGCATGCATAAATAAATCTTTAAAAAAAAAAAAAAATATATATATATATATATATATATATTCTTTGTCTCCTCTGTCTTTTCTAATTGTATTAAAGTTTCTTTCCACAAAAGGTCCCATATGCTTTGTACTGATGCAGCGGATGGTGGAACCCATTTAGAACAGAGCAGGTCTGGGGGTTTAGGGGGTGCCCTTCTCTCCTGCCCTGTAACAGACCCACACAAGGAAGTGGGGGTAGAAGAAATCAACATAACCATTAGCACAATCCCTAAGTGCCAGCTCCAAGATTACAAAGCATAGGTAGGGCTTTGTATGAGCTAGAGGGCAGTCTCTAGGGCCAAAGATATGGAAATTGAGCCCATTGTAGAATCTCTGGTCTCTTTCCTAACTCTAGCTAGCCAGTAAACAGACAGTCATCCTCGAGGAGGATGAGTCCCTCCCAACTGAAAGAGGGTTATATCAGTACTATCCCGGCAGGAACTCGGGGCAGCCATTTCTCTGCCCACCTGTGCCTATGCAGGTGCTTTCCTTTACCAACTCTGTGTCTGCAGGGCAGTGGCCTGCCTGTCTGCCCGTGACCTGAACCATGAAGGCCTCTCAGCAAACCTGCCCTCAGCGGGGCAGCTCTTTCTGCCCGCTTGTGTCTGTACAAGTGTCCTTTACTTCCCTGTCCTAATAAACCTGTTCTTTAAGTATAACTGAGTCTCTGTCTCGTGGAGAAACTTGTCACATGCCGCCAAAGGGAGCTCTGGTGAAACCTTTCCCAGAGTAAACCCAAGGACCCCGCTCCGCTCTCAAATCCATTGACTCTAAAACGACATCAAGGCCTCCCTGGTGGCGCAGCGGTTAAGCGCTGTGCTGTCGAGCTGTCGGCAGCAGCAACGTGAGTTCAATGCCCAGCCAGGGAGATTCCCACATGGCGTGGCAGAACTCTCCTGCCTCGCCCGCTGCTCCCCTCAGCAGTGTGTTTCCGTCCATCTGCCTGTTCTGCTCCCCACTCTGTCTCTGGTGAACCCTCTCACCACCCCAAGTCTCTGGCTTGTACCCCAGTTTGTATGCATAAATAAATCTTTAAAAATAAATAAATAAATAAATAAATAAATAAAACGACATCACTCTCACCCCCCACCTCTGGCCTACACCCCAGCTTGTATGCATAAATAAATAATCTTTAAAAAAAATAGACCTTGTGAGGGTAATTAGCTTTGCAGCAAGGGGGTGGGATGGGTCAGCCTTCCCTGAAATGATGGCGTTTCAGCTAGGAGTTTACCAGGTGAACAAGATTTTGGTCTGGAAAGGGGAAGGAAGAAGGTGCCAGCTTGACTGAGGGCCTGCCCTGGCCAGTAACCTGGGCCTGGTTTCCCTGTCTACAGGGTAAGGGAGGAAGAGCAGGCAGTGTCCCTCCTCTGAGCGACAGTGTGGGAGGGTGGAGAGAGTATGGACTTTGGGCCAGACCCAGACCACCTCTAGCCTGAACGGCATCTTTGTGCAAATTAGAGAAAGGCCGCCCTTCTTCCAGGCTGACTTGGCCCATGCAGGACCCAAGAAGAAAAGAAAGCAGGAGCTGGATCTCACCAGGCCCTTATTCACCCCTCAGCAGCAAACTTTTCCACAGTACAAAACCTCCACTGCCCTAAGCAGAGGCCCTGAGGCTTAAGACAACTCTACTTGGAATCACTCAAAACTGGAATTAAAGCAAGTGACCTCATAGGTCATAGATGGTGAAGAGTAAGTGATATTTCCGTCTGCACATCACCAGTAATGCCGGGAACAGTAGAGAAGAATAAAAGTGCTTTTCTCTCTCACTCGTCCTTCAAGATGCACAGCGTCAAGCAAGAAATAATAGCTTTATTATTTCTTCGGGCAGCACCCAGGACAGGAAGCGCCTCTGTCTGTGTAGGGCCCACTTAGGTTTTGTGTCTCAGTGGAGAGGTTGTCATGGTAAACAGAACTGGGAAAGTAAATACTGAGCAGGTGTGGGATCCCCAGCCCCCACCCTTTGTTCCTGGGATGTAGTTTGGAGGCAAGTTCTAGGTGAAACTAGAATAAAGTCAGGCAGGGGGCCTCTTCTGGGACCAAAGTCTCAGTTTGAGGGTATCTGCTGAAAGCAGCAGGCGGACATTATGGTCAGATGAGCATGCCGAGCTAGACCACTTCAATAGGAAGTTAAGTGTAAATAGAATTAGAGGTAGGATGCTTTGAGCACTAACACCTTTGGCGCCCCCCCCCAGGGCAACTTCCTGTATTCCCTGCCCCCTAACTTGTGTGAGACTATGATGCATCCCCAATCCACATCCCCACCATACACCGTCCTCCCCACTGCCCACCTTCCTGGAATCTAAGCCCTTCTAATAAAAGTGTGAGGCTGGGCCAGTAGAGCCACCATTTCTCCAGAGGGGTGGTCTCTCTAGGTGACCCTTTCTCTCTCTCTACTTGGACTCTTGAGTCGCTTCTTTCTCTGTCCCGTGCCGCTTCCAACATTGCCACCCCACGAGGTGACAAGCAGGTAATTGGGCTGCGTGAAGAAAACACCTGCTTGGACCAGATGAATGAGGGTCACACAGGTCATTTGGGTCTGACAGAGAGAAAGAGAGAGATTGAGATCCCAGGGGAACAGAGATGTCCCGGGACATCCCAGAGTACTGGTTCATGAAAACATAACATAAAAGACTAGTGGGGGCCTCCCTAGTTGCACAAGGGGTTAAGTCTCATCATTACGAAGCTATCAGCAGCCACTGCAGCACGAGTTTGATCCCCAGCCAGGGAGCTTCCCACAGGGTGAAGCAGACCTCTCCTGCCTCTCCCACTGCTCCCCTCAGCAGTGTATTTCGGTCTATCTGCCTGTTCTGCTCCCCACTCTGTCTCTGGTGAATCCTCTCACCACCCCACACCTCTGGCCAACACTCCAGTTCTTATATGCATAAATAAATAAAAATAAATCTTTAAAAAAAAAATAAAAAGACTAGTGGCATTTCTGCATCGTTGCCTTTCTCAGAGGCCCACCCGGAGATAACAGTGAAGGGAGAAGAGCCAAGAAAGCATAGCAGTACTGGGGGGAGGGGGACTCTTGACTAATGTGCAAAAGAATCTGAAGGAACTTGTTGATGCTTGACTGGTTTATGCAAAGAAAGATTTGAACCCTAAGGTGCCAAATATATGTATTTTTTTTCAGATTCACTTTTGCATATTTGGACAGGAAGACTCAAGTAAAACCACTAAGAAGCATTCTGACTTTCTCTGTGAGGCAACTAAAATGAAAACTGCACTTAGAAGAACAATCTTTAGTGGATGTCTAAGGGAACTGTTTTGGGCAGTAAGAGTTACTTAAGTTCTCTTAAATTTTCTTTAACAGGGTGGTCCCCAGCAAAAGGGTGTGTTCCAGGTTCCCTGCCCCACCCAAGGGAGGGTGGAGCTGAGCAGGAGAGATAAGAAGATGGAGACAGAGAGAAGGAGAGTCACAGAGAAGACTGGAGAAGGAAGGATGCAGGATGGAGAGCCAGAAGAGGCACAAGCACCAGAGAGACATGTAAAGAAGCTGCACTGGCCTGAACTGATTGAAATACATGTGGGTGAGAGACCCGCGGGGAGGTTGACTATGGTAATGTTAATCTTGGTTTTGATTTTGCTCTTTAACTCTCAGAATTGTCTGACTGTTTCTGACCTTTTGTATGGGTCCCTGCCAAAAGGTGTTTTAGACTTGTGGCAGGCTTTCAGGACTTGATTTGGGCTAATCCCATCTGTACTTTTACCCACAAGGGGTTGGGTAACTTTGGGTGCTTGATTTACAAACTATATTTGTCTTTACTGTCTTTTCTAATTGTTCCGGCGGTGTCCCTCTCCCTGCCCTGTAACATTTCTAAGAGCAAAATCTTAAAAAGGATAAGAAATCAGCGAGATTTTTTACACTGTTTTTTTTTCCATACTAAGTCTTCAAAATCACGCACACACAATTTTCTGTTTCCTGCTAAACAGGGTTTTGGGCTGTTTGTTTCTTAAGAATTTTGTCCTGAGACTTTCGCCTCTTACCTAATGAGAAACCAGAGAGTTTAGCGACTCCTTTTAAGATTTATTTATTTATGCGTGGAAGAACTAGGTGTAGGCGAGAGGGTGCAGAGAGGATTCGACAGACACAGAGTGGCGAGCAGAACAGGCAGATCAACTAAAATACACTGCTGAGGGGAGGTCTGCTGCACCATATGTGGGTTAGCTCCCTGGCTGGGAGAACACAGGCCATAGTGGTGATAATGCTGAAACTTAATCCCTGTACCACCAGGGAGGACCTCACAACCCCTTTCTTTAGTAAAAACTTGATATGAAACAACTTAGGAAAGTTTTGCTTTCAAAAATGAGAATTCTTGCAAAGGACAACACGATAAGACTGGGAGACCTGCTCACTTACTTGATGAATTAAGACATTTTTATGGGCATATTTGACTCTGATAATTTTTAGATGAAGATGTGTTTCTTCTCTGTGGTAGTGATGGAGAAAATAGAAATTAATGGAAGGGGCACCACAAGACAAAGCTGACTCACAAGCAGGTGGGGGTAGAAGGACTCAACATAATGATTAGCACAATAACCAAAAAACCCTAGGCCTCAGCACCTAAGTTACAAAGCCAGTAGGTATCAGACTGCTGAGCTGGAAGGTGAAGATATGGAGATTGAGCCCATTGTAGAATCTCCTTCTCCTTTCAAATTCTATTAGTTATTCATCATCAGTAGCAGCCAGCCATCCTCAAAGATGAGCCCCTCCCTACTAAAAGAAGATGATAAAACCTAACCAGCCCCCACAAAGGGGCAGCTCTTTCTGCCCACTTTTGTGTTTGCAAGCATTCTTTACTATTCTATCCCTTTTTCTAATAAACCTGTTTAGGTATAACTAAGTCTCTGACTCATGGAGAAACTCGCCGTGTGCCACTGAAAGGGACGCTCTGGTGAAACCTTTCCCAAGATGGACCCAAGGACCCCACTCTCAAACCCATCATCTCCAAAAAAACATCAGTAGGAGAACCAAAAATCTCACCACCACAAGGCCTCCCTGGTGGTGCAACGGTCAAGCGCAGCACTATGAAGCTATCCAGAGCTACTGCAGCACCAGTTCAATACCTGGCCAAGGAGATTCCCACATGGTGCAGCATACCTCTCCTGCCTCGCCCGCTGCTTCCCTCTGCAGTGTATTTCTGATCTGCCTGTTCTGCTCCCCACTCTGTCTCTGGTGAATCCTCTTACCACCCCGCACCTCTGGCCTACACCCCAGCTTGTATGCATAAATAAATAAATATTAAAAAAAAAAACCTCACCACCACTAAGTGCAACATTGAAGTTGCTTCATTTTAGTCCACAGGGGGAAACAGCATGGTTCTGCTCAAAATAATCGTTACCTACTACTTTTTCTATAAAAACAGGCTACATCCTCTGTACCAAAATTGCATAGAAATTTGCTGATAATCGTATAATGTATCTAAATGGTATCATAACCCACCAAGACGTCCCTATTTTAGCACTTGTTTTCATTGGTCTTAGACAACAGGTATTTACATTGAAACAGTTCAAATGACTCCTCCTCTGACAATTTTCCTGTGTAGTCATGAATTCATTTCTAGAACCCTTTTTGGTGGGGTCATCTAAGGAACATATTAAGAACTTGAATACACTCAAGTGCCACGAGTAATTGAAATTTATCAGGGTCACTAAAGTACCTTTGTCCCAGCTTTGGGCTATTCAGTTACTGCCCAAAGCAAATAGATGTGCAGGGCACGATTATCTAGTAACTCAGACTTTCACCTTCGCCTTTAAAATTTCTGAGGAACTGGATCTTCAGTCTCTGTCTTCTGGAACCCTTTATCTCAGAAAAAGAAACTAGAGGGCAAAATGGGCACACACCTAAAGACAGAATGTGTTCTGATGTTGAAAATCTCATGGATGAAATCTGGAGAATTTCGCAGAAGAAACAGAGATGGTAAAATGATGTACACTTTTCCTGTAACAGAGAAAGGAACAACAAAGAAGCTTCCTATAACAGGGTGAACCTATGGCTTTATAATGGGGTGATATAAAAATAGGTTCCAACAGTGGGGATTCCGGTTGCACACCGGGGGACCATCTGGCAGGAACTGTCTGAAGTGCTGGCTGGGAATGGCACGCGGACAGCACACTGGCAGAGGCAGTTTCAGGGTGCTCGGGCCGCGGTATGGGTGAAGGGCAGAGCAAGAAGAGAACAGGAGGGCCGCCTTGGTGGCGCAGCGGTTGAGCGCTGCTCCGTGGAGCTGTCAGCAGCGAGCGATGCGAGCTCGACGCCCAGCCGGTGAGAATCCCACATGGCGCGGCAGACCTCTCCTGCCTCGCCCGCTGCTCCCCTCAGCAGTGTATTTCTGATCTGCCTGTTCTGCTCCCCACTCTGTCTCTGGTGAACCCTCTCGCCGCCCCACGCCTCTGGCCTGTACCCCAGCTTGTGTGTATAAATAAATAAATCTTTAAAAATAAATAAATAAAATACAAAGTGCTTCAGTGGATTAAAATGTGGCATAGATCCACAATGGAATACTACTCGGCCGTAAAAAAAGATAAACTCTTGGGTCTCCCTGGTGGTGCAGGGACTAAAGTCTCAGCGCTATCAAGCTATAGGCAGCCACTGCAGCATGAGTTTGATCCCCAGCCAGGGAGCTGAACCACATGGCGAAGCAGACCTCTCCTATCTTGCCCACTGCTCCCCTCAGCAGTGTGTTTCAGTAGATCCACCTGTTCTGCTCCCCACTCTGTCTCTGATGAATCCTCTCACCACCACCACCACCACCGGCCGCACCTCTGGCCTACACCCCAGTTCTTGTATGCATAAGTAAATAAAAATAAATCTTTAGGGCCGCCCTGGTGGTGCAAGCAGTTAGGTCTTAGCACTATGAAGCTAACGGTCCCCAGCCAGGAAGCTGACCCACATGGCGCAGCAAACCTCTCCTGTCTCACCTGCTGCTCCCCTCAGCAGTGTATTTCAGTGGATCTGCCTTTTCTGCTCCCCACTTTGTCTCTCGTAAATCCTCTTACCCTCCACACCTCTGGCCTACACCCTAGTTCTTGTTTGCATAAATAAATAAATCTTTAAAAAAACAAATAAGTCTTTTTTTTAAAAAAAAGGGTGCCTCCCTGGTGGCGCAAGGGGTAAAGTCTCAGCACTATGAAACTATCAGCAGACACTGCAGCACAAGTTCCATCCCCAGTCACGGAGATTCACACATGGTACAGCAGACCTCTCCTGCCTCGCCCGCTGCTCCCTTCAGCAGTGTATTTCAGTGGATCTGCCCGTTCTGCTCCCCACTCTGTCTCTGGTGAATCCTCTCATCACCCCCCCACACCTCTGGCCTATGCATAAATATATAAATCTTTAAAAATGTATAAACACAAATTAAAAAATTTTTAATTTAAAAAAATTATAAACTCTTGCCATTTCTAACAATGTGGATGGAACTGTACGGGGATTATGCCAAGTAAAATGAGTAGGAAGAAGACAGACAAATATCAGATGATTTCACTCATATGCGGAATATAGAGGAAAAAACAACAACAAAGGAATTGACAAAATAAAACCAAAACAAATATGAGAAATATGACTGCAGCTCTGAGGGTGTTAGAGAGGGAGGGCGGGTGGGCTGGCAGGAACAAAGCAGTAGGAGGGGGCACAATGGCCTCTGGCAAAGGACCTGGGAGCTTTGATGGTGGGGGTGGTGTGCTAACACAGCTGAGGAGGGGTGCACCTATTCCCCTAAATCATGTAGTGTTGTAAACCAATGCCACCGCAATAAGAAAAGAAAATACAAAGCTCTAGACAGCACTACAATTTAAATATATACTTTCATGTAACAATCCATGTCACAAAACAAATATTTGGGGTAAATGTGTAAACATGAGAAGGAAAGAAGGAAGGAGAAAGGCACTCAAAAAAACTTTTCTTTAGAAAAGTTATATCTATCTATAGTTACCATATTAGAAATTAAAACTGATCATTTTTTAAAAACACAAGGACACACAAGCACTTATTTCATTGGTCATCAGAGCAATAAGATCATCACATATTATGTTGTCTCTGGAAAACTTCAGGCAATGAAAAAGGCAAATAGCCTTTTAGTATTATTACGAAAATAGTTTTGATCTTGCAGACAACCCACTCTGAGAAATGCCGTACTAGATGATTATGCTGTAGTAACAAACAACCCCACAAGCTTGGGAGCTTAACATACATAGGCTCAAATTTGGCCTCTGTTCTACTCTGCCACGACCCCATTCCCGAGCCACGCTGGAGTGTGCTGGTTACCCTAGACCAAGTCAAGGGAGGGGTTTTGAGAAAGTCTGACAGAATGAAGTGGAGGGAAGCGCAGTTACTCTTCCTGCCACAAGGGGGCGCGCCAGGAAGGCACATCGTGGTCACAGCAACGGGATCAACTTGATTTGTGCTATTTTGTCCCTGGTCTCAAATATTCCCACTCAGAGAGTGGCTTCATTGAGTAACATGGAGAGTACATTTTAGACCCAAAATTCAGGTTATGTTGGAAGATGCTCTGAAAAGTCTCATTCTTGCCAGCCGAAAGGTAACAACACACTAATATAGCAAGATTGCGTTTTGGCCAAGGGAATAGGGCTGCCAGATTGAACAACTAAAAACACAAGACATCCAATTAAATCTGAATCTCAGATTAACAAATAATTTTTTTCAGATAAGTATATCCCAAATGTTCCATGAGCCATCGTTATACAGAAAATTTACTTATCGTGGACCTCCCTGGTGGCGCAGGCGTTAAAGTCTTAGCGCTATCAAGCTGTCACCAGACACTGCAGCATGAGTTCAATCCCCAGCCAGGGAGGTTCCCACATGTCCGCAGCAGACCTCTCAGGTCTCACCCAGTGCTCCCCTCAGCGGTGTATTTCAATAGATCTGCCTTTTCTGCTCTCCACTCTGTCTCTGGTGAATCCTCTCACCCCCCTGCACCTCTGGCCTACGCCCCAGTTTTTGTGTGCATAAATAAGTAAAAAGAAGTCTTTTTTTTTTAAGATTTATTTATTTATACATACAAAGCTGGGGTACAAGCCAGAGGTGTGGAGTGGTGAGAGGCTTCACCAGAGACAGAGTGGGGAGCAAAACAGGCAGATCAGAACTACACTGCTGAGGAAAGCAGTGGGCGAGGCAGGAGAGGTCTGCTGCACCATGTGGGATTCTCCCCGGCTGGGCATCGAACTCGCATCTCCACTGCCGGCAGCTCCACAGCGCAGCGCTTAATCGCTGCGCCACCAGGGAGGCCCAAAAGAAGTCTTTTTTTTAAATAAATAAATAAACATTCATCGATTACCTGAAATTCATATTTAACGGGGCATCCTTTACTTAATCTGGCAAACTCACCAGGGGTTTTATCTGCTTTAACTGTTATTCCAAACCAAAATGTTTGCATCCTTGCCCTGTGATGCTCCCATTGTGGCATTTGTTAGAGCAGACACCCCAGATTCTTTTCTGAAGACACATGTGTCTATAAGATCTTAACAAAACAGCCCTGACCTGAGTGGAGTGACTTCCTATTTCTGTGCATATTCTGTTTACCAGAAGATGCAGCACTGTTTGGCTAAGCCAACCTGCTAGTGATTCTGCTCTTAACCTGTGAGAGTCTCCTGTTCCTTCTGTTCAGTACGTTTGAGAAGCTTGGCTGAAAGAAACAAATTTTTTTTTAAGGATTATCTAAAGAACGTCTTTCTTTCTCCAGCTCAGTGACAATCAGCCTTTTGAGTGAGAAGGCCAATTCAGAAAAAAGTAATCCGTTACCAATTTTTTAAAATAATTATCTTTTTTTATCAGGAATGTACAATCATCAACTTCCCATAAGCATGCTTTTGTTTCTCCAATCACTAAAGGGTTTCATTATTTTGGCCAAACTTACAGAAACTACATAGCAGGCCTGCAGTGCTGTATCTGATGGGATGCTCCACTTTTTACCAAGGCCTGTGGTCCAGGAAAGCATTTTTGGAGTTAGTTCAATTCGTTTTCCCTTAAATGGCCCTGGAATTCAGTTAATTGAAGATTCATTCTTTTTCACTGCTGCAAACTATTCCATTGCATGAATATACCACAATTTATCCATTTTCCTGTTGCTGGACATTTATTTTGTTTCTTGGTTTGGTGAATTAAGTGGCCACAGACACTATGCTAGGCTCATGCCTTTCTGTGCCCTTGTTTCTCCTGCATTAAATCATAGGAATATGATTCTTGGATCTTTGTTCTTTTTTTTGTTTTTAAAGATTTATTTGTGCATACAAGCTGGGGTACAGGCCAGAGGCGTGGGGCGGCGAGAGGTTTCACCAGAGACAGAGTGGGGAGCAGAACAGGCAGATCGACAGAAATACACTGCTGAGGGGAGCAGGGGGCAAGGCAGGAGAGGTTTGCTGGTCATGTGGGAATCTCCCTGGCTGGGCATTGAACTGGCATCACCGCTGCAGAAAGCTCCACAGCGCAGCGCTTAACCACTGCGCCACCAGGGAGGCCCCGATTCTTGGATCTTTGTACAAGTGAATATTTACCTTTAGTCAGTACTGCCAAACAATTTTCTACCCACAGAAGTGCATGAGAATTTCACTTGTTCCACATCCTCAGTGTCTGGTGTTATCAGCCTTCTGAATTTCAGCTGTTCTGATTGGTGTGTGGTGGGACCTCCTATTGGTGTGAATCTCCGTGTCTCTCAGGAGATGTTACACAACTTTCCATATGCACATTGGCAACATGGATGGCCTCTTTTTGCGAAGAACCTATTAAAGTCTGCGGTAGGGCCTCCCGATTGGTGCAGGGGTAAAAGTCTCAGCACTATGAAGCTATCAGCAGTCACTGTAGCATGAGTTCGATCCCCAGCCAGGGAGATTCCCACATGGCACAGCAGACCTCTCCTGTCTCGCCCAGTGCTCCCCTCAGCAGTGTATTTCAGTTGATTTGCCCGTTCTGCTCCCCTCTCTGTCTCTGGTGAATCTTCTCGCTCTATACCCAGTACTTGTATGCATAAATAAATAAAAATAAATCTTAAAAAAATTTACCTTCGCTGTCTGCAGTGGACTAGCTAAAGCTGGAGACTGTCAATTAAACACTGTCCATTGTTGGGCCCAGTATTTGCATTTCCTCCCTCCTTGATCACTTGTCATGGTTTCCCCTCCCTTGTGCTGCCCTGGGATTACAAATCTCAGTAAACCACCAACCCATAGATTCCACCTAGGGAGACTGGAAAAATAGAGTAATACTACTATTATTGCTAGCTTATGTTATTGGGGTGAAGACACACAAATGTGTGCGGATATTCTTTGACCCCATTTCCACTGTCCACACTTCTCCATCCTGAGATGTTCTTCCCAGACTGTGATGGATTCCACCATGTCCCTTGTACTCTGATTTCTAGTAACTTCAGACTAGGAGAGGAGCTAGCAGGGATCAGAGGGTGGGAAGAGAGTGAGACAGGGCCTCTTTCCCCCTCCCCCCTCTTCTCCCCACTGAGCCTCAGGTTGATAAAGGCGACTTCCTGCAGTGAAGCGATCAGCTCCCCAAGGCTGGCCCTCCCCCTCCCCCGCAGCTGTAGCTCCTTCTTTCTGGGCTCCAGTATCTGCTGCCCTCTTTGCCTCTCCAGTCAGGAGTCCTCAGGCTTAGAGTATTTATGGGTTTAACAATCTTACACAATTGTTCTGAGCACTGATGAATGATGTGAGTCAAGAAAAAAGTAGGCAGCAGCCCTCCTGCCCACCTGTGACTATGTAGGTGTTTCTCTTCATCAACCTTCTCCCTTTGCAAAGCAGCAGAGGCAGCTCTTCCCAAGGCTGCCCACCCCGGGACTAGGCAGGCCTCTCTTTTAGCAAACCTGTCTCTTTTGGGGCAACTCTTTCTGCCCACTTGTGTCTATGTAAGTGTCCTTTACTCTCCTCTCCCTTGTATAGTAAACCTGCCCTTTTGGATATTAAAAAAAAAGAAAAAGGAATGAAGTAGCTGATCTCTTTAATAAATGGTACTGGGAAAACTGGAAAGTCATACATAGAAGAATTAAGTTGAGTCACTCCCTAACCCCACACACAAAACTAAGCTTCAAATGGATTAAAGATTTCGAGAAAAGGCCCACAACAATAAGATACATAGAAGAAAACATTGGCAATATGTTCCATGATATTACTGATAAAGATATTCTTGGTGACTCAACCTCTATGGCAAGGGAACTAAAAACAAAAATAGACAGGTTTCCTGCCCACCTGTGACCATGCAGGTGCCTCTATTTTTCTTCCTCCTTTTCTTTTTAAAATATGAAAAAAAATTTAAATAATAAACAACTGGGATTACCTCAAGTTAAAGAGCTTCTATACAGCAAAAGAAAATACAAGGTGATTAAAAAGAGACCTGAATACAAGAAAATATTTACACAATATATTGATATAACTAATGAGGGATTAATATCCAAGATATAAAAAGACTCATACAATTCAACAATAAAAAACAAACATTGATAAATGAGCAGCAGACATGAGTGGACAATTCTCAAAGAGACTATCCAGAAGGCCAATAGACATTTGAAAAAAATGTTCATTATTGCTTCCAACAAGAGAAATGCAGGTTAAAGCCACAATGAGATACCATCTTGTGACAGTAAGAATGGCACATATTAAAAAGTCCTCCAACACGGGCCTCCCTGTTGGCGCAGTGGTTATGCGCTGCGCTGTGGAGCTGTGGGCAGCACGTGATGCGAGTTCAACGCCCAGCCACGGAGAATCCCACATAGTGCGGCAGACCTCTCCTGCCTCGCCCGCTGCTTCCCTCAGCAGTGTGTTTCTGATCTGCCTGTTCTGCTCCCCACTCTGTCTCTGGTGAACCCTCTCACCACCCCACGCCTCTGGCCTGTACCCCAGCTTGTATGTATAAATAAAATCTTAAAAAAAAAATAAAAAAAATAAAAGGAAGCAATAGTCTTTTAAAAAAGTTTAAAAAAAAAAAAAGTCCTCCAACAACCAAAGGAGAGGATGCTGATGGAGAGCAAGCCTATTAGACTAGTGGAAGGAATGTGAACTGTTGCAACTATTATGCAAAGTGATCTCAATTTACCTTAGGAAACTAAAAATGGAAATACCATATGACCCCACAATTCCACTCTTGGGCATCTACCCAAAGAACATGAAACCTGTCAACACAAAACCCATATATTCCACAAGGTTCACAGCAGCATTGTTACAACAGGCAGGACAGAAAAGCAGCCTCAATGTCCATCCATGGAGAACTGGACAAGAAGATGTGGTATATACATACCATGGAATACTATGCAGCCATAGAAAAGAATGAAACACAGCCATATTCAACAAATAAAAGGGAGTTTGACGAGAATTACGTGTAGTAAATGTGGACATTCACATAGCAGAAAATTTGAAAATGTAAAACACTTTAAAAAAAACAGTGGAGGGCCTCCCTGGTGGCGCAGTAGTTAAGTGCTGCACTGTGGAGCTGTCGGCAGCGGCAACGCGAGTTCGACACCCGGCTAGGGAGATTCCCACATGGCAGAGCAGACCTCTCCTGCCTCGCCCACTGCTTCCCTCAGCAGTGTATTTCCTTTGATCTGCCTGTTCTGTTCCCCACTCTGTCTCTGGTGAACCTCTCACTGCTCCATGCCTCTGGCCTGTACCCCAGCTTGTATACATAAATAAACCTTTAAAAAAAATTATTTCTCACAGTCTTTAAAAAAAAAAAAAAAAAACAGTGGACATCAATAAACACCCTGAAGGCTCTGAGGCTAAGGGAAAGCGAGGGAAAGCAATAAAGGATATAAGGGACGGTGTTGGTAGAGATAAGTGATAAAAGAAAGAAGTAGCCGTCTCTGTGTAACTGGTCCACTGCTTAGTCTCTCTGATCCACTGCTGCAGTCACATTTCTGTGCCAGGTTCCCAGGATGTTTGCTTGTGGTCATATTTTCTTTTTCTTCCCTTTTTTTTTTTTTTTTAAATACAAACTGGGGCACAGGCCAGAGGCGTGGGGCGGCGAGAGGGTTCACCAGAGACAGAGTGGGGAGCAGAACAGGCAGATCAGAAATACACTGCTGAGGGGAGCAGTGGGCGTGGCAGGAGAGGTCTGTGGCGCCATGTGGGAAGCTCCCGGCTGGGCGTCGAACCCGTGTTGCCGCTGCCAGCAGCTCCACAGCGCAGCGCTTAACCGCTGCGCCACCAGGGAGGCCCACACATTTCCCCTTTTTAATCAAAAGCGTTCTATAAGAAAGCATGAGTGAGCAACATTAAGTTATTCAGTTTAGTTCTCTTGTGCTGGGAAGTACCATTCCCAGGCAGCCATGTCCCATGTATGGGGGATTAGTGAAGAAAGAAAAGCTATGTCAACTCATCATCATCCCATAGGGTCATGATGTAAGTTTCTCAGCGGTTTTTAGCTGAACCATCATGACTCAGGTGGAGATTTTCATGGGGAGGCATCACCCCAACAGGGTGAGGGATAAACAATAGGACAACACCAAGGAGCGTAACTATTAACAATAGAATTTGTAGGGCCTCCCTGGTGGCACAAGGGGTTAAGTCTCAGCACTATGAAGCTATCACCAGCCATTGCTGCATGAGTTTGATCCCCCTCCAGGGAGCTGACCCACATGGCGCTACAGACCTCTCCTGCCTCGCCTGCTGCTCCCCTCAGCAGTGTATTTCAATCAGACTGACTGTTCTGCTCCCCACTGTCTCTGGTGAATCTGTTACAGGGCAGCCCCGATATAAATGCGGTGCCTGTCTGGGTTCTCACCCATGTACTTAAAAGGGACTTAAAGACTCAACTGCAGACACACACAATAAAATTAATAAAAGAGTTTATTTACAAAAAAGGCAAAGGAAAAAGATAAAGAATAAATTGGTGAATGCATCCTACCAGTTCCGCTGAGCTGGAATCTTATGGCCCATTCAAAAAAAACTTGGCAATCCATAACCACAAGCAATCGCCCCCACTCCAAGCTCACAGGTCTGGTATTTAAATTCCCAAAACACTTTCTTAACTCCACCCTCAGTCCTCAGCATCCTTCCTTCAGTGATGATAGCATTCTGGGATTCGTAGTCCTAGGGGTCTTGGATCTCTCTGGCCTGAGGTGGGGGTGGGGTCCTGGGACACTCCCCTTTCCTGAGGACCACGCTCTTACAAATCCTCTCACACACACACACACCCCACACACCTCTGGCCTACACCCCAACTCTTGTGTGCATGAATAAATCTTTAAAAAATAATTAAACAGGGCCTCCCCGGTGGCGCAGCGGTTAAGAGCTGCGCTGTGGAGCTGTCGGCAGCAGTGACGCAAGTTCGACGCCCGGCCGGGGAGAATCCCACATGGTGGGGCAGACCTCTCCTGCCTCGCCCGCTGCTCCCCTCAGCAGTGTAGTTCTGATCTGCCTGTTCTGCTACCCGCTCTGTCTCTGGTGAGCCCTCTCACCGCCCCACACCTCTGGCCTGTACCCCAGCTTGTATGTATAAATAAAATAAATCTTTTAAAAAAAAAAAATTAAACAAGTAGGGCCTCCCCTGTGACGCAGCGGTTACGCTGCCGGTTGGCAGCGGCAAGGCAAGTTTGACGCCCTTCCGGGGAGAATCCCACATGGCGCGGCAGACCTCTCCTGCTGCGCCTGCTGCTCCCCTCAGCAGTGTACTTCTGATCTGCCTGTTCTGCTCCCCACTCTGTCTCTGGTGAGTACGCCTCTGGCCTGTACCCCAACTTGTATGTATAAATAAAAAATAAATCTTTAAAAATAAATAAATAAATAAATAATTAAACAAGTAAGTCTTTTTTAAAAAGGGGCAGCAACAAGGAAAAATAAATAAAAATAAAATAAAAAGGGGAACAGGAACTGGGGACCTAAGGGACCTTCAGTTTCATCTTTATAGAAAGTAAGTTCTGCCAGAGAGGAGCATTTAGGATGGGGACAGATAGAAGAAGGACATGGGGGGATGGACAGAGGAAGGATGGACAGTGGAAGAAGTCAAAGAAACATTTAATCTTAGCGAGTCTTTTTAAGAAGTCAGTTTTTTCCCTCTTTAAGTTTTCTATCAGCTGCCTGCAAAGAGGCCAATTTACTATCATTGTTTTTAGAGGCCCCAAGGTACCAATTAAAATCAGCTTCTCATTCAATTTGTTTAGCTCTACAATTCTTTTCTAATTGAGCCTACAAACCAACTAATTTAGAAATCCAAAAGGAGCTCCATTTGGTCAATGAAGACTGAGATCAACCCAGGTAGTATGTACCCAATGGAAAAAAAATTCACAGAATGAAGGGCCATTTTCCTTAAATGTAAAACCAACAGGAATCCAGGAATCCCAGAGGGAGGCTGCACCCCCCCACCCCCCGCCCCCAGCATCTCCTTTAGAACCTGGGCATTCATCACAGGAGTATGCACCAGAAAAGCGCAAAGTCTCCCTACAGACCAGGAACAGAAGACGCCCAAATCAAGTGTGCCCCTCAACCAAAGCCTGAGGACCCAGGAGGATCAGCACCAGGACTAGAGGAGGACGGCTGGGGGCGGGGGTGAGGGGTAAGCCACGGAGCACACGGCTCTGGCATGTACCTTGTTTGTCTCTGTACCAGGCGACACGGGATTCCGAGGGTAGTTGTTCTGGATCCCACTTCTCTGACATCATGAAATGTCAACAAATTGAGGCAAAACTGTAGAGAAAAACAGGAGTTTATCTGGGGTCTTAGGAATTGCAATTCAGGGGAACACAGAGTCAGTATAAAACAGAATTATGTACCCCAAAAGGTGCTGGGAGCTCATAGGCAACTCGCATAACTGTCTTTGAACACATTATGATGGTGAGTCAAGAAAGACTTAACTGTCGCTGTGGAATGTGGCCATTGCTTAGTCTCTCAACCTTACAGAGATTGCAGTTGCAAATGAGGTCCCAGGTTGATTGGTTGTGGGATTTTCCATTAGCCAGTATCCGGGTAGAGACATGTGTAAGTTACACTTCCTTCAAGACCACTAAAGCTCCATTTTAGATTCCCCTGTAACCTCATTTTGTGTCCTTATTTCCACACCTTGAAGTATCTGTTCTCTCTTTTTTTTTTTTAAGATTTATTTATTTATGCACACAAGCTGGGGTACAGGCCAGAGGCATGGGGCAGCGAGAGGGCTCACCAGAGACAGAGTGGGGAGCAGCACAGGCAGATCAACGGAAATACACTGCTGAGGGGAGCAGCGGCCAAGGCAGGAGAGGTCTGCCGTGCCATATGGGAATGTCCCCAGCCGGGCATCGAACTCGCATCGCCATTGCTGACAGCTCTACAGTGTAGCACCTAACCGCTGCACCACCGGGGAGGCCCGACAAAGAATATATTTTCTAAGTCAAGCACCCAGTGTTATCCAACTCCTCGTGGGTAAAAGTCCACCCAAATGGGATTGGCCCAAAGCAAGTCTCGAAAGCCTGCCACAAGTCTAGAACAGCTTTTGGCAGGGACCCACACATAAGGGTCAGAAACAGCCAGACAATTCTGGGAGGAACCAAAATGCCTTTTGGCAGGGACCCATCCAAAAGGGTCAGAAACAGTCAGACAATTCTGAGAGGAGCAGAACAAAATCAAAACCAAAATCAATATAGCCATCGTTAACTTCCCGGTGGGTCTCTCACCCACATCTATTTCAATCAGTCGAGGCCAGTGCAGCTTCTTTACAAGTCTCTCTGCTCCTTGGGCCTCTTCTGGCTTTCCATCCTTCTGTCTCCTCCTGTCTTCTGTCTTCGTGTTCTGTCTCTTCTGTGTAGCTTCTTATATCCTGCTCAGTTCCACCCTACCTTGGGTGGGACAGGGAACCTGGGACACACCCTTTCTCCTGGGACCACCCTGTTACACCCTCAAGACTTTTGGCAATGCCTGGAGAGGATTTTAGTCATCACAACTGAAGGTTGTTTCAACCTCTAATGAATAGAGACCAGGAATGCTGCTAAATCTCACAATACACAGAGTCCCCCAGGTGAGCCTGGACTCTAGCAGACTCCATTTCGCCTCTAGGCTGCCATGTTGAGACTTCAAGGTGAAATTTAACAGCCTGAGTCATTCAGTAATTGTGAAACAATGAAAGAGCATCTGCTCATTGTGACTGCAGGCCCCACAGTGCAGTCTTCTGGGGACTTTTGCCCACCCATCAAAGACGGCGGGCTTGGGAACTAATCCAAAAGTTTCATCACAAAGGACCTGACCTCAGACTGTCCCTGTACCTGATCCTTTAAAACTCTCCTAGGGGGTCCTCCCTGGTGGCAGGCAGTGGCAATGCGAGTTCGAAGCCCAGCTGGGGAGAATCCCGCATGGTGCGGCAGACCTCTCCTGCCTCACCCGCTGCTCCCCTCAGCAGTGTATTTCTGATCTGCCTGTTCTGCTCCCCACTCTGTCTCTGGTGAACCCTCTCGCCGCCCCACGTCTCTGGCCTGTACCCCAGCTGTATGTATAAATAAATAAATCTTTAAAAACAAATAAAAAAGCCCCAAAAACTCTCCTAGGCCCTGACTCTGATGGAACACATCTTGGGATTACCTCTTTGTTGTGGACCCAAATTATGATTCCTATTCTCAAAGAAATGCTTTCCTGATTACATCACACCCTGATCATTTCTCCGTTGATGCAACAAAGGATTATCTGGCCCCAATGCTAGCAGTGCTGACACTGAGAAATCTTGCTGTACAGGACCTGCCAATTAGATCCCCTATTGATGGGCACTTAGGCAGTTTCTGATATTTTGATGTGTGGACAATTCCACCGTGATGATGATATAAACTAGAGTTTTTAGTTCATTTTAATCCACTCTAGGCAGAAGGGGATTATGATAGGTGGTGTCAAAAACCACACTCTGCAGACCAGTAGAAGCAGAAAGATGAGGAAAACTCAACAGAGCAATGAGTTCCAAGATGCTCATAGACTAAGGGATTCTTACAGGATAAATACGGAGGTTTTTTTTGCTTTTTGACTGATGGGCTGCCTATGGTCTCTCTTATTTGGGTCAGGGTAGCTGAGTCAGGGAAACAAGGAAGTCCAGAGATGGTGTGAACACATTTGGCATTTCGGGGTTGGCTGGTGTCTGCTGATTTTTATTTATTTATTTATTTATTTATTTATTTAAATTTATTTATTTATACATACAAGTTGGGGTACAGGCCAGAGGCGTGGGGCGGCGAGAGGGTTCACCAGAGACAGAGCGGGGAGCAGAACAGGCAGATCGACAGAAATACATTGCTGAGGGGAGCAGCGGGCGAGGCAGGAGAGGCCTCCACAGCACAGGGCTTAACCGCTGCACCACCAGGAAGGCCCTTGAATTTTCTGTTCTTAAAAGGGTTAAGGAGTTGAGTGACTTTGCCAAGGTCACACACAGTGACAGAACACCTGAGAGCACGGTTTCTCCAGCCTTGCCAGCCTGCCCAGCACCCTCCTGGGATCCTGCCCTGCCCAGCCTGCCGGAACCTGTGATCTTTTTGTTGTGATGGGATTGAATTCCCTGGGGCTCCAGTTCTGGACCTGGCCAGCAGTTCTAGTAACCAGAGCTGTGTGAGAAGAAAAGGCCAAGCTATTGGGGTAGCCACACCCCAAACACAAGTAAGGTCTCAGATGAGTCACAACACAGGGGCCACCTCCCCTGTGCTGAGGGCCACTGTTTACCCACAGTCCTGCCTCACCAAAGACCCAGAACTTTGGCTTCCCTGCCCCCTTATGTTCTCACCTTCCACCTGTGCCCACAGGGTTCTCTGCTCTGCTCTCCCCCAACCAACAAATGTCCTGAAGTTAGGACATCTGCCTCCTGCCCCGCTCTGGGCCTCAGAGATATGAGATGCACACAGGTGGGGCCTTCAGGCTCCCTACTTCCCCCTTCCAGCCCCAGATCCTCTCAAATTCCCAATGGGCTCCAGCCAGGAAGGGTGGGGCTGCTCCTGGGACCATCAAGAGTCCCTGGCTGCCCAGCCAAGTGACAGAACTGTGGCAAGAGCTGACTCTCACACATCTCTGGGCCACCAGCTGACTCAAATGTACCATGTCCCAGCACCTGGTCCTCCCACTTGTGATGCTCGGTAACCTTGGGGGACAGGGGATGGCTGCTGGGCTCCTGGGCCTGGCACCTGGGGAGCCAGAACTGAGGGTTTCTGGGATCTGCTTTGGGAGTGGAGTATCAGAGGAGGAAGGGGAGCAGCGAATCAGGAGAGTGAGGTGTCAGGAGGGAGAGGAATACTGTTGTCAGGGGACGGGCAAAGGAGACCTCCTCTTGGGGAGGAGTATCTGCACAGCTGGGGGAGAGGGTTGGGAAGGCTTATCCTAAGTGGAGGTCTCCAGCCTCTTTCTGCCTCCCTCTTTCCAGCCCTCGGTCCCATCCCAGGAGCCTTCCAGGACTCAGGTAAGTCAGGTGGATTGGGAGCAAGTTGCCTGGGAAGGTAGAAGAGAAAGGATGGAGTAGCATGAGTGCTGGCAGGGGACTGCAGGGGCAGCGATTGGGGAAGAGGAGAGTGCAGGGTTGGGGGTGGAGAGCAGGAAGTTGGGGGCTGGCAGCGGCAGGGGCTGGAAGTCAGCTGCATCTTCCTCTCTTTACCCTCTGCCTCCCAGCTCTCACTCCTACCCAAGAAGTACCTGAAGATCTGGGTAAGGAAGAGGTTGAGGGTCTTCAGATCTCAAAGAGAATTAAGGAACTAGGTGAAGAAGGCGGTGAAAGCCACCGGAACTTAGAAGAATTCCTTTGTTCTTTGTTGGGGGCGGGGACAAACTGAAGTGGGGGGGGGGCTTGTCCTGAGTTACTTACACCTCTGCCGTGGGGGGAAGGAGTAAGCTATGACCTCCATGGTAACCTATTGCAGACTGCGGTCGCCCCGAGCCCTCTGCCCGGATTGTGGGGGGCTCAGACGCGCAGCCCGGCGCCTGGCCGTGGCAAGTGAGCCTGCATTACAGGGGAGTCCACATATGCGGGGGCTCCCTCATCGCCCCTTCCTGGGTCCTCTCCGCTGCACATTGTTTCGTAGAGTGAGTATCCGCCCTTGTTCAGCCCCTGTCCTTCAAAGCCAAGGCCCCCAGGTAGCCTGAACCCCAAGTACTCAAGGGTAACTTGGAGCCCAGTGCCCGCGGTCTCTTGCCCTTCCCCCAAGTTAGGTGATCAGAAGAGATTCTGGTTCTAAGGGCAGTGAGGCGCCAGCCAACTCGTCCCACCACTCCATCAAGCATCCGAGTCTGAATCTCATCTTTCCCAAATCAGCCACCTCCAACTCGGCTCCTCTCCTCCCCTTTCAGGAGTCTAGCTCTACCTCTACCACCCTGCCCTAAACTGGGATCCGACTCCGCTCCTCCAGGCTTCCTGCTCACCCCACTTTCTCTCTGGCTTTGAGCCCCCACCCCTCCTCCTTAGGGCCAACCTAACCCCGTGCCGCCTCGGCCTCGGCGCAGGAACGGGACCTTGGAGCCGGCGGCCGAGTGGTCGGTACTGCTGGGCGTGCACTCCCAGGGCAGGCCCCAGGACCGCATGCAACTCCGCGCAGTGGCGGCCATCCTGGTGCCGGACAACTACAGAGACGTGGTGCTGGGCGCAGACCTGGCCCTGCTGCGCCTGGCCTCGCCCGCCAGCCTGGGCCCCGCGGTGCGGCCCGTCTGCCTGCCCCGCGCTTCGCACAGATTCGCTCGCGGCAGGAGCTGCTGGGCCACGGGCTGGGGCACCGTTCAGGAGGAGGGTGAGTGCGGGGCCGCGGGGGCCCCCAAGAGGGTGATCGCACAGGTGACGCTTACTTGGCGGTCCTCCGGGCGGGACCTCGGGAGTGTCCACGCGCGACTCCGCGGACGCGTCGGTCCTGGGGGCGGGGCTTTGGGATGGCGCTCGGGGGCGGGGCCTGGAGAGCGGGTTTTCTGCTCGGCCCCGGGGTCCCTGAGGCTCCTATCTGCATCCAGTTTCCTCCCCACCGCTCTCAAAATAAAACTACGAAGTCACCCCACCCCACGCCCACACCCTCCCCCCATTTCCTATTTTCCTCCGTTTTTTCTTTCCTGGGTTTACAATTCGACTAGAATTCCCATCCCAGCTCTGCTATTGAAACGCCGCACTTCACTTCGTCGGTTCCCCTTCTAAAAATTGAGAGTATAACGCCTCCTCCATGGGGTGGATTAAGTGAGAAAAATCCATGTAGAGTTTAGGAGACCGCGCCTAACATAGCAGTCACTATTGCATTCTGGATACCGGTTCCCTAGGCGCTCCTGCCCTCAAGCACAGCACCTGGCTTATATAAGCATTCTGCATTTCTGCTCCCTTTCCCTCCGCTCCCTCTACCTCCCATCCTATCTCCTCCTGCCCCTCATGTCTCCACTGCCCTACCTCCTCTTACTACTCGTCTTCATTCCTTCAGTCTGTCTTTCACTCATTCAACAGATATATCTGAGCACTTCTTGTGCCAACACTGTTAGGTAGGCATTAGAGATGCTAATGAACAAAAGAATCAAAACCACTGCCTTCTCAGAGCTTGCATTCTAATGGATAGACCAACAATAAGTTTAATAAATAAGCAAACCCTTGTTAGAAGATGTGGGGGAAAATTGCCCCCACCCCCATTATCCCATGCTACCTTTCCACGTCAGCAAGGCCACCACAATTATTTCCAGTCTGCTGTGATCAGAGCTGTGCAGTGCTGAGGGCTTTGGGATCGTGCTCCAGAAGATGCCACAGCCTCCGCTTGCATGAGCACCATCAGGGCAGAAGGTGACAAGGAAGGGTTATCCTGAGCACCCAGGAAGTCTGTGTGGAGAGGGTCAGGCTGTCCTGATAATGGGCACTCAGAGTAGGAAATTTCTGAGGAGGTTTTAGGAATTTGGGCATTACAGGAAGGCAGGGAAAGAGGGAGACAGAGGCCATCTTGGGGACCCAGATGAGGCATAGTAGATGGAGCAGGGTCAGGCAGCCAGGCCGGAGAGGCAACAGAAGTTGCAAGAGCTTCTGGAGCTGAACCATGAAGGCATTAAGGTCAGACAGAGGCTTGGAGTACCCAGGGATCCTCGAAACAATCCCCAAACTTCCCCTGTTGACTCTGAAGTACAGCCTCCAAGGTCACCTGGCCTCTAAGCAGTCAGGTGGGAAAGAAGGAACTTGGCTACACCGCCCCCAGCCCACATACCTTCCATTCTGAGTCCTGACTGTGTTCCCATCAAAAGCGAGTTCACCTCAGGAAACGGCTGAGGCCCCAAGTTTAGACAGTGGAATCCATTGATTGTTCTTGGATCAGACAGAGCTGAGCTTTAAAAACATTCCTCTGGCAGCATTGAGTGGAGCCTAGGTTGGGGAACAGACCAGTGAGGAGGCTGGGCCTTATCTTCCAGGCCCAAGTTTATTGCTCCTGACCTAGAGCAGTTGCCATGAAAAAGCCAAGAGTCATAAATGAGAAGCTTCCCCCCCAAGCTTTTTCCAAGGAGAGTTACTGAACATGAAATTCTCTATACAAAGTAGCCTGGGCCCGCTGCCTCAAAACATGATCTTTTCTTTCTGATATTTTGAGAGGTCAGTCTGTAGAGTGTCCAAAAGCAGCTACTCCAGAATTAAGAGAAAGTCCCCACTGCATATGAAATGAATGGACTTGGGTATTTATTGGGAGGGGAAGTTAAGATAGGGGTTGGGGATAATACTCTGCTTGGCAACTTGGTACAGGGGCACATCGAGTCTCTGTGGTGGCATCTTTATTTAAAGAGATGTCCTTGCAGGACCAGCACAACCCACATCTTCGCTCACTAGTGACTCTGCCCCACAGGTGTCCTTTGCTGTGGGCACATCTGTGCAGTGTGCCGCCCCCGTGGCAGATCTGACTGTGCTCAGTGGGGCAGTTCCTGAAATGAGGATGCAGGAAGAACAGAGAGGAGTAGCAGCAATGCCTGGCTTCACGTGTAGTGGGCTGCACTGCCACGGGGCATATCAAAAGTGGTGTCTGGGAGCAGCTGGAGCCCTGGGGAACAGCGGGCTCCAGACCTGCCTCATGGCACTTGCTGTCTTCCACAGATCCCCTGCCCCTCCCCTGGGTGCTACAGGAAGTGGAGCTAAAGCTGCTGGGAGAGGCCACCTGTCAGTGTCTCTATAGCCACCCTGGCCCCTTCAACCTCACTTTCCAGCTATTTCCAGGGCTGCTGTGTGCTGGCTATCCCGAGGGTCGCAAGGACACTTGCCAGGTGAGAAGAGGCTCCCCTGCCTGACCGGCAGGGCCAGGCAGAGCACTGAGTAACAGGAAGCAATGTGAAGAATAGACAGACCCCGTCTCTTGTCTATGTCTGAACCTGCAAAGAGAAGGCAAGATCGCAAATGGATGGGATTGGTATAAAGATTATAAATGAACAGAAGTCGGAGCTCAACAAGTGGGCACTGGTATTAGGGCAGTGCGGTGCAGTGGTTATGTGCCAGACTTTGGAGTGAGTCAGCCTGGTTAGAAGCCCATACCACCATTCACTAGCTAGGTGACCTCGACCGAGTTATTTAACGTCCCTATGTTTAGACTTTTTGATCTGAAAGTTGGAGATGATACTGTTACCTAACTCACAGGATGATGATGATTAAATGAATTTGTATATGTAAAAGCAGTGCCTTGCCCTTAAGAAGAGCTAAATAAATGTTTGATATTATTATTATTATTATTATTCCACATCCCAGTCTCTAGCAGAACATCTGTTAGTTAATAGGTACTCGATATATTTCAAATAATGAATTGCTCCTTCACAGAAGGGAATGTTCCAGATAACCTGTTGAAAGCCAAAAAGCATTGTGTATTTTAGCCACTTATTCCAGAAACCTTCTCAAATGACACACATTTTTTGAGGGCACTCAAGCATGCCTGGTGGTGATAAGGATCCAAGTTAGGTGGTCTCCAATGTCTTTCCCAATGTGAGGTCCCAGGACCTATGACATAATCCCCTGTCCATAACAGCCTCTTCCTCCTGAATGCTGACCCTTCATGAAAGACCTGCATGATGTACAGCTCGCTAATCTTGGCCTATCTGCTGATTAGCCTTTGTGCTTCACAAGACTTTCTTCTATTTAGAGTTGCAGGGAATACAGAGGACAAGGCAGGGTCCTCAGAGAAGGTGGCTGTATGCTGGGCTAAGAGAAGCTGTAGAATCTGTGAGGTGGCTCAGTATAAGTTGGTGGGTCCGAGGCTTATCTCTTGACACTGAGTTATCTATCACCAGGGAGACTCTGGGGGGCCCCTGGTCTGTGAGGAAGGTGGCCGATGGTACCAGGCAGGAATCACCAGCTTTGGCTTTGGCTGTGGACGGAGGAACCGACCTGGAGTCTTCACTGCTGTGGCGTCCTATGAGGCATGGATCCGAGAACAGGTGACGGGTTCAGAGCCTGGGCCTGCCTTCCCCATCCAGGCCCCCCAGCCCCAATCAGGCCCCCAGGAGCACGCGGATGAGAACTGCACCATTGCCCTGCCAGGTAAGGGGCAGGCCCCTGTGTGAGCTAAACATGGATGATCTGAGATGGGATGGAAACTGCCAGGGGTGCAGGAGGTGCCCTGACCCAGACCTCTCACCCCTCAGAGTGTGGGAAGGCCCCGCAGCCAGGGGCCTGGCCCTGGGAAGCCCAGGTGATGGTGCCAGGATCCAGACCCTGCTATGGGGCCCTGGTGTCTGAAAGCTGGGTCTTGGTGCCCGCCAGCTGCTTTCCTGAGTGAGTGAAAACCCACGTCTCAGGCACTCCCTGAGTCACTATCTACCTGGCAGAGCAGTTCCCTTGGTGGGCAGCGGGCAGCGGGAGGGGTGGGGGGGGTCGGAACACAGGATCCCATTGGGTGGTGTAGGATCCAGCTCACAAAGTGGGGCCCTAGTCTACGGGGAGCCAGTAACGGGGTAGTATAAGTTCGATCCAGAATGCAGGGATCTGAGGGCACGGTTCTCAGACCGGGACGCAGGATCCCA
Source organism: Scalopus aquaticus (assembly GCA_004024925.1). Taxonomy (NCBI): domain Eukaryota; kingdom Metazoa; phylum Chordata; class Mammalia; order Eulipotyphla; family Talpidae; genus Scalopus; species Scalopus aquaticus. The sequence continues at coordinate 204,462 of PVIJ01000894.1, forward strand.
GCCTGGAGATCCGGAATTCAAGCCTGGGGTGTGAAGTTTCCAGGCGAGTGTGTGGGATCCGGCCCACGTGCCCAGTCTCCTCATCCCGCAGCCCTGTCAGCGCGGACGGCCAGCCCCAAGACCTGGACGAGTGGCGTGTGCTGCTGCCTTCGCGCCCGCCCGCGGAGCAGGTGGCGCGCCTTGTGCCGCACGAGAACGCCTCTTGGGACGACGCCTCGGACCTGGCGCTGCTGCAGCTGCGCGCGCCCGTGAACCTGAGCGCGGCCCCGCGACCAGTGTGCCTACCCTACCCCGAACACTATTTCCTACCCGGGAGCCGCTGCCGCCTGGCTCGCTGGGGCCGCGGAGGTGACCAGGGTCCCGGGGCGGCGCGGCGGCGCGGCGTGGGCTGATTGCGCCGCAGCGCTGGCTCGTTCCTTATCCGTCTCAGGCCCGGCGCTAGGCCCCAGCACGCTGCTCGAGGCGGAGCTGATGGACAGCTGGTGGTGTCACTGCCTGCACGGCGGCCAGGGGCCAACTGTGCCGCCGCCCGGAGACCCGCCGCTAGCGCTCTGCCCCGCCTACCAAGAGGAGGAGGAGGCGACCGGCTGCTGGGTGAGCGGAGGGGCGGGGCTGAGTGGCTGGGGGCGGGGCCTGGGGCGGGGCCTGAGAAGCCCCAGCTCACAAAGTGGGGCCCCGCGCTTCTCGGGGTAGGAGGGGTGGAGGAGGGACCCTGGCCGGTGGGGACTCTCCGGAGGTTCTGAGGTGGGCCTGGGTGATGTTGGGCCTTCGCCTGAGCCCTAGATTTAAAGAGAATCCTAGACCTGATTTCTTACACAGATTGGGACTGGAGCCTGGCTTGGAGGTGGTGGGGCTTGTTTTGTCCCCACACAGGAGCCATGGAGTCCTCCGGGAAAGCCCAGGTCCTTTGTTCTACTCTCACCAACTGAACACACACTCTCTTGCTGCAGAACGACTCGCGTTGGAGCCTTCTGTGCCGGGAGGAGGGGACCTGGTTCCTAGCTGGAATCAGAGACTCTTCCAGTGGCTGCCTACGTCCCAGGGCCTTCTCCCCCCTGCAGACCTACGGCCCGTGGATCAGCCATGTGACTAGGGGAGCATACCTAGAGGACCAGCTGGTCTGGGACTGGGGTCCTGAGTGGGAGAAGATTGAGACACAGACTTGTCCCCCACACACAGAGCAGGGTGATGAGTGGTGGTGGTGGGGGGGGGCTTGGGACTTAGCTCGTGGGAGTGTTTAGAGCCATGGAGCCAGCTGTGGGCCCCCACTGAGGTGGTCACCTGCTCTCCCTAGCCTGTGGATTGAGGCCAGAGCCTGCTCCCAAGGGGGTCCTGTGGCCCTGGCTGGCAGAAGTGCATGTGGCTGGTGACCGAGTCTGCATGGGGATCCTGGTGGCCCCAGGCTGGGCCCTGGCAGCCACTCACTGTGTCCTCAGGTGGGTCTCGCTCATCTGGGCAAGAAGGAACTGAGATGTGTCAAACGGCTCCTAATGATAGTGGGGTACTCTCCCTTTAGGCATTTACAACACGGAAACCACTGGGAAGTGTTTTGAAGAAGGGAGATTTGGAAGAGGGGATAATGATAGTGATGTAGTTTTAGAGTCGAAGGATTTGAGAGCGGAGCGGGGTCCTTGCTCTAAAACTACATCAATAGCATTAGTGGAATTGTTACAGGGCAGGGAGGGGGCACCCCCAGAACCCCCAAACCTGCTCGTTCTAAATAGGTTCTGCCATCCGCCTTTCTTCCTTTCTCTCCTCTGTCTTCTTATCTCCCCTGCTCAGCTCCACCCTCCCTTGGGTGGAGCAGAACCTGGAACACACCCCTTTCCTGAGGACCCCCCCTCTTACAGAATGACCCTGGAGATTCATTCCACCCTAGCCCCGATTGGGAGGGACATTACCAACCCAGAGCGTGGGGGTAGGACTCACAGGAACATGACCCTGGGCCTTGTTCCCACAGGCTGAACTCTACAACAGTGCCTTATATTGAAGTGTACCTGGGCCGGGCAGGGGCCAGGCCCCTCCCACAGGGCCACCAGGTATCCCGGTCAGTCATCAGTGTCCGCCTGCCCCGACACCTGGGATTTCGGCCCCCCCTGGCTCTCCTGGAGCTTAGCTCTCGGGTGGAGCCCTCCCCATCAGCCTTGCCAATCTGTCTTCACCCAGGGGGTATCCCTCTGGAGACCAGCTGCTGGGTGCTGGGCTGGAAGGACCCCCATGACCGAGGTGAGAGCCCTGGGCCCTGGGCATGAGAAGTGACTGAAGGGCAGAATCCCTGGGACAATCCTCTTTCCTCTCTCTAGTCCCTGTGGCTGCTGCTGTCTCTATATTGACACCACGACTCTGTCACTGCCTCTATCAGGGCATCATGCCCCCTGGGACTCTCTGTGTCCTGTATGCAGAGGGGCAGCAGGACAGATGTGAGGTACAAGTGCCTGGGCATCCCAGTCCAGGGAGGGGAGAGGCAGTGCTAGGGAGATGGACCCTAGAAAGAGCCTGATTGGAATTCTTGGGCGCCAGACCCCAAATGGGAGGAAGGTCCTGGTTGGACCTTGGAGAGAGACCAAGGGGGCAGGATGCCACGAAGAGAGATAGTAGCGCTTTGTGGCTGGATCCCAGGTGAAGGTGCAGAGGACAAGAGGAGGGGTAACAGCCCCTTTGGCCTTGGCTCTGACTCTGCAGGTGACCTCAGCACCTCCCCTCCTGTGCCAGACTAGTGGAGGCACCTGGGCCCTCATGGGCATGGCTGTTCGAGGGAGCCAAGAGCTATTTGCCACCATTGGCCCAGAAGAGGCCTGGATCTCCCAGACAGTGGGGGAGGCCCATTTCCTGCCCCCCAGTGACTTCTCCCACTGGTCCCCTGAAGGCAGCGACTTCTGCCCCCCGGACCTGGCAAGAGCCTCAGGCTCCCCTCGGGTTGCTCTGTTCCTGCTGCTTCTGACTCCCCTGATCCAGGACTGAGGAATCCCCCCTCTCCTTCACCTCCTCCATTCCTCCACTTCCCGCCCAGTGGAATTGGAATGTGGCCCAACCGGCTCTCCTTCCTTTGCTGGAACCTGGAGAGCACCCCACCCACTTAGAAGGCTGCCGCTTTGGGTAATTGGGCCTCTGGGCCCTGCTATTCTGGGCCCTGGAATCCTTGGGGGCAGCAAGAAGAACAGACAATAAATGGTAAACACAGACACGTGGCCTTGTGGCAATGCTGGGGGCAGGCTGAAGGCTGAGGGGAAGTCCAACAAGGTAGGGCTTCTCCCTCCTGGGCCTCATGAGTCAGGCCTTGGACTCCCAGGAAATGTGTCCCTGATAATGTGGCAGTTGTCCTTCATACCTGCCCCAGGCGGGGGAGGTTAGGCAGCCAGCTGGGTGTGTGTCACCTCCCCCGTGGATCAGCATCTGAGGCACCTGCTGCCCTTCCCCAGGAACAAAAAGGACTGAGGGTGAGGGTAGGAGGAAGGGTCCCGGAGGCGGGGAGTCCAGTCAGTCTGCTCTATCCTATACCCACAGAGAGCCACCCCTCCTATGCATGCACTGATGAACTACGCCCCAAAGTGTATATAGCTCCTGCACCCCCAGCACATGCACGGCACTGTGTCCTTCAAGGGTCTACCACTTTTAGATTCTGCCGAGGTACCCCAGGGTTTAGGCCCATCATGTGTTCCCCCATCATGCATCCCTTGTTTGTACATCCCGCTACTTCTCCCAGCACCCACCGGTGCACCTCCCTGCATTCACTGAAGCACTTGCCTTGCTACCTAGTAAGTCACGCTCAGTGGGAATCAAGCCTGAGACATGCTCCCAATGTAAGGGGGACATTTAAGGACACCCCTAGCTGGGGGTCAGGAAAGGGTCATGGAGAAAGTGATGTTTGAGTACAGAAAAAGGGCAAATGGGGTGCCTGGGATAGAAACCAGCTGATGAGGGTGGCAGAGAGGTCACCTTTGGGGCTGGAGTCAGCATTCTGGGTTGAGTAGGTAGAAAATGGGGGAGGGGAGTCCTAGGAGGACAGAGGCACTGAAAGGGCCAGGCTTCTCTTCGCAAATAGAATATTCCTCAAGTTCCACAAGGACAGATAACTTCCCAAACCCCACTAGTCACACATGCCATCGCCACATAAATTTAGTATTATCCTATCCTCCACCTAAACCCACCCCATGTCCAGTGTGTTGCCCCCTTTTCCCCAGCCTAGATGCCTTCCTGAGGCAGCTTCTAGATCCTCATGCACTCCCGAAATTCCCTGGCCTCCGGCCTGGGCAGTAAAATCCTGGCTCAGAGGTCCAGACACCTAATCTTAAGGAGATAGGTGGGTAGCGGCGCTCTGTGATTCTGAATCTTGAAGTCACCGCCAATTCCCAGTTGCCCACAGATTCACACAGAGGATGCACCTGACCCAGCCCAGTCACATGCGCCTCTTTCCCCCCACCTGAGAACCCTGTGCCTGGACCACCCTTCCCCTGTGTTGACCTGCATTCACCCCTTTTCAAAACCCCTCTGGGTCTCAGCTCTAAAGGCACTTCCTTGAGGAGCCCTCATGAGGCCAGTCTACGTCAAGTTCCTGTGAACACGCTCCCATTCTTGTCCGTCATTGTCACTCCAGGAAGGCGGGGCCAGTGTTTGTGTCCTGTGCCTGGAACACAGTAGGCACTCAGTAAATATTTGTGGGATGATTGGCACTGCTACTCATCAAAACTCATGCAGATGAGGCAGCAGGCTCTACAGAGGGGCCTGAAATGGGGAGGACCCCCGTGTTGCGGACCAGATACAGCCTGTCCTTAGGTGAGGGAGGAGCAACAGTGGCCCGTGATCTTAAGGTTCCTCCAGGCCTGGGGGCATAACTGGTCTGGGCAGTCTGGGCGACCTGGCAAACCTGGTCAAAGGCAGCTGGGTGGTCCTTCAGGGAGTTGTTTGCCAGCCCTGCCCGAGGCTGCAGTCAGGCAGCTGGGGGGGTGTCCTTCTTCCCACCCCCCACTCATCGCCTGGGGCCTTGGGAGGACTCAGGACTTCGGTGGCTAGAGAAGCTAGCCTGGCTGAGCCGATCTGGGCGGGGCCGGGAAGGGGCGGGCAGGTAGGTGGATTCCTGCTCGAGAAGGTCTCGGCCAGCCAGCCCGACCGCGCTACCGGTGCCGAGTCCTCAGTGGCTCCCCTGGTGCTCACCTCCGCCTTCGAAACCAGTCTTGGACACCTGCTCCCCGTTTCGGTGAGGATTCTGGGATCCCTTTCTTCTGGTCCTGACACCTGGATCTCAACTTTGAAACTGGCCCTAGGTCCCTTCCGTTGGGTGCCTGGTGTCGGTTGCCCTTAGGGGCCCTCGTCCTGGGCCATGGCCCAGAGAGTGGGTCTGAGGCCTGGGCGACGAGAGGCCGTGGCCATTCTGCTTTTGCTTGGATTATTCCAGTCCGGCATGGGTGAGTTGTGCGGGCCGGGTGCGCAGCTGTGGGGGCAGGGGGGTGGTGAGGAGGGGCCGAGAAGAAAGGCGCAGTGGGGGGAGGGGGGAGGGCAGTAGATGCACAGGGGCCAGGGTACAACCCTGTTCTGGGGGACACATCTCTTATCCTGGGCTTCAGAACCCCCAGCTTCAGCCTTCTAGCTCTGGGCCGCTCCCTGTTTCGTCAGGATTGGCCGTCCTCCAAGAATGGACAGGTGAGGAGTCTGGGGACTCTGATCTTCCCTGCTTACCCCGCCCTTTCTCTTTTTTTTCCCCAGGAGCTGATGGGGCCGAAGGTGAGGCTGATGGGGAGAATGGGGGAGGGGAGGAGAAAGAGCCTTAGATGCAGATTCCTGTGGTGCTTAAGGAGGGCCTGCTGGTCTCCTATGTTGTCTTAAGACTCCCAGTAGCTCTCTGACGGGAATATTAGAGAGCTCCTTTCATGGATAAAGAAGCTGAGGTGCAGAGAAGTGACTTGCCACACAGCCAGTAAGTGAGAAAGCTATGACTGAAACCCAGGACTGACCTCAGAGGTGGGTCATTTAGAGGGACACACACGGAGGGGTCCTTTCTAAGAAAGCACACACTGACTCAGAGGTTTTCTCTCAGCCCTAGCCTCCCCACTTACTGGCTGTGTGTGGGAAGCTAAAATGAAGTTGATAATGTCTGTCTCCTGGAGCTGTGTGAGAATCCCAGGAGATAAAGTGAAAGCCCCTTCAGGGCCAGGCAGTGCGGCAATCACTAAATAGCAGCATTGTCACTAGGAGCCCTGCCCTGGTTGGGCAGTTTGCTCTGCTCCTGAGGTGACTCTGTGACGGGCAGCTGGATGTGGCTCAGAACTGAGGCGGCCTCACTGGGAGTGGGACTCTCCTGGAAAGTGGATTTTCACACGTCACACAGTGAAGCTGTTCTGTCCACTTGTCCCACATATCCATGACCTCATCTGTGTGCCCACCCCGGAGCTGGTGCTGGGGACAGAACACCCAGGTGGTTGTGGTTGAAGCAGTCAGTCACAGACACGAGAATAATTGTGACTGGACGGTGTTTGGGAGGGAGGGGAAGGGTGTTCAGGGGTGCCTGGGAGCTCGGAGTTGTGCCTAACTCAGCCAGCAGGGTCAGCAGGCTCTGTAAGGAGGGGCTGACATTTGAATCCGTCTCCATAAGCAAACAGAAGTTGGCTGAGCAGAGCAGGGGTACAGAAAGGCATTCTAAACAGACCTGCGGAAAGAAGGTCGGAGGCCAGCAAGTGTGTTGTGGCAGCAGTTCCACAGGGAAGACAGGAATAGGTGGCACTGTCATGGGCGGTCTGGAATGTGTCTTAAGACAGCGTGGAGCCAGGGGAGAATTTTAGTTGGGGTACGACGTAGCCAGACTTGTAGTTTATAAAGAACTTTACACTTGTAAGGAATGGGCTGGATGGGAGGCTGGAAGGCCTGAGAAAAAGGAAGCTGGATGGGACCTTAAGTAGGTCGAGGATGACAAGGGGCAGAACTGACCACTGATGAGCAGTGGGATGGGGACGGAGGGGCGGCCAGCTCTGTGAAATCACTCCCCAAGTTCCAAACCTGACCACCTGGACTATAGCTGAGTGTCAGGGCTAAGGAAGTGGGGTGCAGGCCCCAGAGGGGCCTGACCCCACCACCCCTTCCTCCCCGGGCAGCCTCCTGCGGCATGGTCGCGCAAGCCCGCATCACAGGTGGTGGCAGCGCAGCCCCCGGCCAGTGGCCCTGGCAGGTCAGCATCACCTACGACGGCACCCACGTGTGCGGCGGCTCTCTCGTGTCTGAGCAGTGGGTGCTGTCGGCAGCTCACTGCTTCCCAAGGTACCAGCTGGGTGAGGGGGAGAGTCGAAAGTGGGCTGGATATCTAAAAGTTCAGTGTCGTCAGAGGGTAGGGTTCTTGGGTGCGGTAGGGGTATCAACAGTCTGAAAGGACCAGTCAGGAGTGCGGGTCAGAGGTCACGGGTCACATATAAAACTAGGCTACAGTTTGGGGCCTAAATGGCCCTCTGCCGGGACCAGAAATCAGGTTGGATGCCACAAGGCAAGAGGCACAGGAACTGGGAGCGGTGTCCCCAGTCCCAGCCTTTGCTCCTCTGCCTGCAGCGAGCACTACAAGGACGGCTATGAGGTCAAGCTGGGCGCCCACCAGCTGAGTTCCCACAGCCCTGACATGGAGGTTCACACCGTGGAACGGATCATCCGCCACAACAGCTACCACCAGGAGGGCTCCCAGGGGGATATCGCGCTCCTCCAACTCAGCAAGCCCGTCACCTTCTCTCGCTACATCCGGCCCATCTGCCTCCCTGCCGCCAACGCCTCCTTCCCCAATGGCCTAATGTGTACTGTCACTGGCTGGGGCCACGTGGCCCCCTCAGGTGAGGTGGCGCTACGTCTAGAAGTGCAGAGGGGAGCAGTCTTAGAGGAGGATGCCCTGGGTAAGCATCTTTTATCCCCGCAGTGAGCCTCGAGGCTCCCAAGCCACTACAGCAACTCCAGGTACCACTGATCAGTCAAGAGACGTGTAACTGCCTGTACAACATCGACGCCAAGCCCGAGGAGCCCCACACCATCCAACAGGACATGGTGTGTGCTGGCTACGTGAAGGGGGGCAAGGACGCCTGCCAGGTAAACGCAAGGGCTCCGGGTGAACAGATGAGACCCTGCACCTCAGGGGAGGAGCGCTGGGTGGGCGGCATGAACACCGGAGGCCTGGGGTGTGGTCTTAACAGCTATCGTGTGCCTTTTCTCCTCAGGGGGACTCTGGGGGCCCACTCTCCTGCTTTGTGGAGGGCCACTGGTACCTAGCAGGCATTGTGAGCTGGGGCGATGCTTGTGGGGCCCCCAACAGGCCAGGTGTATACACTATGACCTCTAGCTACGCCTCCTGGATTCACCATCATGTGGCAGAACTCCAGCTTCGCGTGGTGCCCCAGACCCAGCCGTCCCAGCCTGACAGCCACCTCTGCAAGAATTCTCCGTCTTTCAGCTCTGCCCCAGCCCGGGGCCTGTGGGGGCCCATTATTCTGCTGCCGTTAGTTCTGAGCCTGGGCCTCCTCCCGCCGTGGCTCCGGCACTGAGCAACACCCCCTGGGAGCTGACCCTGCTGCGGGACTTCCACTCACACCCAAGGACAGGTGACCACCCCTGGGGACAGACCTGACACTCTTTGGGCCTTTGGCCTGGTGTGAGCCACTCCTCCCTCCCAGGACCCTATGGGAGTCAGCATGCCACCCTCACCCGCTCTTCCGAGGTTGCCCTTTGGACTATAACCCAGCCAGGAGTCTGCCCACCTGTGGTATCGGTGAGGACTTCTGCCGCCCCACCTGCTGTCCACAGCCTACTGGTTGGGCTCCTATGGAGCCCCCGAAGGATCCTTAGCTACGAAGACAGGCACTGGCTCCACCCTGTTTCTAGAAGACTGGCAGCTGGCTGCTGTTTGAAAAGCTAGCTCCAGTGCCCCCACCTGCAGTGCCCAATGAGCCCCATCACTTCACCTTCTTGTCTTCTGGCCTTGGGTTGCCTCTGGGCAGCTGTCTTCAGGCACAGGAGGCCCCAGTCTTGCCCCCTGGGCTGCCAGGCCCCCTTGAGCCCTGACTCCTAGACTCCGGAGGACTGAGCCCCCACCGGAACTGGGCTTGGACTTGGATCTGGGGTGGGGCAGAAGGAGCAAGAAGGAGTAAAATGTTTTGAGCACCCCTGGCTCTCTGTGTGACGTGAAGACATCAGCTGTTGGCTCCTCCCTCCCACCTCCAAAGTCCAGAGCAACTGACAGAATTGACTTTATTAAAAAAATGACGGAACGCGTCTGTACATATTTACAGGCTAGGGGGCAAGGAGGCACGGGTCCGGCGGCAGGGGCACAGGCCACTCACTTCTTGGAGAGTTTGGCTTGCTTGTGCTTGGGGGGTGCCCACTTGAGGCAGACAGAGTCCACTGTGGGAAGAAGAGGCATGAGAGTCTGGGCTGGGCCCAGGCCAGGTTTCACCTCTAGGGAGAACAAGGGCAGACTAAGTGTGGGGAGGGGGCAGGGAAGCCCAGGAATGAGTAGCCTGCCCCGGGCTTCAGTCCCGGGAACTGGTCAGACTGGTTTGGGATCATGTGACAGAAACAGGAGGCCTTGGCGCCCAGTGTCCTTACACCTACCCCCCACCACACACATTCCCTGGGCAGCCCCCCACCCACCTGTTATGGGTGGCTTCTTATACTGGGCACTTTTGAGGTGCTCCTCTACCAGCTTGGGTGTGACACAGATCACGTGCTGGCCTTTCCAGTACTTGACCATGTTGAGGGACTGTAGGGTGCTGATGATGTCATTCTGGGTGATGCTGGTCATCTGGCTGCAGAAAGGGATTTAGAGCAGATGCTGGAGAGTTTCCTTGTGGGGCTTGGCTGGGCAGCAGAAGGGGACAAGGAGACAGGATCATGGCCAAGCTGAGAAGAGGCCTTTCCTCTTTGAGGGTTCCAGGAAGCCTCCCTCACAGGGACAGGGATGGGGCCAGGGCCCTCACCTAAGGTCCTTGATGGACAGTGTGCCCCGGAAGTCTCGCAGGATCTCCAGCAGGACCCAAGACCAGTAGCTACGGTAGCTGAGCTTGCCCAGGTCAGACAGTGGCTTCTCTGGGGAGCCCACTGTGCTCTCGAGTTTGGACAGCTCATAACCTGGCAGCAGGAGAAATGAGAAGCCTGAGGACCCAGCCCCCAACACAGCCCCCAACATAGGTGTCCCATCCTGGACAGGCCAGGGGTCACTCACTGAAAGCAATGAGGAACTTCCCATAGCCACGGCGCTGGTAGGGGGGCAGGGTCAGAATGCAGGCCACATTGTTCCCATCTGGAGACTCCTTCTCCTGTAGGGGTGGAAGGTCAGGACCTCTGGGGAGGCTCAGCCCCTCCCCAGTTCATACTCCCCACCCTCCCTCAACCTGGGCGTCCTGGCCCAGCACCTTGGAGAAGTAGCCGACGATGTGGGCCCCCTGCCGGTCCACCTCGGTCAAGATGTAAAAGACGAAGGGCTCCACGTCGAAGTACAATGTCTTGTGGTCCAGGAAAAGCTTGGCCAGCAGACACAGGTTCTGACAGTAAATCTGAGGTGGAGGGAGACTCAGAAACAGGCACAAGGCCCCTTCCCAGCCTCATGGAGGCTCGGGCAGCAGCTGCCACCCTGCTCTGCAAGGGCCAGGCTCCAGAGAGCAGCCAGTGCCAGGTGGTGAGAAACAGGCTCCTTGCCAGAAGAGCAGGATTTAAAACCAGGAATTCTTAGAGTCATTTTCTGATGCATAAGGAAATGAGCAAACAGCAGAGGCGGACTCATCGTGGCTCCCACATCCGCAAGCTGAATGTGAGTTCAGCCTTCACAGGCACTAACTCATGTTTCAGATCGGGAAACTGAGGCTAGAGACAAGTCTCCTGCCAGCTGGCAAGTGCCAGAGAGGATGCACACTGCTAACTGCACGCATGCTCAGTGCCTCCGTGTCCCCTGCCCAGCACAAGCTGAGCAAGAAGCTGGGGCTGGGAAACGTTTGCTGAGTGGGTGAGCTTCCAGTCTGACTCCGAAACCTGAGCTGTCTGTCCACTCAGCCTCCCTCCTCTTCGGGGCCGGCCTCCTTGCTGCAGCTTCTGACACCCATTCAGGCCAGAGACCAAAGTCAGGAGGGACCAGGGTACCTTGATGTTGGCTCCCTGACACAGGTCAAGGAGCCCTGAAGTTTCCATACCTTTACACCCACTCTCACCTGACAGAGCAACTGTGTGAGCCTTGCTAGTCCCATCCTCAGAGGACACCAAGGCTCAGGGTGCTGGCCTGGGGCCTCAGAGCTGGCAGAGGGGAGAGCAGGAAAGAACACCCAAGTCTCCTGCTGGAGCCCTTTCTGCCACTCCCTGTCTGTGTTCAGGAAGGCAAAGTAGAGGACTCGGGCCAGGCTGAGAGCACGGTCCCCACGCTATTTAGCACAAGGCTGACATCCCAGTAATGACAAAGGCCTGTGTTTACACTAAGCACCTAGTCAACGCCAGGCACTGTGCTAAGTTCCCGACACACTGCCATCTCACTGATTCCACCAACAACTGTGTTGGATAAACATCGTGACTCCTGCCTTAGCGATGAGGAAATAGGAACAGTGTTAAGTAACTTGTCCAAGGCCAGCTAGGAAGTGACAGGTGATCTGAAGCAAAGAGCTACTGGGAAGCCCGCCCTGTTAATCTGATGCTCTGCTGCCCTTCCGTGGGAAACGAGGACCCATGGTGAGACCCTTCCAGACTGACCAGGGAAAGGCAGGTTCTCAGTGACAGCAAAGCAGGTGCCCTGCCCGAGGCCCCACCCTGCCCCACTGAAGTCTTTTCACAGGAACAAGGAACTCGGCCACGCGCTCCCTCCCGGAGGCTTACACAAAGCACTCCGTCCCCTCCCAGGCAAATATTCCTTTAGGCAGAAAGAGAAAGTGCTTTCAGATGCAACCTGAGGGCTGACAGTCTCTACTCCGGGTTCCGGAACTACCCAACCTAAGCTACCCCAGTGGAGGAAAGCCCTCACGGGCAGAATAGAAACAGGCCCCAAGGCTAGCAACACAGAACTGCATGTTTACTATGCCCCGACCCTGAACCAAGTGTCCGCTGAACACCATCCTCAGGCCTCTTTCAGGGGAGGTTCATCCTACCCTTGGGGATGGTGGGGACAGTCCAGGAGGTGCCCAAAGCGCCCCCCACTCTCCACAGCTCCCCAGCTCACCTTGTGGTCTTTGCCATCCACCTCGTACACAGAGATGTTGCTTTTTCGATAGATCTCCTTCCCGGGGGGCTGCCGCCACTGGCACTGGCCCTGGGGAAGGGGAGACACAGGCTTGCGCCTTGAGGTTTTCTGTTAAGTGGCCCCCTCCCGCCCTGTGTGGTTTGCATCATGTGTCCCCATCTGCGGACCCTGGGCTCAACACTTCACTGACACCGAGTCGTCCTCCCGGCAACCTGAGGAGACGGCCATCATTCCAGACGAAGAAAGGGACACAGAGGCTCAGCAGCCGCTTAAACATCGCAGCTGTCAAGTCCAGGTCAGCCTGGCTCCAGAGGCCTCCGGAGGGCCCTCATCCAGGACAGGGTGTCTCCCACACGCACACACGTGCCCCACACCCTACCTCTGGGAAACACCCTGCTGCACTCGTGACGAGAGCCCCCCACCAGACGGCTCCCGGGTACCATTCTTCCCGCCTGCCTCCCAAGCCCTGCTGCTCAGGGGCTGTGCTTACTCTCTCCTGTGCACCAAGGAACCCAGCACCAAGCTGCCCTTAACAAACACATGTGAAGGGCAAGGGACCCTAAAAGGGGGTAAGGGCTGGGATGACTGTCCCCATTCCACAGAAAAGGAAACTGAAGTCCGGGGCAGAGCCGGCCCAGGTGGCTGCAGCAAAGGCAAAGCCAGGCCTGGAATCCAGGTTCTCGAGCCCAGGTCAGTGTTTGTGTCCTCGACTCCTCTGGTCTTTTCTCTTAGCTGCTGCCTCAGCCGAGTAGCCTAAGCCTTGACGCCTGCCCCTCCCACAGGGCTGGCCAGGCCCAGCCTCACCAAGTGGAAGCGGTAGCTCTTCTCATATTTCATGTACTTGAGGCAGTACTCGCAGAGCCAGAGCTTGGGCTGTTTCCCATAGTCTTCGGGGAACGGGGAGAAGTACCAGGCATCGATCTCATAGTTCCCGATGTGGATCTTGTCCACATACTTCACCTTGGTGATCTGTAGACAAGGTAGGGGTGGAAGGCAGTGTATGGTCCAGTGGGGGCAGGAAAGCAGGGGCAAGAGGGTTTCCGCAGTCAGGACCCCTGTGGACACTTACCGCCTCATGCTCCTTCTCCAGGGCTGCTGTCGTGGGGTCCATTTCTGCATAGGTCTGGCCAGGGGAGAAGTGGACAAAGGTGAATAGAAGTGGCTGTCAGCCTGTCCCTCCCGTCCCCACACCCAGGGCTCCCTCCTGTTTTCCAGACCTCATCCCCTGAATGACGATCAGAACCACACAGAGACCATTTGTTTTACCTGGTTCAGAAGCTCACTGGTCCAAGCTCCTCTCCCGTCTGACCCCTACCCACACATCCCAGCAGTCCCCAGTGCCTGAGTCTGGACTTCACACAGGATAAACAGGGCTAGGCTCAGGAGGCCTGGCTCCAGCCCTCCACTGACAAAAGCTTCAGCCGTACTATGAGATTGACCCAGCTCTGCCAAAGCTGTTGTAAGACGGACGGAATAATGCCGACAGCAGGAAGTGTTGCCAACCCCCCCATGTGCCTGTCCCTCTTTCCTGAGCATCAGTCCCGGGAACCGCCTGCCTCGCACACTGCTCTCCGAGGTCCCGCCACAGGCACACCAGACTCTAGGTACCCAGAAAGGAACTCAACTTTTCCTTCCTGCAAACCTCTTCTTCCTCTGCTACCCCCACCTCACTGGGGGCATCATCCTCGGCTCACCTGCCCAAGATCAGTAACGGGCCTGCTCTCAGGACTCCTCCCTCTCAGGCTGACATTCAAATAGCTGCCAAGTCCTATCCACTCTATCGCTTGCATCGCTCTGGAATCTGCTGCTTCCGGAATTCTCTCTGTCCCACTCCAAATGATGGCCAATGCCACCATCTTAGGTCTGGACAAATGACTAGGTCTCCTTAGATTTCCAGCCTCTGGTCTCAGTCCCTTCAAGTCAACCCTGCACCAACAGCTCTCTTTTCCCAGGCTTCATGCCTGTGTACATGCAGGCCCTTCCCCCTGGAATGCCCGTCCTTCTCTCACTGTTGCTAGAAAAATCTTATTCAGGCCATACAGAGCATGAGCCAAGTGACTGCGTGATGGTGACGAGGCAGAGTTTTATGAGTGATTGCGTGTAATTGTTTTTACTGTGCTCTTTCCTGGCCTTCAAAGGCCACCCCACCCTCCCGGGGATCTGTCTTCCATGCGGAACACATCTCCCTTCCCCAAGTCAGGAGAGCTGTCGACAACACCTTGACTGCTCCCACTTGGTTTCCCTTATTTTCTAAGTCCCTTTGAAAGCAGGAATTAAAAGCCGTGTCACACTCGTAGCACATCCTGCTCCTAGGCCAGATGCTAGAGGGAACCAAGCACAGCCTGCCAGTGGGGGAAGGAAGACCTGAGAAGGCCTAAGAGCTGTACCAGCTAGACAGCAGCCATGCGCTGTAGTTGAGGAGAAAGGAGCCAGTGTTTTTACCCAGAACCTCCTCCCACAAGGCACTCTTTTTGCAAGGCCCAATCTTACCCTTTCAGCAACCCTGAGAAACAGAGTTCATCTTTCTACTTTACAGAAGAGAGGGAGGGCAGGGAGAGCTGAGGTCACTCGCCCCCAGGCATCAGCGAGCTGCCATTCATTCCAGGTCCAAGCACCTCACAGGCACCATTTCACTGAGTCCTCACAGTGAGCCCAAGACAAGAGTGCTGTCAGGCGCACAAGGGGAAAGTGGGCACAGAGAGGTGAGACCACAGCCCTGGTATTAGCACAGCTGGGGATGGGCCCCGGGTCTGTCCAGCCCTGAGCCTAAGCCCTGCAGATGAGGCAAGGACTGTCCGCCTCAGGTACCTCTTGAAAATGCATTTTCCAATGCTCACAAAACACAACCCTCTTCTGCAAATGCATTAAAGAACTACAAAAACACTACTTTTCTTAAATGCTGCAATTTATTTAGAATTAAACATTAATTAGGCTCTAAAAAACCTTGCTGATGGTCAACTCGCTCTTCCCGTTACTTTTTCTTTCCTTTTGTCACCACTGGCCATTGTCCTCCACCCTGATGGCCAGCTCTGAAGTACATCTTTGAGACTTAAATTTACCAGTGCAAACTGGCTGTGGAACTAAGAGAACTGCTGACCTGTGCTGACCAACAGACCAGTCACGAACCACACGTGGCTAGTTAAACACATTAGCTTTAAATAAACTTACGTCTTGGTGACACTAACCACGTTTCCAGTGTTTCCAGAGCCACACGGGACTAGTGGCTGCTGTACTGAACAGCACAGACCTACAACGTTTCCTTTCACCACAGGAAATTCTATTGAACAGGGCTGCCTGAGGCCTTAGAGGTCTTTCTGGCTCAAGGCATTGCCAATATATTTTTTAATCACAACAGCAAAAAATAGTCAGCACTGTAAACCAGTTGATACGTTTGCATATATGCAAATGTGTATTTGTATATTAAAAGCTTCTCAAAATACTACTTACCTTTAATAGGTGTTTTCTGATACTTTCTATCTTATTCGACCTCTTTCTTCCACTTTAAAAACTTAAATGCTGGTGGCAAGCCACTGAACTTATCTGGCAATATACTAACTGCTGTGCGTCAGTTTGAACAGCATTACTGCAAAATCCTCAGTGATCACTCAGAAGAAAGAGATCACTCTGGATGAAAGTAAAAATTGTCTGAGCATTTTGAAAAAAGCTCAATGAAACCCTTTCTCCTTTTCATTCCCCATGTTACGAATCAAGAAACTGAGGCTCAGAGTGGGAGGGAAGTAACACATCAAGGGCAGGCTAGCTTGTGAGAAGTCAGGATTTAGAAACAAATGGCCTGACTTACAGGGCATGTCAAAATCATAGTTAAGGGCTTGCACCCTGAAGTAGGAAAATCAGGCTGGCAAATCTAATTTCTTACCAGGTTCCTAAACCTATCTGTTCCTTCCCTGTGAGCTGGGGAGAACAATGCTTACCTCACAGGCTTGCTGTGACACTTCAGTGAGGTCATATATTAAAATACTTTGCCTAATCCTTTGACTCACAGACCAATAAATGTTTGGCATTATTATTCTAATTCCAATCCACCCTTTTACTAGCTGTGTGACCTTGGGCATGTTACTTAACATCTCTGAGCCTGCTTCATCATCTACAAAAAAATAATTATCCCTGTGGTGTTGAATTGTTAGGGAGGATTTGATGAGCTTAAACATGTACAGTACTCGCATGGTGCTTATGGTGCCTGGCAACAGCAAGTGTGTGATATCATTCATTCACTTCCATCCCTTTGGACTTTGAGCCATTGTCTAAGGTGGCACAGTAAACAGGAGACAAAAGAGGTTGCCAGTACAGAAGGAGAAGGCCCATGTTCAAGTCCCAGATAGGCGATTTCCTTGTTGTCAGATTACGGCCAAGTCCCTGCCCCCTCTGAGCCTCAGTTTTCTGATCTGTGAAGAATATATGAGGAGAGGTAGGTAAAGTCCCTGACACTACAGGAGCTTTAGAAATGGAAGCAGCTGTGGTTCTGACACTGGGACCCAAGAGACTGGCACAGGCAGCTGAGCCTTCTGGGGCCCTGGGAAGTGAGGGGGCCCGGACCTTCTGCACATGGTTGATCTCATCATGTTTGCGCTTTTGGTTGCGAGTGATCTTGCGCTCAGGCTGTTCAGCCAGCTCACTCAGGTACTTCTCTGAGTTCTTCTGCACGGCATCCTTCACTGTCTTGGTCAGCGCTAGTCGGTTTTTGTCTACCCATTCATCCAGCCGCCGATTAACTGTAAGGATGGATCATGAGGGTGTTGCCCTTCCACCCCTCTCCCCCCACCCAGGCCTGGATAAGCCAAATGACTCACAGCCCACGTAGTGTACATAGAATTCCTCTCGGCCTTCCTGATCATTTACTCGAGACTGGATCACTTCAGCAGAATCTGAAAAGGAAAAAGGCTAAGATCATCAGGAAGGAAAATGGTGCTAGCACAAGAGGGTTCCTTCACACAAGGGGTCAGTTTCCAGATTACTGGGCCAAATGCAAGCTAACCTCACCTGATCACATATGCCATTCCTTTTCACCACTGTACAGTGGGCCAGATGGGGGCTGTTATACTTATTTTACAGGAGAAAAGTGAGGCTTACCCAGGCCCACAGATATGAAGTGCTAAGAGCTGAAACTTAAATTGAGTTTAAGGGCCTCCCTGGTGGCGCGGCGGTTAAGTGCTGCGCTGTGGAGCTGTCGGCAGTGGTGACGCGAGTTCGACGCCTGGCCGGGGAGAATCCCACATGGTGCAGCAGACCTCTCCTGCCTCACCCGCGGCTCCCCTCAGCAGTGTATTTCTGATCTGCCTGTTCTGCTACCCGCTCTGTCTCTGGTGAGCCCTCTCGCCGCCCCACGCCTCTGGCCTGTACCCCAGCTTGTATGTATAAATAAAAATAAATCTTTAAAAAAATAAATAAATAAAATAAAATAAATTGAGTTTAAGTCTGGTCCTAGAATCTATGGTGTCACTATACTCAGTCATTCATTTGTTCATGGCTCATGAGGGTTGACTCTGGATTCAGACAACCCGAGTGTGTAAATAAACTGAGCTCCCCCTTCCTACCTATATTTAATTGAGCAAGTTATTTGGGTTTTCTGAGACTCAGTTTCTTCAACTATAAAACAAAGATAATAGTGCCCATCTCAGAAGATGAGCTAATGCCTTTAAAGCTTTTAGTGCAGCGCCTGACAACTAGCAGACCATTCAATAAATGAGTAATGCCAAGTCTTAAGTTATGCTGTGTTGTTGCTGGGTACAGCGGACACAGCAATGAGTCACAAGCCGTTCTGCCCTCCAGAAGTTCCCACTTAGATGGGGGAGGACACAATTACAACATAATGTCACATATACCATGGCTAGGTATGAATAAAATGTTGCAGGAACATACAGAAGGGAACGACTCACTTTGCCTGAAGGGAGTCAAGAATGGCATCACAGGGAATATAATGTTAAAAGGATGAGTAGGAGCTAGTCAGGTTAACAAAGACAAAGGGAAGGACATTCCAAGCAGAGGGCACAGAAAGATGCATATGGACTGCAGAGTGTAAGTGGAATGACCTTTGCTAAAGTGCCCAGAAACCAGAGAGATTATAAAGATGTACTCCATTCCCTTTTGAAGATGAAGAAAGGCAAGGGAAGAGAAGCTCGTTTTCAGTGTGTGTGTTCAGGAAGATCCTCTGCTGGCGACTCTAAGGGAAGGACAGAAGGGGAAGTCGCAGAGACACCAAAGGAATGAGCTACAGGTTGGTTAAACAAGTGGAATGGGAGGTCTACATAAACTAAGGTGCATTTGAACCTGTCACACTCGTGGGGCTTGTAGGCGGTGCCCTGGAGAGCCCTAAACTCCTCGTTCTCTTTCCTCAAGCACCGCCCCGGCGGTGCCCCGCCCCTCCGAGATCCCGTTTCCAGGCCTCGCCCCCGCCCCTCGAACCCCGCCCCCGACCACGGGCCCCGCCCTCACGCCAGGTGCTATCCGGTCGTCGGCACAGGTACGTTTCTCCGATCTCCACGGTGACTTCCGGTTCGCCGCGCGCCGGGATTGGCGGAGAGACTCGGCCCGGAGACGGGGCAGTGCCCTCGACTGCTGCATTCTCCCCAGGCCCGGGCTCGCTCTCCCCCGCGACCCCCGAAGCCGCCGCCGCAACCGCCGCCGCTACCCCCTGTGCTGCCATTGCTGTAGTGGAAGTGACGCCAGAATCTGGCGCCGCGTAGCGCTTTTAGCTCCGGGTCAACAATGCGCGGCGGAGGGGGCGGTGGGCTTGTGGGTGGGTCTATGACGTGGCACAGATTCATTGGTTAGTGCCGCCGTCTCGGCGACGCCGGGGCTAGTGGGGCGTTTTCTGTGCTCCTGATCTGGAGTCTTTTTTCCTTATGGAAGTGTAGCTGCGTCCTAGAGTTGAAGAGAGGAGAAAGAGTCTGCTGATGTGATGATTCAGCTCGAGTTTTTAAAAAGGCCCTGGTGGGCCTCCCTGGTGGCGCAACGGGTTAAGGCTCAGCCTATGAAGCTATCCGCAGCCACTTCAGCATGAGTTCGACCCCCGGCCAGGGAGCTTCCCATATGGTGCAGCAGACCTCTCCTGCCTCGCCCACTGCTCCCCTCAGCAGTGTACTTAGTAGATCCTGCTGTTCAGCTCCCCACTCCGTCTCTGGTGAATCCTCTCACCCCTCCCCCCCACCTCTGGCCTACACCCCAGTTCTTGTATGCATAAGTAAATAAATCTTTAAAAAAATAAAATAAAAAATAAAAAGGCCCTGGTACTTGAGAAAGCAACCCACTTTATAACTCGAGGGAGCTAGAGAAGCCTCCCGGCTGCCCTACTGGCTTTGGGTTGTGACTCTGAAATCAACACCCAGGGGCCTCCCCGGTGGTGCAGCGGTTAGGCGCTGCACTGTGGAACTGTAATCAGCGAGGCGTTTCACGCCCTGCCAGGTAGATTCCCACATGGTGCAGCAGACCACTCCTACCTCACCTGCTGCTCCCATCAGCAATGTATTTCAGTCGATCTGCCTGTTCTGCTCCCCACTCTGTCTCTGGTGAATCCTCTCACCACCCCATGCCTCTGGTCTTCACCCCAGCTTGTATGCATAAGTAAATAAATCTTTAAAAAAAAAAAGAAATCAACACCCACCCCTGCACCGCCCACTTCCCCTAGCCTAGTTCCCATTACTCCAGTTTTCAAGATTGAAGAAACTTGTCTTCCTCTTGTTCAAGATGGGGAAGGATACAGTTGGGATAGAAACAGGATGGGTGTGGCCAGGGATAGCCAATAAATACTATCATCCAATCAAGCCTTTCTATGGAAAGAAACTAGAAGTCCCCTGAGCAGAAGGCAGTGGGCTTAATAGAGAGCATCTTAGTGAGTGAGGAATTTTGGTTTCTGACCCTACTCTGGGTAAGTTATACAAATGTATCCATTCTCAGAATGTAGATCAAGGTTATGCCATAAAACTTCATAACCCTTGTGACTATGTAAAGATTAATGCTATATCCACTTTCCTCACATACATGAAAACAAGTGTAGAGCAAGATGCTCAATAAACATTCTCTAGCCACTCTTGAGTCTTGTTTGATTACTGGGCTTGGAAAAAAGCAGGGTGGAATGCTCAAGGCTTGAGAATGGGATTCAGAGATTACAGATCAAAAAAATAAATAGAATCCAGGGCCTCCCTAGTGCCTAGTGGTTCTCAGTGTTATTACCATTGCCGCATGAGCTAACCCAGCCAGGGAGCTAACCCACACGGTGCAGCAGACCTCCCCTGTCTCACCCCCTGCACCCTTTAGCAGTTGTATTTCAGTCAGTCCACCTGCTCTGCTCACCACTCTGGTGAGTCCCCTTATTCCCCGCATCTCGGACCTACACCCCAGTTCTTCTGCATAAGATTTTTAAAAAATAGTATCTGAATTAGGCATTTGGGGGGAGTGGTAGTGCTGCTAATTGGCTTTGGGGAAATGAAAAACATTGGGGTAGGGTACAGTGAATGCCAAGTGCCTGGCTGCATTAGAAACAAGAAATAGGTCCTCTCTGGTGGTGCAACAGGTTAAGTCTCAGCACTGTGAAGCTATCCAGAGCCACTGAAGCATGAGTTTGACCCCCAGCCATGGAGCTTCCCACATGGCGCAGACCACTCCTGCCTCACCCACTGCTCCTCTCAGCAGTGTATATCAGTAGATCTGTCTGTTCTGCTCCCTGCTGTCTCTGGTGAATCTTTTCACCACCCCACACCTCTGGCCTACATCCCAGTTCTTGTATGCATAACTAAATAAATCTTAAAAAAACAACAATAAAAGTCAAACCAAAAAAAACCTAGAATTGTAATGTCTTCTCACACATTCTAACCCCATCTCACATCTTCAAGATTAATATTCTGTCCACAAGGCTGTGGTCTCTCACTTCTGACCTCACCCAACATCTTAGATAATGGACGCCCCGTTCTTTCTAATTCAGGACTAAACTGGGCTTTATAAATCCCTGGTCAGGGTCACTACACTACCCTCTCTATTCTCCAGTCTACTGGAAACAGTCTTCTAATGTGCAAATCACTAGTTCCTCCTAGAAATATGTAATGCTGCACCCAGACCCCTGGGATCTTTTTGGTGCTTCTGTGTGCCCAGATTACCTTTGATATGCTTTCAAAAGCCAGCACCAGAGGTGGTTCTTTGCCAAACTGCCTCTCAGGCTAATAGAGCTGTTTTGCTTGAAAGAGCTGAAAACTGGTTGTCAATCTGAGAGTTCGGTACTTCCCCACCCCCATTTCCTAACTTAACCAGTGAGTGTCAAGTGGAGGACTTCATCAATAACCGGAGCTTAGCTTTCTTGATTTCAGCTCTGGCTTTGCTGGATTTCTGCCCAAGATCACATCTTTTCCTGACCTGCCCTTCCCTTTCCTGCTTCCACCACTCCCTTCTGGGATATTTATTCAACAAATCACTTCAATTTGCATCTTCCTCTCAGGATCTGCTTCTAGGGAATCTAACCCAAAGTAATCCCTCCTAGCTTAAAACCCACCCATGCCTCCAGGATAAAGCCCTTGCTTCTCAGCTGCACATTCAAGGCCCTTCACCCTGACTTTCTCCTACCTCTCCAGCCCCACCCCTCAGCCTGACAAGTCACGTGGCTTTTCCACCTCTTAGCATTCAACCTCCAGGTACAATTCCCATTTCCCATCAATCTCCCACCTCTACTATCAGACCCTCAGGTTGTTCCTCTTCCCTGGCAAGATGGGCACCTGCTCTTTCCTTTTGCCCTAGTCCCCAGCAGAGCCCTACTCCCCTCTGGTGGAGCGCGCAGTCCTTCTCAGGCCTGCCAGGGCACAGTCATGTGTTTCTTTCCTTGGCAGCAGCAGATACAGCTGGCGGGCAGTATTTTCAACCTGACTCAGGCTCAGGGATCAGGTGGCTCAGAAGGTTGCCCCGTCTGGTGACCTTCACCTCCAGAATCTATGACTGCCAGGAAGGGACGAGTCAGAACTGAGGCCTGAAGCTGGGCCAGCCTGCACCTTCAATTGTTTGGGACCTGAAATATTTGTTACATTAAATGGTCTTTGCAAAAAACACCAGAGATACCCCCATTCCTGTCAAATCAATTGTGCAAGTGACTTGGGCCCAGTTTTACTCCCAGTCTGCCAGGCTGTCAGAACAGCTAGAGACAGGGACATGAATTAGTTACACCCAAGGTACCGGGGAACCTGAATGGGGACAGAAACAAAAGCTCACCTGCCCTCCTACACAAGGGGCCCAAGAGGGCATTCAAAACGTGAACTTTAATAACAAACAGCAGGTCAAAGTTGGGATTCCCCAGGATCTAGAATGATGGAGCTGGTACTGGAGGCCTCAAGGGTCCTCACTTTCTCCCCTCCAAGGCCTGGAGGCAAGGAATCAGTGGACTCTGTTGAGGAGGAGTGGCACCAGGCTCCATCTAAGTCCATCTCTTTGGGGCCCTAAGACCCAAGATGCAGCAGCGTGTGGAGCAGAGAACGCCCTGCCTGACCCAGAAGGTTCTGGCAGGGTATGTGGCCCAGGCTGGGCAGGCAAGCAGGCCAAGGGCCATGGAGTCAGATGCGGAAGCTTTCTTCCCGACCATCGATGTGACGGAGCCGCAGGTAGACATCTGTGCCAATGCCCTGCAGTGACTGTAGCCGAAGGGAACCACCGAGGTACTCTGCATAGGCCCGTGATGTGGGCAGCCCGAAGCCAAATCTGAGGGTGGATGGGGGGATACAACAGGCGCTTTAGAGGTGTGGATCTCCTGGTGCCCCCTACCTCTCCACCACGTCAGATAAGGCCTTACCCATGCATGGGTCCTGATTGGCCACCACTGTGCATGTCTAGGTGGCCAAAGAGGGGGCTGATCCGCGGGTCCTGGGTGCTGGCCTCAGCTGTAGTGAAGTGGTAGTCCATAACCCGGTCCAGGTCGGTGTGAGCGATTCCCCCGCCCCGGTCTGAAATCCTGGCAGGATGTCAATAACATGAGCTTGGCTCAGCTCTGGTAGGGAGCGCACTGTCTCCCAGAGAGTACAGAGCCTCCCTTCCTGCCTCTTCCACCCAAGGTAGAATGTGGTCCACCTGGACCCTTGGACCTTGTTTTCTATAAGCTCCCTCTCCCAAGCCTCACTTCTGCCTAGGCCACTGACTACACCTTCTCACAGAATGACATTTATTCTCAGCCCAGCATCAGAATGGTTACTCCTGATTCTTCCCCCATTCAGGCCCCTCAGTGCTGACCAGGGCAGAGCCCTGGGTCTAGCAGCTGGCTCCAGACACATTCATACCCAGCTCACAGCAGTCTCAAGACCACAGAATATCTGTCTGACCAAGTCTCAGCACGGAGCAGGTAAGTGGCTCGAGGTTATACTCCAAGTCAGAAAGAGCCCAGAAGCCCCTTTTACCCCAGCCCACTTTCACATGGGGCAGACCTGATGACAAGGTCGATATCGTTGTTGGCGATGGTGATGACCACATCCGGGACATTGTAGGGAGTGTCCAGGTGACTCTCCATCGTGGCTCTATGCAGGGGAGAAAGATCAGTAGGTAATGGCACCCCAACCTCACCCCAGTTCCTGTCTGCCCCCTTGAAACCTACCCAGCCAGCCTACCTCATGGCATTCTTGAGTAGTTCAGGCAGGATGTAGTCCAGCGGCATAGGGATGAAGGGGAAACGAGCGGCTACGTGCCCGTTGATGCGGACACGGGGGGCATTGCCGTACTTGTGCTCACACAGGCGTCTGGAGATATGAGCAAGAGCAAAGTTCAGACCTAGAGCGCCAGTGGTTCGCCACTGGAGGTAATTCTGCTCCTGAAAGAGTGAAATTTCTAGAGAACTCTTTGCTTGTCACAACTAGAGAGTGCTACTGGCATCAAGTGAGTGGAGGCCAGAGCTGCTTCTACACATCCCACAATGCACAGGACAACCCCATGCAAAAAAGAGTTATCTGACCCAAAAAGTTGATCATGCCAAAGTTGTGAAACCCTGCCCCAGACCGCGCCCCGGACCAGGGCTCAGACCGCAGCCCTCCCGGCCGGACATCACCCACATCCTTAGCCACTCTAGCCTCACCTGGCAAAGTCCACCCACTTTTCAATAATCTTCTTTGGTGAGAGACGAGTGCAGATGATGCCAACAAAGTCGGGCTGGCAGGAGAAAGAGGGTCAGACTAGACAGGAGCTCCACCCACATCTCAGCCACCAACTTCCGGTGACCGCTGCTCTGCTGAAGCAGCCCCAAACTTCCCTCCAGTTCCTCCACCCAGGTCCCCTCCCCAAGGTCAGTTCCCTCTACCCCCTTGACATTCCCAGATAGGTCTCAGGTCCCAGCACCCCACCTTGTCCTCATGCAGCGCCAGATGATGCGTGGCCAGCATGCGGATCCCAAGCCGGGAAGTCAGTGTCTTGTCCAGAAAGAAGCGGACAAGCTTCTCATCCTGTAAATTGTGGGGCCTCAGAAACCCTGTGCCCATGCCAGGCCTCCCAGCAGGCCTGGGGCCCCATGGTGCTGCCCCTGACCTCTATGTGTTTCCGGCTCTCACGAAGGCCCTCAGCTAAGAGGGTCACCACATCCTTGTGGTCATCCAGCAGCTGTCGCACCAGCTGGCAGTACTGGGCTTCGTCTGCCTGGTCCTTGATCTGCAGGCCACAGAATCCTAAGTATGGATGGTCCCGCCCTCACCCTGAGCCCTCACCCTTCCCTCACCCAGCCCTCACCGGAGGAAAGTCTGTCAGCTTCTGAAAGGCACGGATGTACAGTTCATGCTGCAAGGAAGAGGTTTGGGAATTCACAGGGAGGCTGGGGCACTGGGTAGAGAACAGCCACCCACCCCAACTCATGGCCTTTCAAGCTGCCTTGTTCTCTGAAGCCTTGGGTCTGAGTCCTCCTGAAGCTGTTTGGCAGGCATCTCTGCAACTCTAGTCCCCCACCTCGTCTGCCCCTTGAGTGGTGACGGGCACACTGATCTAAGGCCCTCTCTACTAGGGAAACCCACATCCCCGAGGCCCCCTCACCACGTGCAGGATGGTAGGATTGCAGCCAATGATGAAAGGAAGGCTGCGGAAGCCCTTGATGCGGTGAGCAATCCTCACTGGCAACTCCTGCTGCAAGTACCGGGCACTTTTCTAGGAGAAAAAGAGACCGGAAGGCAGGGGTAGGGCCTGAGCGTGGCTGGACCAGAGCTCCGCGGTCCAAGAAAACGTCAGCGGCAGGACTCTTACCAGAAGGTGGCTGCCGTCCTGAGAGCGGCCAGAATAGAGCATCATGGTGGGAGTGAGTCGGACGGAGGGCTGCAGGGCAGACAGGCTCTGAGCATGGGGCTCCAACACCCCGCCCCTCCACATTAGCTCCACCCCTTTCCTGGACACCCACTCCAGCTGAGGGCCCCGGCCTCACTGCCCCAGCAGTGCACCTTCTCAGCTGCCACGTCGATGGCTGACTGGTTGTAAAAGGAAGTGACGGTCTTGGAGCGTTCCCGTGCCATCTCCACGTGGTGTGTATCGGTGGCTGATGTGGAGCGGGCCCGGAGTGAGAGTGCGGGCCCCAGGAGGGGCCGGAGTGGATGCCCACTCCGGGGCCCGCTCCCCAACACCGACGCCAGTATCATCGTCTTGATCCTTTATTGGAATGGACGGCCACTAAGGTTGACTACCAGACAAACCGAGGCAACCCCAAAACGGGGCAAGGATGTAGGTCGAGATGGGTTATTCTCCGACTTCAGGGGCGAAGGGTGGTGGAGGATGCCGACAAGCTCAGCCCCCAGGGAGCAGCACCCATCTGCCAGAGCAGGGGAAGAGGAAGCTTTCAGGGTCTGAATGCACCATCCACCACAACATCTCTCCACGTGGGCACTGGTATCCTCAGACCTGGGCAATCTCTCTGACCACCCCTTCAACCACCGCCGCAAACACACTGGCCAAGCCTGGACAACCCTCGCTTTCCAGGGATCCTGTTCTTCAGCCTGAGACTTTATCTGGTGCTCTGGAGGAGAGTGGATGCTAAGGCCTGTAAATTCCTACCGTCCAGCAGGAAAAATCTTGGCCCAGCTCCCTCGGGTCCTAGGCACCCTCCTTCAGGCGGTGGGGCTGACCCCTACCCAGCGCGCCTTCAGACCTGAGCTACCCAAACCTGGCCTGCATACGTGCGATCTACAACGCTGTGCGCCCGAGGGCCCGCCGCATCGAAGCTGCGGGCCGGGGAGTACCATCTGGGTATCCCCTCCACTGGGTGATTTGGTTCGGCCCGAACCCACCCACCCCATATGGTAGATGCCAGCCCGGGGTCCAAGCGCAGTTCTCGGTCCAGCGCAATGGCTGAGTGTGGGTGCGTGCAGCGAAGGCAGAGTGGGCGACCGTTGCTCCACTTACCGCGGAGCCAGAACCCGGGCCAGGGTCCGAGCGGAACGGCCGGAAGAGTCGACAGGCCGGGCTAGCCGAGCCGCCTGCGCCTTCGGCCTTAGTGACGTCACGCGGGATGTTGGGCTCCTGGTGCCTCCTGGGAGTTGTAGTTTGGAGGGGAGGACTGGCAGCCCAGTCGCCAGACCATCCTGGCAGGAGTACCCCTGTCCCCGCCCTACCAAATAAAAACTAAGCTCCCCGCCCGCCCCCCCCCCCCCCAGGGCTTCTGGAGTTATCCATGGTCTCTTTGGGCCTCTTGTCTCCTGCTCTATAAAATAGACTCCCTGGGAGCGAATCAGGGGAGAACAAGAAAGCTCTTAGATATAAAATCCACAGATCAGGGCCTCCCTGGTGGCGCAAGGGGTTAAGTCTCAGTACTATGAAGCTATCCGCTGTCACTGCAGCACCAGTTTGAGTGGCAGCACCAGTTTGATACCTGGCCAGGGATCTTCCCACATGATGCAGCAGACCTCTCCTGTTTCGACCACTGCTCCCCTCAGCAGTGTATTTCAGTCAGTCTGCCTGTTCTGCTCCCCACTCCATCTCTGGTGAATTCTCTCACCACCCCCACACCTCTGGCCTACACCCAGCTTGTATGCATAAACAAATAAATCTTTATTAAAAATGCACAGATCAAACCTTACCTCAGGTCCTATCCTTTCATATCTTGAGTCATTAATGGGAAGCCGAAGCTACCTGGCTCAGATGCCAGCTTGGCCACTTACTCTCTAGGACAAGTTGCTTAAACTGCTCAATGCTTTAATTTCTGTATTTTTTTTTTAAAGATTTATTTTTTATTTATACATACAAGCTGGGGTACAGGCCAGAGGTGTGGGGCGGCGAGGGGGGTTCACCAGAGACAGAGCAGGTAGAAGAACAGGCAGATCAGAAATACACTGCTGAGGGGAGCAGCGGGCGAGGCAGGAGAGGTCTGCCGGGCCATGTGGGATTCTCCCTGGCCGGGCGTCGAACTCGGGTCGCCACTGCCGACAGCTCCACAGCGCAGTGCTTAACCACTGCGCCACCAGGGAGGCCTAATTTCTGTATTGGTAAAAAAAGGATGCCTCAACTTTGGGATTGTGTGGTTACCTGAATTTGTATATGTAAAGTGCCTGGAACAGTGCTAGCACTACATAAGATTGATTATTGTGATTCATTCATGCCAGTAACAAGCACCGACTGGGTGACTTCTGTGCCAAGAGAGGAGATTGGTTGTTGAATCAAGTAAATTGACCCTCCCCTACCCCACAGAGGAAGATGGACAGTTTCGTTGTCATCAGCTGTGTGAGGACAAGGGGCGAATCCCATTGAGACTGGACAGTGGTATAGGTGCAGGAGCGGGAGTGGGAAGAGCATGGCAGGATAGAGAACAGCTGGGTAATCTGAAGTTATGACTGGAACCATGTAGTCTGAGAAGGAGAAGGGATGGATGGAATGACCGGAGCCAGATCATAAAGGATTAAGGAGACTGCAATTTGCCCTGAGGTAGTAAAAACCTGAAGGTTTTCAACTGGTGAGATCTGCTCCTTAGATAGAATCCTCTGGCTGCAGTGATTGGCAGGGGGCATCAGTGAGATCAAAGGCATAGAGGAGTGGACATACGATTACTTTTTTCCAGGTAGGAGATGATGGGAGAGGGACTTTTCTGTGTGTGTGTGTGTGTGTGTGTGTGTGTGTGTGTGTATACTTTTATGATCAGGTTTTTCTTTGCGGTGCATATGTATTTTCTAAATATTTTTAAATAAAAGAGGGTTAACTGAAGCAGGCTCCTTGGAACCCAAAGTCTGTCTTTAAACTTCAGCAGAGACGGGGCCCTTCACCATGCCTAAGCTTTTCCATAGACCATGTGGAAGGATTCCCTGAGTCTCTAGATTTCCTCATCGTCCCTCAGTCCCTCACCATTCCCATTCTTTCCTTCCCAACATGTTCGCAGCATCTGGAGTGAGTCCTGAAGGTCACTCAGCTGGGGAGGGAGGCAGTGCTTGAGCTGGCAGAGTAGGGGAGAGGGGCGTGCTCCCTCCGGCAGGGAAGACAGTATGCACCTAGAAGCGAAGGACTCCAGTGCTTGTGGTCAGAACTCAGAGCTCACGTGGCCGCGACGTGGACCCGAGTGCTGGGAGCCAGGGCTGCGCCTGCCCCAAAGAGGGCAGCGTGGGCGAAGGGCCTCACCCCATTTGACCCGCACCAGAGCGGCCCTGGGCTGACCTCGCTGCTGCCTCCCAGTGGTACGGGTGGGACATGCACCCTACATGTGCTCCAGAACACTCCGGTGGAATGGGGAGTTGGTCAGGCATTCTTCCAAGAGCTTTATATATGCTAATTTCATTTTTCACAGATTTATTTATTTATGCATACGAGAGCTGGGGGGGAGGCCAGAGTGGGGGGGGCGGTGAAAGGATTCACCAGAGACAGAGTGGGGAGGAGAACAGAAGGACTGACTAAAATACACTGCTGAGGGGAGCAGTGGGCAAGGCAGGAGAGGCCATGTGGGAACTCCCTGGCCAGGGATCTAACTCTTGCTGCAGCGGCTGCTGATAGCTTCATAGTGCTGAGTCTTAGCCCACTGCGCCACCAGGGAGGTTCCCTAATTTCATTTTTTAAACAGCCTTCTGAGGTAGGCACTGTTACCCTCATTTTTTCAGGCAAGGAAACTGAGGCACAGAAAAATGAAAAGACTTACCCCACCCCTTCCCCAGTCCTCTCCTTCGTAGGCCTCTCCCCGTGCTACCTGGTTTCCAACACCACTAGTCTCCTTGTTCTCTAAGCATACCAGACACATTCTACCTCAGGGCCTCTCACTGCCTATTCTCTCTTCCTGGAACACCCTTCCCCTGACAGCTACATAGCTTACTTCCTCATCGCCTTCAAACTTTTGCCCAAATATCCACTGGACGAAGACCATGCTGACCATCCTATTTGACACTGCAATCCCCTCACTCTGCTCTACTTTTTTTTTTTTTATACATACAAGCTGGGGTACAGGCCAGAGGCATGGGGTGGCGAGAGGGTTCACCAGAGCCAGAGCGGGGAGCAGAACAGGCAGATCAGAAATACACTGCTGAGGGGAGCAGCGGGCGAGGCAGGAGAGGTCTGCCGTGCCATGTGGGATTCTCCCTGACCGGGCGTCGAACTCGCGTCGCCGCTGCCGACAGCTCCACAGCGCAGTGCTTAGCCGCTGCGCCACCAGGGAGGCCTCTGCTCTACTTTTTATTTTACCTATAGCATTTATCAACAACATACTACACACTTTATTTATATTTAAATTTTTTAAAATTTATTTATGCATACAAGAACTGGGGTGTAGGCCAGAGGTGCAAAGGGCTAGAGGACTCACCAGAGACAGAGTGGGGATCAGAACAGGTGGATTTACTGAAATACACTGCTGAGGGGAGCAGCAGGTAAGACGGAAGTCTACTGCGCCATGTGGGTTATCTCCCTGGATGGGGATCAAATTCAGGCCACACTGGTGATAGCACTGAGACTTAACCCCTAGACCACCAGAGAGGCCCCCCCATACATTTTCTTTATTATATTAATTTATCTTTTTTCTCCTCTCCTAAGATATAAGACTAGAATATGAATATTTCTTTGCTTTCCTGATTTATCCCAAGTCCCTAATACAATCCCTGGCACATGAAAGTTAACCAGTAAACATTTGTTAAAGAAACAAAAGAAATGTTGAATTTTATCCTCTGAGCTATTGAAATTGGATGCTACTGAAAGGCAGAGAGTGACAAAACTGTATTTTTCAAAGGGTCACTTTGGTTGCTGTATGAAGAACTGATCATGGGGAGGGCCTCCCTGGTAGCGCAAAGGGTTAAGTCTCAGCACTATGAAGCAATCCGCACGCAGCCACTGCAGCATGAGTTTGATTGCTGGCCAGGGAGTTTCCCACATGGCGCAGCAGACCTCTCCTGCCTCGCCCGATGCTCTCCTCAGCAGTGTACTTCAGTCAATCCACCTGTTCTGCTCCCCACTCTGGTGAATCCTGTCTCTGGTGAATCCTCTTACCACCCACACCTCTGGCCTACACCCCAGCTCTTGTATGCATAAATAAATAAATCTTTTTTAAAAAGAACTGATCATGGGATGAGGGACAAGTATATCTGGAAGAGCAGTGAGGAGAAGGTGTGTTTATACTGGTGGGAGGTTATCAAGACTTGGATCAGGGTAGTGGTCTACATAGATTATGGGGAATGAGCGATTAGTCCAGGACAGGTGTCTTGGTTAAAATGGAAAACTCAGGCCTCCCTGGTGGCCTGGGGTTAAGTCTTAGCACTATCACCACTGTGGCCTGAGTTTGATCCCCAGCCAGAAAGTTGACCCACACATGGTGCAGCAGACCTCTCCTGCCTTGCCCACCACTCCCCTCAGCAGTGTATTTCAGTAAATCCACCTGTTCTGCTTCCCAGTCTGTCTCTGGTGGGGAATCCTCTCACCGCCGACACCTCTGATCTATACCCCAGTTCTTCTATGCAAAAAAATAAACAAATAAATAAAAGGAAAACTCCACAGAATGAATAGGTTTAGGGAAAGCATAAGATTCAGTTTTAGGTATGTTGTGTTGCATCTGATTGGTGTGTGAGACATCCAGATGTTGAGATCCAAGAAGTGTTTCTACTGTGAGGTTTAAAGCCCAGGAGAAAGATCTCCACTGACGTCTGAGCTTGGAAGCTGTGACCTATAGGTAGTAAGAAAAGACATGGAATAATAAATAATGTTGCCCCATGTGGCAGCTTGTATTTTCCAGAGAACTCTGCATATGACTTTGACACTTTTTCATCAAGAAGTGGAGGTCTGGGGCTCCCTGCTGTCACCAGCCACTGCAGACTGAGTTCGATCCCCAGCCAGAGAGCTGACCCACATGGTGCAGCAGACCTCTCTTGTCTCCCCCGCTGCTCCCCTCCGCAGTGTATTTCAGTCAATCTGCCTATTCTGCTCGCCACTCTGTCTCTGGTAAACACTCTCACCAAACCTCTGGCCTACACCCCAGTTCTTGTATGCATAAATAAAATTTTTTTAAATTTTTTAAAGATTTATTTATTTATGCATACAATCTGGGGTACAGGCCAGAGGCATGGGGTGGCGAGAAGATTCACCAGAGACAGAGTGGGGAGCAGAACAGGCAGATCAACGGAAATACACTGCTGAGGGGAGCAGCGGGCGAGGCAGGAGAGGTCTGCTGTGCCATGTGGGAATCTCCCCGGTCGGGCATCAAACTTGCGTTGCTGCTGCGGACAGTTCCACAGCGCAGCGCTTAACCGCTGCGCCACCAGGGAGGCCCTCTTGTATGCATAAATAAATTTAAAAAATTTAAAAAACTCATTCACACTCTATAGAGCGTGTACTGGATAGAAGCATACTGGATAGAAGCATCTTTGCAAAGAGAGTCTCTATGAGTGGTTTGTAGGAGTGAAATAAAAAAATTAAAAAAGAAGTGGAGGGTCTCCCCGGTGGCGCAGCGGTTAAGCGCTGCGCTGTGGAGCTGTTGGCAGCGGCGAAGAGAATTCGACGCCCGGCCGGGGAGAATCCCACATGGCACGGCAGACCTCTCCTGCCTTGCCCGCTGCTCCCCTCAGCAGTGTATTTCTGATCTGCCTGTTCTGCTACCCGCTCCATCTCTGGTGAACCCTCTCGCCGCCCCACGCCTCTGGCCTGCACCCCAGCTTGTATGTATAAATAAAAAAATAAATCTTAAAAAAAAAAAAAGAAGTGGAGGTCTATATTCCTTCCCCCAGAACTTGGCAGGTTTGTGATTGCAGTGGAAGGGATCCAATGACTTCTGAAGCTAGATCATAAAAGATGATGATGCTTGCACCTGGAAGCGTTTGTGCTGGGGTCCTGAGCTGCCATGAAAGCAGTCTGATTGCTCTATATTAACCATCTGTTGTGGTGTAACAAATACCCCCCCCCCCAAAAAAAAAAACATAGCAGCTTGAAACAATATCTCAGTTTCTTTGGGTGAGAGATCTGGGAGCATGCAGGTGTTTCTGGCTCAAGGTCTCTTATGAGATTGTAGTCATCTGTGGTGCAGTAATATATACCTGAAGAGGTGTGTATACCTAGATCATACATAGAGGTGAAAACCAATGTTACCTTAATTTTTAAAAATACCAAAAAAAAAAAAAACATAGTCATTTGAAATCTTGAATGGTACTGGACAATTCCCTTCCAGGGTGGCCTGCTCACGTGCCCAAGCTAATGCTAGATATTAGCAGGATGCCTCAGGAAGTAGACCGCTCCGCTCCCTAGGGCTGCTTAAATATCTTCATAACATGGAAACTGGATTCACAGAGTATGTGATCTAAGTGGGGAGCAGATGTAAGCTACAAAGAACTTAGCTTGGAAAATTACACATCATCAATTCTGTACTATCCTATTGGACCAGGTCAACCCTATTTAGTGTGGGAAGAGACTACACAATGTCATGCATGCTGGGAGGTGGAAATTATTGATAACAATTTTGGGAAGCTGCTATGGTAGCCTGGAAGCTGCCATGCTGTGAGGGAAGCCCCTACCGAGAGCCTGCATAGATACAGGTAGATACAGGGATAGTCCCCGACCCTACAAAGAGAGGGGGGAGGGAGGAGAGAGAGAGAGAGATGGAAGAAAGGGACAGAG
>PVIJ01000895.1:0-211245 GCA_004024925.1 Scalopus aquaticus
ACCATTCGATATTTTTCTCTTTCTTTCTGGCTTATTTCACTGAGTATGATCCCCTCTAATTCCATCCATGTCGCTGCAAATTGCATGTGTTTATCTTCTTTGAATGCTGAATAGTATTCCATTGTGTATATGTACCACATCTTCTTGATCCAGTCATCTATTTTTGGACATCTGGGTTGCTTCCATACCTTTGCTATTGGGAACAGTGCCGCAATGAACATACGGGTGCATGTATCCTTTCGGATTAGTGTTTTTGTATCCTTTGGGTAAATTCCCAAAAGTGGGATTGCTGGGTCGTATGGAAGCTCCAGCACATGTATAAGTTAATGTAACCCTTACAATAACAGCAGCAACAATAGCAGTAAACAATTCATATTTAGTATTCATAAGTATTAATAAGAGCTCTAAACCACCACCCCCTCACACTGTCACTTTAATCTCTACCTCACTCTAACCCTTGGCAACCACTGATAAAATTCTCCTTCACTATAGTTTTGATTTCTTGAGGATATCATATAAATGTAATCATACAGTATATAACTTTTAGAGATTGACCGGTGCTGTCAAACATCTTTTCATATATTCATTTGCAGTCCTTTTTGGTGCAATCACCTTTTGCTGAAGAATCTGTTTTTTGCCTAGTTTTAAACTAGGTCATTTGTTATCTTACTTTTAAATTTTAAGTGTCCTCCATATATCTGGAATATAAGCCATTGATTACATATCTGTTTGCAAGCATTTTCTTCCCATCTGTAGTTTCTCTTATCACTTTAACAGTGTCTTTCACAGAGTAAATTTTTAGTTTTGGTGAAATTCTTTGTATTAGTTTTTTTTTGCTTACAGGAATTAAGCTTTATATGTTTTGTCCAGAACTTTCACACAGATTTGTTTGCAGATTTATTTCTGAAAGTTTCATGCTTTATATTTAGATCTTTGATACCTTTGTGAATTCAGTTTTGTTTAAGGTGTGAAGTTTAGACTGAGGTTCTTTTTTTTTTTTTTTATGTTGTTCCAACACCTATTTGTTGGAAATATAGTAAATTCTCACTTAACAGCATCACTGGGTTCTTGGAATCTGCAACTTTAAGTGAAATGACATATAAATTAAGCCAATTTTTTCAAAGCCTAAATGATATAAATAGGAGTAAAGTTTTGATGGCATATTTTGAGTTGTAGAAATAAATAACCACTTCTAATATTAAAAACAAAAGTTTTCTAATATGAACTAATAAGCATGTTCTAATGCAATAATTTAATGTTAATTATTGCAATACTTTTTTTTTAAAGATTTATTTATTTATACATACAAGCTGGGGTACAGACCAGAGGTGTGGGGCTGCGAGAGGGTTCACCAGAGACAGAACGGGGAGCAGAACAAGCAGATCAGAAATACACTGCTGAGGGGAGCAGCAGGCGAGGCAGGAGAGGTCTGCTGCACCATGTGGGAATCTCCCTGGCCGGGCGTCGAACTCGTATCGCTGCTGCCAACAGCTCCACAGCGCAGCACTTAACCGCTGCGCCACCAGGGAGGCCCCTATTGCAATACTTGTAATGTTCTAGTGCAGTAATTTATATTCATTCATTTCCCAAATTCTAGGTCAGGGTTGTGGATGGCTAGAGGCTATCCTGACAGCTCAGGGTACAAGAGGGGAACCAACCCCTCAACAGCATGCCAGTTCCATTGCATGGTGCACTCACACACACCCCCACACTCATGTAGACTGGGATAATTTAGAACCACCAATGAACATATTGTGCAAATCTTTGTGGGAGGAAACCAGAATGCCTAAAGATAGACCACATATACTTGGGGAGAACGTGCAAACTCCACCCCAGCCTGGAATTGATTTTTTTTTAATCACTGCTATAACCAGCTGATGCTATTCAAAAACTGTGTTTTCTTTTTTAAAGATTTATTTATTTATGGATACAAGAGCTGGGATAGGATTCACCAGGGACAGGGTGGGAAGCAGAACAGGCAGATCTACTGAAATACATTGCTGAGGGGAGCGGTGGGCAAGACAGGAGAGGTCTGCTGTGCCATGTGGGTATTTCCCTGGCCAGGGATGGAGGATTGAACTTGTTCATGCTGCAGTGGCTGTGGATAGCTTTGTAGTGCTGAGAGTTAACCCCTTGCACCACCAGCGAGGCCCCAAGAACTGTCTTTTCTAAACTCAGTGACCTTTTACATCTTAGTCAATTGGCCTGTAATAGGCCAAAAACATAGAGACAGAAAATAGACTAGCGGTTGCCAGGGTTAGCTAAGGGAAGAAGCGAACAGAGAGTGACAGTACTAGGTTTGGAGTTGCATTTTGGGATGATGAGACTGTTTTGGAATTAGACAGTGGTGATAATTACACAACCTTGTGAATAGTCTACAAACTGCTGAATGAGATACTTTGAAATAATGAATTTTATGGTAAGTGAATTTTATTTATGAAAACCTTAAGAAACTAATTGACCACATTTGTGTGGGCTATTTCTAGACTCTATTCTATTTATCTGTATAACTGTTCCTTCATCAGTAGCACACTGTTTTAATTATTGTACCTTTATGTAGAGTCTTAAAATCATGTGATGATTCCTTCAATTTTATTATTTTTTTTCAAAAATGTTTTAGGTATTTTGACTCCTTCGCATATGAACATAATTTTTCATATGATCTTTTCTGTATAAAGTTCTTTGCTTGGATTTCATTTGGAATTTTGTTTAATTTATCAGTTTGAGATTTTTTTCTTAGACATCCTTTTCAGGTTGAGAAAATTCTCTTCTGTTCCTAGTTTGTGAAGAGATCAGATCATGAACAAAGTCAGTAAAATGTTTTTTCTGCATTAGATAATAATTTATGTAGTTTGTTCTTATGGTCTGTTAATGTGGTGGGCTATATGGATTGATTTGTAAATATTAAACCTGCTTGCATCCCCAGGATAAATCGTAGTGGGTTAGAAATTATTTTTTTTAATGTATTGCTATATTTAGTTTGCTAATACTTTGAGTTTTTAATTTTTAAAAGTTAATTTATTTGAATTAGCATTGATTTACATTACTACTTATTATTTAGAGGAGTAGGCTCACACTTCCTCAATGTGCATCACCACCTTCCACCCACCCAAGTACTCTGTTGAGAATTTTTATACCTGTGTTCATAAGGAAGATTGGTATGTTGTTTTCTTGAGTTGTCATTGACTTTTTTTGATCATTTGTTTTTCTTAAAATGTTCACTCTTCACATGACGATTATTTCCCAGCTTGTTGACTGGCCGTCTCTCAATATCTGAGCAAAATGCTAACTTAATTGCTCTCTATGCAAGGGAGATCTTTGAAGCTTGTAGTTCAATGATTGATTGGTCAAGTAGGAGTATTTAGAAAGTGATTGGACTTTTGTTATGTGAAGTCACTTTCTGAAATGTGTTCAGTAATTTGAAGTTATCATTGATATACTGTGATAAGTTTAAAGTCAGTTCTGATAATTACCTTTTGCTATGGTCCTTCCTTGAAGTGTAAGAATTTTTTTCTCATATTGTCACCAGACAAGAGAACAGGTCTGAGGCTACTCAGCCCTACCCCAGTTCTCCCCCACAACACAACTGAGTAAGCCATATTCCAGTGTTCTACCTGCTGGGAGTTGTAGAGATGTCCTCCCAAGTCTGGGAAGACCCTCTAGTCAAGATTGAGAAGAGGCCTCCACAGACACTGATGACGTCTGGAAGGAGTCAGTGTTTAATAATCAGTGAAAGAGCAAGATAGAAAACTCCAGGGAGACCTCTGAGAATGAGAGAGACTCCCATAGATGCTGGGGCTAGAGGTCTATAAAGGCTTTAGGACTGGAGTCTGAGGACAAAGGAATTAAACTTTATTGAACTTTATTGCAGAAAAAGCAGGGAGAGTGAATTTGACTAAAGGCCATTTATTGTTAATTTGGGGCACAAATCAGCAGCAGCTCTGTGGTCACGCAGGGCTCATCATCTTCTCCAAGGTGAACATATCAGGAAGGTTGTGTGCCCCTCCTCTCAAGGTCTGTGACTCTTCTTATGGGTTTGTAACTCCCTTTTCTCCCCATAGCAGTCAACTTTTTCATCTTGCAAAGCTGAAATCCTGTACCAGTTAAACAACAACCTCCATGCCACCCTGCTGCCCCAGTAACCACCACTCTACTTTCTGTTTTCATAATGTTGGCTACTCTAGTTCTTACATAAGTGGAATCATAGGGTGCTCTTTTGATTGACTTATTTGCCTCAGCATAATAGGAGAGTAAATAACTTGACCATGGTCACATGACCTCTAAGTGGAGGTGGCCAGTGACCTCATACTCTGCCCTTAACTTTACTGCTCTGTGGTAGAGGCAAGGCTGTCTTCCCTGTATAGAGACCGTGGGCTGGGGTGACAGTCCTGGGAGTGAGCATGGTGGTGTCATATTGTGATGTCAGG
Organism: Scalopus aquaticus; assembly: GCA_004024925.1. Lineage (NCBI taxonomy): Eukaryota > Metazoa > Chordata > Mammalia > Eulipotyphla > Talpidae > Scalopus > Scalopus aquaticus. Next base: position 4,428 of record PVIJ01000895.1, read on the forward strand.
GATGTGCTTCTGCCATTACAGCATGCCCTCCTGCTGAGTTCCTCAGGGAAGATATTTTCTAAACTCTCCCAAACAGGTTGCAGCCTGAATCAGCAGCGCCGGGTAAATTGTGAAAAATTTCATGGTTCTGTTTGTTCTGGCAGTGCACACATCACAGTTTCTTTATTAATACAGAATTCTTAGAAAATGAGTCCTACCTCCTGGCGACTCTGCCAGAGTGTGGCAGGAATTTATATTCTCAAGGTTCATTTATATTGTAGCATGTAACAAGATATCCTTTTTTTATGATGGAGTAATAGTCCACTGTGGGTGTGTGTGTGTATAAATATGTGTGTGTACACACATGATATTTTCTTTACTCATTCATCTGTTGATAAACATTTGAAACATTTGGGCTGCTTCTGCCTTTTGGCTATTGTGAATAATGCCTCTATGAACTTGACTGTTCAAATACTGGAGTCCTTCCTTTAAATTCTTTTGGTTTATACTTAGAGTGGGATTGCTTGACCTTATTATAATATTATGTTTAAATTTTTGAGCAAACAGCATATTGTTACATAGTAACTGTGCCATTTTACTGTCAACAACAGGGTTCCAATTTCTACACATTTCATCAAACTTTTTAAAAAAATAGTCATTATCCTAATAATTGTATGAGGTGATTTCTCATGTGGTTTTGATTTACATTTCTCTAGTGATTAGAAATTTTAAGCATCTTTTCATATGCTTGTTGACTATTTGTATTTCTTCTGTGTAGAAATATCTATTCAGGTCCTTTGCCCATGTTTTAATTGCATTCTTTGATTTTATTGTTATTGACTTATAGAGGTTCTTTACATATTCTGGATATTAACCTTTTATCAGATAGTTTGCAATTTTCTCCCATTTTTTAGATTGTTTCAAGAATCTTACAGCCCTACATGTATGTCTTTGATCCATTTTGCGTTAATTTTGTTTGTGGTGTGTGCATAAGAAGTGCAAATTAATTCTTTTGTTGTGGAGATGTGATTATTATGGCACTATTTGTAAAGAATATCATATCAGTCTATACATCTTTTGTTTTTTGTTTACATTATAGAATATTGCAAACACACAGGAGATAGGTAGTATAATGAATTCCCACATATGCATCATACAGTTAGAAATAACACATGATTTGTATCTGATAACCATCATACAGTCAAAAAATAGTAAAAATTCTGTCATTCTTGACTCATTTAATCTCCCACCCTCCCTACCTCCACACATAAACATTTTTACCCTTTAAAATGCTTACGGGCAAACCTTTTCATCACTTTATACATGGTAAATTATGATTCTCTGATGGAGAAAGACTTTTAAAACAACTACACCACTACTATTACACCTTCTAAAATTATCAATTATTTATTAATATTATGTCATACCAGTACATATTCAATTTCTCTGCTTGGTAGTTGCCTTAGATTAATATACATCTTGTAATTTGTAGTGTACACTCTTTAAATTTTCCATGACATTATTTGTTGGAGAAACTAGGTTATTTCGTTATTTAGAATCTCCTGTGTCATAGATTTTGATCATTCTTGTGTTTACATTTACGTTGTGCCTCTAGGCTCTTATTTTTGTAAAGGGATAGTTAAGAAGCTTGATTAGATTTAGTTTAGGTTTAGTTGATTGTTTTTTGGGCAAGAGACTTCATAGGTGGCATTGAGAAATTTTGTCTAATCAGGAAACACTTACTTTTCAAGGTCTTGCTTTTTAGGGATGTTAAGATTCATCAGTAGGTTCAACCTGATCCTTTCATATTCAAGTTCCCCGTCTACTCTTTAGCTTATGTGTTTAGCAACCATTGATGTTCCTTGCATAGATTCATTATTTAGTCAGAGATTGCAAATTGGTGTTTTTCTAATTCTGTTATTTCTTCTGCATTTGTTGGCTGTGATTATTCTCTAAGGAAAATGTTGCCCTCATCTCTATGATTTCTCTGTAGTAGTCATACAAGGGAGGCAGGATAAATGTTGATTCTGCTTATTTGTCAATTCTCACAATAGTCTGTTGTGTCCTACCAATGTCCAGAATTAAGTAAATTAAATTTTTTTTCTTTTTTTAGTGTCATTATAAACTCATGGGCTTTTGTATTTTTGATGTTTTCCAATTATTGCAGTTACCTTTCTTTGATATGAGCAATTTGTTCATGTTTGGTAATTGAAAATGCTTTTGTCTTTTTTTTTTTAACCCAACTGTAGTAGTTTTGCCAATGTCTTTGCTTTTTGATTTGACAAAATGTCCTAAGTGCATTGTGTCACATGCCTGACCTGGAATAAGTCATTTCTCCAAGGAGCCCTTATTTCTTTTAGGGGGCAATGAGTTCACAGTCTGGAGGCAGGAATGCTAATTGCTAGTGGTTTTCATTGCTTTTAGGCTTTTTCAGGCCAACTCTTAGGCCAAATCTACCATAATTTCTTGATTGCCTAAAACTTGTTATTCTTAGGGACAGTTCCTGGTAACACTGTTCTTTGAGTTCTGTGTTCTACACTGTCTCCTTTAACCTCAAAAGGTTAGTTTGACAGGATAGACCATCTTTAGCTCACCATTTCCATAGATACTTAGATATATCCATTGTCTGCTGGTATAAGCTGTTGCTGCTATTGTCTGTAGTCAGTCTGATTTGCTTTCCTTAAGTAATTTGGACTTGTTGCACAAATGTGTGGTGACTTTTACCCCCTTTAAAACCTAGTAGTTTTACTAGTGTGTGTCTTGATCTTGACCTGGAGAGTTATTTTCTCTTGTATGCAATATAACATGTCAGCATGCAGATTTTGACTTTTTATTTCCAGAAAGTTTTCTTGAATTATAATGGCTATTTGTTCTATTTACATGCTTTGATTTCTCTTGGGGGCAGTGGCTCATTCTGTAATATGTATTTTATATTGTAATTACTTTTATTTTATCACTTAATTTTTAAGTTTCTTTTTCATTTCTTAATTGTTAAATTTTTTTTATCTTTTTTCTGATTTGTATGGTGTCTTCTCTTGTGTCTCTTCTAGTTGAGTCTTAGTTTCTTTTTCTTTAATTTCTGGTCCCTTTCTGAGTTTGCTCAGATTTCTTTTTTTATCTTCCTGTTGTCTAGTTCTCTCATACGAGCTTTTCTAATTTATGACTTATGTTGTCTTAAAACTTTTTCTTTACTTTGTTCTGTAATATTAGATTATGGATTTGGTCTCTTTTAGGATATATTTTTTCTGCAGTATCTGTTTTATACAGGTATGTTGTTCATTTTCCTATTCTCTTTTTTCTTTAACCTTTGTTTTGAGTAATACTGGTTTACAAGACTGTGTGATTTATTGTCTTTTTTCTTATGATGTTAGTATATAGTGGGTTTGATCAATGAAACTTTCTATGGATGTTGATTTTCCATACATTTTCAATGTATTTTGTGACATTAAAATTTTATTAGCACTGATTTTAATCTCTAAGTTACAACCTATTAAACTGTAAGCTGTTGTAAATTAGGTACCGTTCTTTCTTTAGCAGTACATTGTACTTAGGATAATGGCCTGTCTGGGTCAACTGCCACTGCCACTGTCTAGCCCTGTACTTTAGCAATTTCAATTGTTATAAGTAGTATTTTGTTGTAACATAATGTCTAGTTATTTCACTGGGCATCTGTAATGCAATTATAAGTACTTTTAAAATATGCACTAAGCAAATTATGGGACTGAGTTTGTGGGGGTTTGTGTTTTTTCCTTTCCTACAAAGTAACCTAATTAATGGTAGAATTTGTAGTCTATTTGGTGCTGGAATGTTGGGTTAGTTAATTAGCCCTAATGTGCTGCTGCTGTTTCTTTTGTTTTAGGTTAAATGGAAACCACCCTTGGGAGCTGGATGCCGGTATAGCCATTCTATCACGTCAGTGAATTGCAATGAGTGGAGGAGGAGAGCAGCCAGATATCCTCAGTGTTGGAATCCTGGTCAAAGAAAGATGGAAAGTAGTGAGTATACATGAGGGGGAGAAGGAGAAGAGAACACAAACAGAGGAGAGTATTTTGTTATCTTGATAAAAATAGTATTTTGTTGGAAATAATACGTTGATTATATACCTAGAATAGTTATTTTCAATGATTGAGTTTGGTTTATATTCCAGTTCTTAATCCTTGCTGCTTTTAGTACTAAATTTCCTAATCTCTGATAGCTAATATTGTTGACTAAGGTAAATAAAAGTATACTTAGGGAAAGAACAAATGAAAAGAAAAAATGCAACACAATAAATTACTTTTTATTATTTTTAGTTTTTAAAAACTTTTTATTAAATAAAATTGTAAATACATATGTAAAATAGGGAGACTGATATAATGAACCTCTTTGTACTCATGCAGTCATCAGTTTTATGCTCAATCTTGTTTCATCTTTTTAGTTTCCCTCCCAGAATATTTTGAAGCAGATCTTTCATCTTAATACATCTTCTTTACATGCATCAGTATGTATCTCTAAAAGATAAAGACTTCTTTCTAAAATATAATCATAATTTTATTATACCTAAAAAGTAATAATTCATTAATATAAAATATTTTTCCAGTTTTCACATTTTCCTGATTATCTTGTAAGTTATTTTTAATGATTTGAATCAAGATCCAAATAAATTCTAGATTCTCCATTTGGTTGGCATTACTTACATTTATTTTTAGGTTCTTTTTCATCTCTCTTTTTTCCCTTTACAATCAACTTAATGAAGAAACTAGTTTGTTTACCTATAGAATTTCCTATGGTTTGGATTTTTCTAGTTGTTTCCTTTCAACTGCTTAACTGTTTAAAAACTTTATCTCATGTATTTTATGTCAGTTATTAATATTATTATAAAGGCTTGATTAGATCTGAGTTCAGGTTTTTTTGAGGTGGGGACTTTTTTTTCATGGAGGGTGTTGTGAATTTCGACTAAGAGATATGTAATGTCTTATTACCCCTTTTTTTGGTGGTATTAGCACTATTGGGCATCATTGTGTAGGTCTATTAATTCACTAGGGATTGCAAACGGATGATATTCAAATAAATGAGCTCTCCTTCATTTATTATTTGAAGTACATCTATAACGAGAATTTTTTTATCAGCTATTTAAATGCCCTGTGATGCAACTTGATTATGAAAACAGGATAAGTGCTTGATTCTTTTTCTTAATTTACCAGTTTTTAAAATAATGAATTGATTCTCTAGCATCCTCCAAAAGTGACCATTGAGTTTTTTTAGTATAATTTTAATTCGTGTATTTAAAGACATTTAATGTGCTTCAGTCTGGTATAGTTATTACCTTTATTAGTGCTGAATTTATATAATTTGATTATGAGTACACCCTTTAACTTGTCTCCTGAGTTCTTTTAACATGATTCTAAAATGTCTTTTGATGGCTTCCTTGACTTTGAGTCTGCCAGCTCTACTCTCTTCTGGGGGGTAAGGGAATAACTTAAATAACAGAAATTCATTTCTCACAATTCTAAAGGTGGGAAATCCAAGATCCAGTTGCCAGCTGATTTGATTCCTGTTGAGAGTCCCCTTTCTGGACATCTCAGCTCCTCTTAAAGGATCTATTTTTGTTTTGGATATACTTAAATATATTGTTATGTATCCTTTTGTTTACTAAATATTTGTTCCATTAGCAGATTTGACAAAGCTATTTTAGTAGTTTCCTTAATCTGTCAACAGATTGGAAAAAAGAAGATTCTTCCTTCAGGAACACAAATTGTGTTTCTATGGCACAGTATGTTTTACTGATTAGGCAAATAAGTATGCTTTGAAAATTTACTTGAATAAATATAAGAACCATGTCATCATCATGTACTGGTACAGGAGTTTCTAACAATAGGTAATCTTTTATGTAAGTAGGCATGAATGTTGCTTTGGTGAGAGTTTTATATTAAATGCTATAAGATAGGTTGTCTATTCTCTGGTAGACTTTTTAAAAGGTAACAAATGAAGCTATGCCTGACAAGTTTGTTCTGTACTGATGATAAGAGCTAATATTATATGTGGTCTTTCTCCAGAATTTGGGAGACATAGTGGCGGTTTTAGTAAGAAAACACAGGTTCATTGTTGAAGGTGTTTTGATTATCTATTATGTAACAGCATCAAAATTTAAAGGCTTAAAACTTTTGTGGATTAGGCATTTGAGAAGAGTTCACATATAGGTGGTTTGTCGCTTATCCATGTGGCACTATCAGGGTTGGTTGGGTTGTAGGACCCACTTCCAAAGGACTTGTTTGGTGCCTTGGGGTTCCTTAGTTATTTCTCCATCCACACCCCACCCCCCCACCCCCCACCCCGCCCAGCTCATTTTCTAGGACCTCTTTTAGGTTAGTGGCTCCTCAGGATGGTCGCACTTTTTACATGGTGACTGGCTTTTGAGAGACAGAATCTGTAAAACTAGTTAAGGTCTATTTTTAGAACTGATTCAGTGTTGCTTTGTCATGTTCTGTTTGTTAAAACATGTATACATTCTACCCAGAATTTAAGGGACTGAGGAAATGAGCTCTACTTCTTAATCCCGGAGTGGCAAGATCACTCTTTAATCAGGAAGAATATTAAGTGTTTGATATGATCCTAGTTTACTCTTATTTCAGCATATAAATATATGTGAAATGCTGGGTTGTTTAGAATAAGAACATTTTGCCTGCTCTGCAGATCTTGTTGGATGCCCCAGAGGGGAGGCTTAAGTGGTGCTGAGGGTTGGTCTCTGGCTGTCTTGCTCCTTCATCCTCCTGGTATACACATTTCAATCAGACTAATTCCAGATAAGATTTCAACTGGCAAAAAGATTTCATTGGAAAATCTGCAAATGATTCCCTTAGAATTAAAATAATAAATCTGGTTGTTGGGATATTTGTGAGAAGTGAAGTTTTCAGATACTGTATTTTTTGTTACCTTTCTGAAGTTGTATGTAGACCAAATTGTTTGTGGCTGAAATAATTCCATCATTTTTTTGTGGATAAACCTGTGGGAAAGATTTTGATGTCATTTCTAGGACTTTGTTTTCTTCTTGGCTTGTGCATATTTAGTTTAACAGTAGTCAGATATTTTATCATAAAATAGGGATAGTAAAATTATATATGAGGTGAATTGGTTTCCAATTAGAATCGTCTAGTAATTTTGTGTGTGTATATTCTTATTTTATTTCTTGTGCAGTTGAGGAAGATTGGGGGTGGGGGCTTTGGAGAAATTTACGATGCCTTGGACATGCTTACCAGGGAAAATGTTGCACTGAAGGTGGAATCAGCTCAACAACCGAAGCAAGTTCTGAAAATGGAGGTTGCGGTATTGAAAAAACTACAAGGTAAGCTGCTTTGTATGATACAGCAAATGGTTTATTATTTATTGTTATCTTTCTGAAACTCAATTACATTCTCTAACTATCAATTGAATACTTTGGTATTAGCTTGGTATAAACACCCTGAGCATTTTCTTTTGGAAATGTTATTACTGGCTAGTAGAAGTAGAAATGTTTATTGCTTAGAATAATTAGACTTTGGGTATTCCTTTTCATGGTGAGTGGGAATGAGGGAGTGTGAATTAGCTGAAACAGTCTGCTTTAGAAAGTGTTTTCGTAAGTCTGTAATGATAAAATTTGCCTTTTTAAAAAATCAACATAAATACCTCTGAGTTGTTTATACTTATTTCTTTAGATATTAAACATGCTTTAATCACATTAAGGAAGAGATGCCTTCAAATCACACTCCATAATGAATTAAAAATAATACTGTTTGAATTAAAATTTGAATTAAAAATAATACTGTTTGCTGTGTGTTGATTTCATTAATTTCAATTTCATAGAAGTACTCTTTCTCGCTCTTGTCATAGTTGAGGTTCACTTTACTACTTGGATTCTTATTTTTTTACTAAAGGGATACATTTTTTCCTCTGACATCAATCCAGTGATGTAAAACTCTGAATCCATTGCTAGTTTGTATTCATCTTTATGTTTTTAGTTTAATTATATAATTTGATATTGCTGATATTTAATAGGGATGATTAGCACATTAAATGATCTTGTTAATTTCTAGGTTTGTTTTGTTATGGGATATTCATTAATATCTGAAGATATTTAGTACTGACATTTAGAGCAAAAGAAGTTGCTGTCATTGGTGGAAATAACTGTAGTTGATGGAAAAATCAAGGGGAAAATGCTCTGTAATATAGGACCCTCAAATTTATTACTATGCAGTCTCTAGGGTGATGTACTCTGTGAGTCCCTAGTGTGTATAGAATTCTAGTACATCGATTCCTATTACGTAAATGAAATGTGTATCATATGTTCTGGCAAGGTCTTACTTTAATTGTCCTTTGCCCTTCAACTTTCTGACTATCCAGGTTCTCTGCCAGTTGGCTCATTTGATTACAGCATGATGTTAATAAAATTGTAGATCCATTTAGTAGTTATTTTTAGCCCAAATCTAGCTTTCCTGAACATAGGAAATGAGAAAGATAATTGATAGATCATGCCCATTGTTACTACTCGAAAAAGTGAATAATTAGAGAAGAAAAAATGGACTAATTGGAGAAGAAAGAATAAAAGAAAAGGTGATGTGCTCTTTTATTTCTTTGGCACTGTTTCTCAGCACAGTAGCATAGAGCTTACAAACAGATATAGCCAGATTACCTCTTCCTGGGTTGCACAGATCTTAGGAGGTCTGTTTTAAAGGGTCAGTATCAATTTGACCTAGAAAGTACTGCTTCAACCTATTTATTTTTCAACTTGACCCTGAGGATTGTGCTTTCAGGTGAGGCGCAGGATGCAGCTCTGTAGACCTTTAATTAGGTTCTCCTGCCTATTTTAGCCGTAACTTACCCAGGATTCTATGTAATAAAGCTTGAAGATGAGTTTAGTACCTTTTAATGATTGAATTGGAGACCGTTGTATGCTAACTCTCCTTTATATTTTATCTTTGATACTCTCACCTAAAACGTTTTCTTTCTACCAACTTATAAACCACATGACATCCTATTCTCAGAACCTTTCACTTTTCAAAAATAAATAGGTTTCTAGCTTCTGGTCTGTATTTCAGTGAATTGGTCCTTGACACTCTTTTCTTGACTTCCTAATTTATGCTTCTATACACTTATATCTGATAGTATAATTTATGGGCCTGAGCTAATTTTGCCTTCCTCCTGGCATAATGACTTTTTACCCAGTGATAGCCCCCAAAAGGCTAAATGTGTGTAGAAAAGGTATATAACCAGAAACTAAACACTTTTTCATAGGATTGGCTGGTTTTAAATTGATACTCAGTTTTTTTATAGCCGATGAAAGGAAAAGACATTTTTTGATGAATTTTGCCTGAACCCTAAGGGTTATTCCTGGGAGGGTTATTCCTGGTTATTTCAAAATTTTTATGTCTTTTTCCTCAGTTCTTAATTTTCTCTCTTTCCTGTATGTAACAACCCTAGATTTTCTCAGTTCATGCATAACTCTCATCACTAATGTTCCTTTATTATAGGTCCAAAATGTGAATGCTATAGCATTTCATCCCATCTTTTCTTCTGACCCACTCTATGCTCTTTTCAAAGTCCTCTGAATTCTCTTTTGAATTGTACTTGATTTGTACAAATGTGTTTGAAAGTTTTAGTCACTTCTAAAGTAAACCATCATCTATAAGCTTATTTAAATGGCATTCTATACTCAGTTGTTATTCCTGAAGTGTCACAGTAAATGGAATCATAAAACTTACTATTGTTTTTCCTTTTATTAACCTCACTTTTCAGAGAGAATCTTAAATAACCACTTATCTTTCTTCCTTTTCTCCATTTGTGACTGTACTGTCTTCAAACCCTTGTTTTTCAATTTGCTTTACACTCTTTGCAAAAGAGATAGTTGTCTCCTTATTTTTTAGATTATTTCTTTTCTCTTCCTCCCATTTTAAGTAAGTTTTCTAGTGACATTCTATCTTTACTTCTCTATTTTCATGATCTCTTGAGCTGTATCTCAACTACCACACTTTTTTTTTATTCCTTTTTAATAAATACAATTCATTTGCAGCACTGGATTAAGAGGAAAAAACCTTTTGTTCCATGATTTCAAATATGATCACTAGTAATTCTGCAGTAACTCAGGAACCTACCATCAATAATTTTTTTGTTTGTTTGTTTTTTTTTAAAGATTTATTTATACAAGCTGGGGTACAGTACAGAGGCGTGGGGCGGCGAGAGGGTTCACCAGAGACAGAGTGGGGAGCAGAACGGGCAGATCAGAAATACACTGCTGAGGGGAGCAGCAGGCAAGGCAGGAGAGGTCTGCCACACCATGTGGGATTCTCCCCGGCCAGGCGTCGAACTCCCATCGCTCGCTTCCGACAGCTCCACAGCGCAGCGCTCAACCGCTGCGCCACCAGGGAAGCCCCACCATCAATAATTTTAAAAAAGTTTCCATTCCAGTGTTAATAGAATTTGACTTACCTCTAGAATCCTGCAGTGAAATAGGCAAATCTTAAGTTCTCTTTATCTCTTAATTTTTTATTATGAAAACTTTCAATTATTTGAAAAAACAGTTATATAGGGAGCATTCATATGTCTAATACCTTCAGTAGGTATCAGCATTTTGCCACTCTTGTTGCATTACTGTCCTACTCCTGCAATGTTTTTTTCTTACTTTGCCTAGCGTATTTGAAAATAAATCCTAGACATAATATCATCCGCAAATACTTCTGTGTATTTCTCTATCAAATAGATAAGAATTCCCTTTTTAATGAAAATATTCTTTGTTTCACTCATTGGTTAATAACCAGCCAGTTAGGAATCTGTGGAATTGAACTGGGGGTTGTTTGGAAATGTATCAAAACGTGTCAGACATTAACTTGCCTAGGAGAGCTTGGTTGATTACACTGGCCAACAAATTTTTACAAGTCATGTTACTGAAATAAAATTAGTCATTTCCTATCAATTTGTATGTGCTCAACACGAATATGACAGTCAAATTCTAATTTGGGCTCTAGTTTTTTTTTTTTGTAATCTGCAATAAATTGATGTTTACATAACGAAATGCATGCCAATAGTAATAGGCCTATGTTTAATAGCTGTGAAAAATCAAGCCATAGACTACTTCTTAGATTTCTTCGCTTGTCTCTTGTACAGCTGTTCAGGAATAGAATAGATGGAAGACGATATCCATTGTGCAGAAGCACGGCCTTAAGGCTCAATTTCGAAGAGTCTGGAAATAGTCTCCATTCTTGTGGGTCCTGGGTGATTTCTGAGGCATTCATGAGGCCTTCAGTATTGGAATAGAACCAGAGTACTTTCCTTTTGAAGAAAGGCTCCAACTGCTGGTGGCGCTTTCAATAGAATGTAATTGTGACATCTTCTTCTAGAAGATTCCATTGTTGGAGTCTCGATCCTAGCAATTCTGCCTTGTTCTTGGGGAAGTCCAAATCACGAACCAGGTCATTTAGTTCTTCCTGTGTTAGTCTGTGTGGGGTTGATGATGCACCACAGTGAACATCTGGATCACTCCATGCTGATGGAACAGCAGAACAGGTCGGTTCACCCTTGTCCTCATCAGATGAATCCAGAGAATATTCTGCTGAAGGTTCTGGAATCGGAAATCCCTCACCATGTAGAACTCATCTCAATGCAGACGGAATGTTTGGGTAGATTATTCTCAACTTCTTTTGCTTCGTTACTCTGCCGGAAAGAGGAGGAACCAAGCAGAAGTCACAGTCTTTTATGTGGTTGCTTGTCTTTCTCCACACCATGGGGACTGCAGATAGCATTAATGGTCTTTTGCCATTTAACCACTGTGAAAGCTGTGTTGTACATGTAGCACAGCATATATGCGGGGCCCAAGGCTTGTCTTGGTCACCAACCTTGCTCCGAAGTAAAGATGATAAGCCTTCTTCACTTGAGAAGTGATCCTTTTCTTCTGGTTGGCAAATGTCACTTCCCCACAAATAGAGCAGAAATTGTGCATGCTATTAACGCACTTTTGAGGCATTACTGTTCTGTATTGTGCCTAAATGGATAAAATAATAACAGTTCTATGGCACAGTAGCTTAAGCTGTCTCCCACAAATTCTGAAATATTTTCAATGCTCAACCTTTCCAACAGGGCTTTCTATAGTGCACTGCTGACATCAGCTTACTTCAGCAGCCACCTGGCAGTAGTATTGCATTGCATCAGAAAATGATGCAGTCAACTCTGGATGATGTGTGCATGATGGTATTATGCAATGCTATGCAATATTACATCATTCTAGGTGTTGTTGCAGTCCTACTGGATCAGTTTACACAGTGAAACATATAAAATGAATTACATGAAATATCTTCAAAACGAGAGCTAATAAAAAATTTTCAGGTTTATATTCATGTTCAGCACACCATGATACTTTTTTAGGGCCTTTTTAGGTCAGTAACAATCTCACTGTTGACCAGTGTTATTTTTAACTAAAGTTCATAATTTAATCAGGAGACTGCTTTTTTTTAAATAATGTAAAGCCAATGGTATTAAATACCCCGTGCCATCTACTATCTAGCCAGTATTTAATGTATCCCATTGTCTCAAAGATAATACTTTACATTATTCAAATCAGGATCCACATACATACATACATAGCAGGTGCCTTGCATTTGGTTGATGTTGCTTTTAAGTCTTTTCTTAATCAATGAGAATTCTCTCTTCCCTACCTTTGTTTGGAGAGGGAGGGATGGGAGGCTTGCCCTTTTTTGTTGTTGTTGAGGAAATGGAGTGTTTTTTGATTTAAAAATAAAAATCCAAGTTCTGGATTTGACTGATTCCATCCTTATGATATATTTTTTAATGTGGTCTTCTATCCTCTGTATTTCCTATGAATTGGTAGTTACATCCAGAGGCTTGATGAGATTCATGTTGTTATTGTTTTTGGCAAGGATACATTGTCTAGATCCTCTCCCTTAGGGATTGCAAAGTGATGATTTTTGTAATTTGTTTATTCCTTTGAAGTTTCTTAACTGGATTTTTCCTGCAAAATAGAATTTTATTTCATTAGCTGTTTGTGTCCCTTGAAATAGGGTGATGGTAAAGAGGGCAGGATGAAATCTGGATTTTTCTTCCCAGTTTTCATAATAACATGTGCCCGTTAAGTTGTTGATTTCATTTGCTTATTTTAGCTATCACTATGAACTCAACGGAGTTAAATGTTTTACGTTATCAGTCATTCTTTCAGGGCTCAAATTTTTGTATCTTTCACTAGTGCAAACCCTTTTCAATTGGCTCTGTCCTTCTGACATGCTCTGGTGTTCTTTAATATCATCCTTGCTTTCTCACATAGCAATATAGACTTACCTTGAGCTTTTCCTGAGCCATAACTAAAACAAGTAACCCTATTTCCCCAAGGAGTCCTGTTTTGGGAAGCAATCAGAAACCAAAATGTGAGCATGAGGGCACTAATTACCATTGACCCAAACCTCAATAGGTTTTAATAAGTACTAGATTTTGCCTGATTTAGTCTCATACATATTTTTCAATTTATTTGCATTACTTCATTTTTAAAAAAAATTATTTATTTATGCATAGAAATGGAGCATAGGCCAGAGGTGCGGGGTGTGAGAGGATTCACCCCAGACAGAATGGGGAGTAGAACAGGCAGATTGACTGAAATATACTGCTGAGGGGAGCAGCGGGCAAGGCAGGAGAAGTCAGCTGTGCCATGTGGGCTAGCTCCCTGGCTGGGGATCAAACTCATGCTGCAGTGGCTGCAGAGAGCTTCATATTGCTGAGACTTAACCCCTTGTGCCACCAGAGAGGCCCCTATTTCATTTTTCAAAATACATCTGTGCTCTCTTTTAAATTGAAAGCTCCTTAGCAGACAGGAATTATGTACAGATTTTCCTTAACCTCTAGTGGGGTTATGTCCCAATAAACCCCCGGTATATTGAAAATATTCTAAGTTGAAAATGAAAGCTGCTGCTTGCTGCCACTGTCCATTATCAAGAGAACATAGTACCAATAAAAACTGGTACTATGCATAACATAGTAAAATACATATCCCTTTCACACCATCATAAGGTAAAAAAATCTTCAGTTGCACCATCATATGAGTTAGGGACTCTCTGTACACATTTAATCTTGACGTTTATATTAAGCTCGGTGGCAAAATGAGTAACACAAGATAGCTTTGTTTATTAATAAGCACACATTTGTAAATGGGGATATGGGAGAATAGGAAAACAAGTCATTTCTGCTTATTTTCTTCAAAAAATTTTTGTAAGAAAAATATACTGAGATTTTAGAGCAGTTTGCTAAACAGTGCTACTAATACTAGATGATCAAGTTACTTTTGGAATGACTACAATTTATAGTCTCAAAACTGTATTATATGGAAATTTAGTTCTTCATTTTTTTGAAGATTTATTTATTTATGCATACAAGCTAGGGTGCAACCAGAGGTGTGGGGCGGTGAGAGGGTTCACCAGAGACAAAGTGGGGAGCAGATCAGGCAGATCAATGGAAATACACTGCTGAAGGGGAGCAGCAGGTGAGGCCTGAGAGGTCTGAGCAGTAGAGAGGTCTGTTGCGCCATGTGGGAATCTCCCCAACCAGGCATAGAACTTGAGCCACTGCAGTTGTCGACAGCTCCACAGCGCTGTGCCCAACCCGTTGTGCCGCCAGGGAGGCCCTAGTTCTTCATTATAATAAAAGATAGTCTCTTGGATCTTCCAGAAAAATGATTTGTATTTGCTTTAGGTGTTTTTTTTTTTTTTGTCTTTGCATATAGTGACTTAATGGCTGAATTTAATGGCTAGAGAATTCAGAGTATCATAAAATTACTGTAATTCATGCTTAGTACATCTTTTTATCAAAGGAAATCTTCTTAGGATCTTTAAAAGTTTTTATTTTGTTTACTTTACTACCAGTTTGCATATAAATATATACCTAAGCATAAGAACTTTTTCCTTAAAAATATTCTGTAGATCAGTTTTCTCACTAATACTTTGTGTTCAGTGTTTATTAAATCCTATCTCTTCTTGTGCTTTTTCAAAGCATCCACTTGAGTAAAACTTTGGTTTTTCTCCTTACATATTACTTTGGATGAGAAATGAGAAGGTAATTAAAGGATTATTTCATTATTTAAAAGTTTTTCTAGCAATCCTCTAAAAGCAAGTATTAGTATCAAGAAGCAATAGAGTAAATGCTATTGTTTAATAAACAAGAAATTTTATTATTTTCAGTTGAAATGGGCATTAACTTGTCTTGTCCCATGTAAGTGCTGGGGAAAATGACATTTTCCTCATAGCCTATGAATAAGAAGCAATTTGTTTTTGGCGGGGTGGACCTTTTTTTTTTTTACCCTGAAATATTGGTCCTGGACTTTATTTTTGCTTTGTAGACTGCAGAGCACAGCTGAGAGTTGGGAAGAAGGGTTACTGTTACAGGAGAGCAACTGCATCTCTTCTGCCTTCCCTCCTTGAAGTCTCCAGCTACTGCTGCAAAGTATGATTACTTCCTTACCCCAGTCATAAGAACAAAAGAAATATGTAGTTTCTAGATTAGACCATTGATATATCCAGTGTAAAAGACTGTGTATGAAAGTTTCTCTGACATTGCTTATCCTTGTTAACATTTATCTGTCCATCAAACGATGTTAGAGGATCTGAGAACTCCTTTTGTGTGAGAACAGTAGTAGAACTCTGAGACCTAAGAGATTAGGGATATACCCTTACTCATTACATCCTTTAACCTTTTATAAACCTATCCTCTGCCCTTTTGTTTGTTTCAACATATGCATTTTTCCACATATAGTGACTTTTTCTTGCCCTGGATAAGGTTCATATCTTCCATCAAAGGGTATTAGGAAATCTCTGAATATTTGATCTGTTCAGTATGTACTTTTTAACATTTCCTACTTGGAAGACCTAGCATTATCTGCCAGGTTGGGAATTTGTCTAGTCATTAGTCTGTTTGTAAAAAATTGACAGGTAGGAAATAGAGTAGGTTTAGATTATTTTAATGAGCAGAGATTCATTTTCTTGAAAGAATAAAAGATATGTATATGTGTCTTTTTATACACACATAGACGTATATTTATGTTCACATATAGAAACAAAGTCTGGAATACAGAATTCAAGAAGCCATAGGGAGTGGTTAACTTGGGTATTAGAGGAAAGTAAAGGATCTTTTACTTTTTCCCTTTATGCCTTTTGGTGCTTAAGAAATTAAAAATCATACTGCTAACATTTCTTTCATTGTGAAACAGCAGTTATAACTACCTTCAACATCTATTCTTACTCTTCCTCTTTTTAAATTTCTGATAAATTTACATGGTAAATTAGTACAGTGTATTGTAGCATAATGTAATTAGAAAATTGTTGTATCCCACCAACAGTGTAGGAGAGTGTTGTGAACTTACTTTAAATGATTGGTAATATTTGTGGGGCGATATGTAGTAGTGTTTGAGTGTTTACAGTATGCTAGGAACAGTGTTACTAAATGCTAGACTCTGTACTTATTTTAATATCTTGTATCTATTTTATTTGTAGCTTGTGTGTAAGAACTCCCTCCATTTTTTTTACGACAATTCTTACGAATGTAAATGTTCATAGTAAAATATTTAAAAATCAAATGAAAGAATAAATGAAAAGCAAATGTTTGCTTCCTCTTAGCCCGTCACCCTCCTCCAGAGTTAACCATGGTCAACTGGTTTCTTGTGTTTTTTTATTCCTGGAAACATCTGATGAATGTTATAACCTATCCACACATATATATTAATATAACCACATGATTACATATATATGTGTGTGTATATGTATATGTATTTAAAATCTCCTTCCCTTATCTATCACCTCTAACAATGTGTGAATCATTCGCTCTACAACTCTGTAACTTAACGAGACCCCTAGGTTCAGATGGTAAGATTCATGCTCCATGCACCTTTATGTTCTGCAACAGGAATAATCCTTCAAACATAACAGTTGGAGAATGTAACTCCCCAGCCTTTGCTAAAAACAATTCAGAGCTTTCTTTTTCTCAGTTAAAGTCCACTACCTTAACTTGGCATGCAAGACCTTGAATTGACCCCTCTTCTCATCTCTTTTTTTGAAACTGTTGAGTCATTCTGAATTTTATTTCTTAAACAGTTTATGCCCGCTCATCTGCTGTCTGCTTCCTCTGTCTCATACTCTTATTTTTTTATTTTTAAAACTTTAAAGCAGTCCTAGTTTTTACAAAATTCCATAGGTAAATCAAAATTTAAAGAAATAAAGCAAACAAATACCATTAAGAACTTCACTTTTTTCCTGAGCATGTAATATCTGAAATATACATATATACTTAAAAAGTGATCCTACTAGCTTGCTTGTTCCCTTTCCCTTAATAAGATTATTATAGGATTTATTTTTAATTTCTTATGATCAAAGTTATAAAAATAGCTTAAATAATCAATCAGTTCTGCAAAGTTTGTTATGAAAAACAGTAGTCCAGGTTCTGGTTCCAGATAAATGGAGTAAGCACACTTCACCCTGTCTCTTCCACTGAATGCAGCTATAAAACCTGGACAGAATGCTTGGAGTGGCTATTTGAGGACTCTGAAAAGTAAATAGTAGGAGGCAGATGGGGGAAGAAGACCAGAATTCAAAGTACCACTGAAGCGGCGGTGAGTTTACCATTTTTTTCTCCCAGTATGCCCCAGCCTGAACTCAATGTAACCTGAAACTCGAAAGTGGTCATTAACATGGACAGAAAAAGCTCCAGGAAAAGTCCTCTAGTTCTGACTCAAGGAACAGGAAAGGGTTCTCCTAATATTCAGAGAAAATGTGGCAGTCCTACATCTTTCTCTTTTTTTCTTTTTCTTTTTCATTTTCTTGTATCCTAGGCCTCAAGCCTTAGTGGCCATAAAGGCCTAAATCTCAGAGGGAGGACAACCTTTCTCTCAGATTGGAGGAGCTGTGGTTTCAAGAGAATGGGCAAATCCCATTGCTTTTTTCCTCCCTCTGCTCTTCTGTTGCTTGGCCCTAATGTGGGCTCAGTCATGAGAAGTATACTGCAGAGTGGTGTTAATGAATCCTCAGCCTTTTCTGGGAGGCTGAAAAAGGGGAACCCTAGGGTACTGAAATCAGTTCAGTGAGGAGCTTGGGAAACTGACTGCTTAAAGTTTCCTGTAGACATCTGAGCTGTGTATGCATAAATATGATCCTATATAGCATATAAATGAGAACTGAATTATGGGATTGACCACCACAACTTCCAGACTGGAAACTGTATGGGCAGTTATAAAAAATGACTGCAAAGTCATTGCAAACTGAATTAAAATTGGAAATAGAACCCACAGAAGACTGGTTAGAGCTTGAAGTGTTAACCCAGATGGGTCAGTTACTGGCTCAAACTTCGACATTCTCAAGGAACTTAAAATAAGACCCAGCCTCTTAACATCATATCCGGAATGTCCAGAGTACAATCTAAAGTCACTCACCTTAAAAATACCTAGAGGCCTCTCTGGTGGCGCGGCAGTTGAGCGCTGCGCTGTGGAGCTGTCGGCAGCGAGTTCGATACCCAGCCGGGGAGATTCCCACATGGCATGGCAGACCTCTCCTGCCTTGCCCACTGCTCCCCTCAGCAGTGTATTTCTGATCTGCCTGTTCTGCTCCCCACTCTGTCTCTGGTGAACCCTCTTGCCGCCCCACGTCTCTGGCGTGTACCCCAGCTTGTATGTATAAATAAATAAATCTTTAAAAAAAATACCTAGAACAATCTCATTCACATGCGAGAATAGAGAAAACAGATGCCAATGCCAAGATCACACAGATGTTAAAATTATCTCAAAGAGACTTTAAATCAGCTGTTTTGATCATGTTCCAGGAATGAGCAGGAAGATAAGAAATCTCAACAAAGATATAGAAGACATAAAGAAGAACTAATGGAAATTTTAGAACTGAGAAATACAATAATGGAAATCAAAAGCTCATTGAATGGGCTCAGTAGCAGAGTGGACTTGACAGATGAGCCAGTGAACTTGAAAATAAATCAGTAGAAATGATCCAACTTCAGGGGAAAAAGGTTAAAAATAAATAAATACACAGAGCCTCAGAGATCTATGAGACAATATCACAAGGTCAAACATTTGTGTCATTAGAGACACAGATTGAGAAGAAAATGAATATGATGCAGTAAAAATATTTGAAGAAATAATGACATATAGGTTGGAAGAAGAAATAAAACTGTCCTATTTGTATATGACATGATGATATATGTAGAAAATCCCAAGGAGCTCACACACAAAAAATTCCTAAAATGACTTTAGAAAGAGATTCAAGGAAGCCCACAAAAAGCACTCATTTTAATGGACATTTTAATAGACATTTTAATCATTTTAATATAGTAAGCAGTTGAAAACTGAATTTTAAAATGACCACTTACAGTAGCTCTTCCAAAATGAAATACTTAGGTGTAAATGTAACAATATGTATAAGATCTTTCTGCTGAAGACTATAATATCTTGACTTAAAAAAAATCAAAGATTTAAATAAATGGAGGAACATACTCATGAACTGGAAGATTCACCATAGTAAAGGTATTCATTCTTCCCAAAGTGACCTGTAGATTTAACATTAATACCAATAAAAATCCCATCAGCACTGTTTGTCGTTGTAGAGAAACTGACTCTAAGACTTATAGAAAAGTTAAGAACATAGAATAGCCAAAATAATTTTGAAAAAGAAATAATTTTGGAATAATCAAAATACATGTTTTAAAAAAAACTAAGTGCAAAACTACCATAATAAGACTGTGGTGTTGGCATAGGGGGAGACATAGAGATCAATAGAATAGAAGAAGATCTCCAAAAATAGACCCACAGCAATTTGACAGTACTTTTTTACAAAATTATAAAGATCTCATAGTAGAGAAAGAATGGTCTTTAAATTAGTGGTGTTGACCAATCCAATTGTCCAACAGTTGGACAGCCATAATAGATTAAAAAAAACCTTGAACTAGAATACTCACATTATATAAAAACTAACTTAAAGTTAACATGTATCTAAATGTAAAATACAAAGCTGTAAAACTTGTACAAGAATGCGTAGGAAAAAATCTTTTTGACGTGGGTGAAGGCAGTTAGCATGATACCAAAAACAAGCTTCATGAAAAAGGTGATAATTGGGTTTCATCAAAATGAAAACTTGCTTGTGAAAGATGCTATTAAGTGAATAACAAGGCAAATTATAGGTTGGGAGAAAATATTTGCAAATCACATACCTACATGGAATATGTAAAGAACTCTGAAAACTCAATAGTAAGAAAACAATCCAATTAAAAATAAAAGGTTTGCCAAAGAGGATATGGAGTGGCAAATCAGTGCATGAAAAGCCCTTAGGGGAATGTAAATTAAAATGATGGAGAGTTGTTACTGCCTATTCATTTAAAATGTTAAACTGTTGATAATACCAAGTGCTGATGAAGATGTGGAACTACTAG
The DNA here is from genome assembly GCA_004024925.1 of Scalopus aquaticus. Classification (NCBI taxonomy): domain Eukaryota; kingdom Metazoa; phylum Chordata; class Mammalia; order Eulipotyphla; family Talpidae; genus Scalopus; species Scalopus aquaticus. Next base: position 24,822 of record PVIJ01000895.1, read on the forward strand.
AACTCTTGCACATTGCTGGTGGGGATGCAGAATGATACAACTTCTCTGGAAAAAAATTGAATATGTACTTACTCTATGTGAATATGAATAGGTATTACCCAGCAATCCTATTCCTAGGCATTTACCCTGGAGAAATGAAAATTTATCTTCATACAAAAGCATATACTTGATACTTATATCATTTTTTTGTTCTTAGTTGCCAAAAATATGTGCTTTAAACAGTGATTGGATAAATCAGCTGTGGTATATCTATACAATGGACCACTATTCAGCAATAAAAAAGAATGAACAACTAATGGACACAACTACCCTTAATTTCTTTGTCTTAGGAAAATCTGTCTAGGAACCTGCTAGTTTGTTCCAGTTAGGCCTGATTACTCTCTGTACTCACGACTATCATACAGAGAGTAATATAAATTACTCTGTATTCACAACCCCCATAATCTTCCTGAGGATTCCCTTTGCTTCTATTTTATGTCATATGCATTATTGAATCTCTCTTTTTTGTTTATTCTCATTTTAGTGAACCACCCCTCACTTAGTTTACTGAATAAAGGGTGCATGGAAATAATATTTTTGAGACCTATCTTGCATATATGGAACTTTTGTTATTTTTTTCCCCTACCTTCATATGTAAGTTATGAACTAATTGGGTACAAAATTCTGAATTGAAGATTTTGTTTCATGAATGTTTTGAAATTTTCACTGTAGCAGTTGAGAAGTGTAATTCTATTATGATTCTTGTTACTTTGGCAAATTGTAAGTTTTTCTTTGCCCCCAATTTTCAGCAATTTCATGATGGTATACCTTAATATGGGTGTATTTTCCTCTAGTGCACCAGGCTCTGTCCTTTATTGAAACTCATGATTTGAAGGCTTTTGTTGGGAAGTTTTCTTGATGGTGGTTTCAACCCCTGTGTTTTCTCTGTCTTCTATTCTAGACCTCCTGTTATGCAGATATCGGACCTTTCAGAGTGATCTCCACTTTTAAATCTTTTCCCCCATATTTTTACATGTATTTGGTCATATGTTTTTGAAATAGATAAATACATTTTAAAAGTAGGTGATGAAATTGTTCGTTTTTTTTTTTTCATTTTATGCACAAAATCCTGGTAGTTTTAAATTGGCCACTGAAAGAGGGCAGAGGGTCTTGTTTAAGTGATGAAATTGGCTGTGAAAAATTTGAAGTTTCTTCTGCCAGTGAATTTTCTTCTAGTGAGCTACCAGAACCTAAGGAATTGTTTGGTGGGCATCCTTTTGAGAGCTGATAGGAGGAGTCTTTGTTCCTTGGATTTCATTGGCTGACTGTTTTTTCCCCTAGGGATTAGTTTAGAGGACATCTCTTCTTTTGATATTAATAACATATTAACTAAGTCAAGCTCCAGGGCCTATGAGGCATTCTGATCCAACAAATCTGTTCCTATGTAATCTGTTCTTTGTTCTCATAATCTATCATTATATTTTAAACTATTCATATTAGTCTTTTATAATATCCTTTTTTTTTTCAGCAAGATTGTAAATTTTTTGAGGACAAGAACTAAACCTTATGTTTTTTCATTTCCTATGTCTTAGATATTTCATGAGTTGCTATTATTTTAAATGGTGTGTTTTGTTTTGTTTATTTTGGTGGGGAGTGGGTAACCTTGAAGAGTATATGATAAGTAGGTAAGAAAGGTAAAACTGGTTTTGTTGTATCCTTAGCAGTTCAGTCATCCAACTGTGTAGAATCCCAATATTTGCTAATTTATACTTGACCAAAATGTGATTTTTGATTTCCAGAGCATTCCTATTAGTGGTTTTGGGTACTTTTAACCCAGTTTTCACTGTGTTACCAGATGACTCATTTATTTAAAAAGGAGAATGAGTGATACTCCCTTTTGGTTGTTTTGTTTTCTTTTTTTAGCAATAAGTCATTTAAAAATTTTGTTTGTATGGCATTGTTACTTTTAATATATAATGCTGTGATACAGACCTACCGCACTACCACTCTGCAGTCATTTTTTTAGGCTCTTAAATTGAAAGTAAGAATAGTAGCTGACTGTATGACATCGTAAAAACAAAGGGATTCATTAGGTTATGCGTTTAGAGTATAGCATGTCTGTTCCTTTACAAAAAGACTTTGGGCAGTTAGAAGATGTTTCCACATAACACTTGCTTTAATCTTTCATATCACAGTTAAAATCTGTGTTTAACTAGCAAGGGGCTTCCTTGCCTGTAATATCTATAAATGCTATTTTTACATCTAAAGTCTAGTCTTTTTTGAGTGGACTTACCAAAGATTACTTCTTTTTTTGCTAAGAGCTTGATGGCAGACTACAAGGATTCTCTGTTGACTACTAGAGTAGTTAAGATCTAGAAGAGTAAGAAAAAAACATAGTAGTAGTATTTTGAGTGATTGGTAAAGACCTAGTTTATACATTCAGGATTTCTGTGTCTTTTAGAGGATTTTTTTAAACATAAGAGACAAAATAAAAGTTAAAATTGGTATGCTAATATATTTCCATTATATATACTTGTGGTTGATGACCTCTGACTCCTAGTGAACAGTGCTCTCTTACTGGCCTTTTTTCTCTAGTTCCATTTGTATTCCTTATTCTATTGCTCTTACATAGAACTCTTATTTTTAATTATCTTATTTATTTCCCCCCTTAGGAATTTTCTAGGTGACTGGCTTGATAATATCTAAAAATTTAATCCTGAGTAATATTGGCATTATTATTACTGGTATTTTAAATATTTTTATTTATTTATATATACAAGAACTGGGGTGTAGGCCAAAACTGTGAAGGGTGAGAGGATTCATCCTTCAGAGGCAGAGTGGGGAGCAGAACAGACAGATCTATTGCAATACACTGCTGAGGGGACCAGCAGGTGAGACAGGAGAGGTCTGCTGTGCCATGTGTGTTAGCTTCCTGGCCAGGGCTATCAAACTCAGGCCCTGGAGATAATAGCGCTAAGACTTAACCCCTAGACCACCAGGGAGTCCTATAGTTGGCATTATTACCTTCTATAGGAATATTTCGATATTTAAGAGTTGTGTTTGATTTGAGGAGCTGAGATTGAGGAATATGATCTGAGCACAAAGTAGAACACTTGAGAGGGAGAGGGCCTCCCTGGTGGCACAGCAGTTATGCGCTGCGCTGTGGAGCTGTCAGCAGCGGCCAACACAAGTTCGACGCCCGGCCGAGGAGATTCCCACATTGTGTGGCAGACTTCTCCTGCCTTGCCTGCTGCTCCCCTCAGCAGTGTGTTTCCATCGATCAGACTATTCTGCTCCCCACTCTGTCTCTGGTGAGCCCTCTCGCCGCCCCACACCTCTGGTCTGTACCCTGGCTTGTATGCATAAATAAATAAATCTTTAATTAAAAAAAAAGAACATTTGAGAGGGAAGAAAAAAAGACACATCTCATTAGAGTGTATAATTCATGTTAAGGAACTGCAGGACGTGATCTTGATAAACAATGTAGAACCAATCTCAAATTCCAGGCTCCCCATTTACTCTTGTTTCTGCAGGCACTATCAGCCATGGTTTCTTGAATATGCAAATAACATATGAAAATAGTATTTTAAGGAAATTACCCTATGAATAATGTGTGGGTTCCGACATGAGCCATGTTTGGTCTGGTCCAGGGAAGTACAACTAGATTTGACAAAATGGAAGATGGGGCGTATGCTAGGTGAACCTGTCCAATAGGTAATAGGTGGTAGTAGTCCACTAGAGTAATCAGCATCAGGGGAGTACAGAAGATGTTTCTAAGAGGTGAAGCACAAGACAAGGCAAGCCTGTGCCTGTCGTTCCCAGGTGTACTTTTGGCCTATTGGGGAAGGGAAGAGGAGAATATAGTGGAGTAAAGGCAAATGGCCTTAGTCCTAAAAATACAGAGTACTAGATTGTTTACCAATCCGAATTTTCCTGCCCTCTTCCTTTCTTCTTAGATACTTGATAAATTTGAATAACTCTGCTGACTGCAAGGGATCTAAACAAGACTTGGTCTTTTGTCCTTGGAGGCTTACAATCAAGTCAGACTGATACAGAAAGAATGAATAATGACATTGCAGAATGATGTTAGAAGAAAGTTGTATAAAACACTAAAAAAGAGAAATGTATTCAAAGTTCCCTTGGAACACCAAGAGGGAAACAAGAGGAAACTGGACAGAAAATCAGTTATCAGAATCAAGAAATTAGGTCAGGACAAGCCTAACAGCAGCATGAATGGAAGATAACAGGGTATTGTGGCTGATAGAAGTCCATAAATTTTACAGATGAGCCTAAAGGAGAGAATAAGGGGGGTGCTTGGATCTTTAGAATGAGAGTTATGTGGCACCAGGAGTATGGAGAGGAAAGATACAGTGTTGGGAAACCAGTAGCAGCCTTAAATTTGGGGGGAACATAGGTACAAAGGATTTTAATTCATTGCCTAGTAAGATAATGATATCCTATCCAGTGCAGTCAGTGACAGGAATAGACAGAAAAAGGATGGGCAATTTTTAAAACTGGAAACCTAAGTGATCAACAAATAGTTGAAAAGATGCCCAACCTCACTAGTAACTAGAGAAATGCACATTATTGCAAATAATACCTATAAAATTGGCAAAGATAAAACAGTCTTACAATGCCAGGTATTGGTGAGGATAGAAAAAAGGGAACTCCCTCATGCCCAAAAAAGGGAACTCCCTCATGCCTTTATTACGTAAGTAATAAAGTGAGACATAGACCTCTTTGGAAAGCAGTTTGTGTTTTTCAGATTTTCTGTGCTTGGTATTGTTTTCAGAGTGTTTTAAAAAAATTACTTAATTCTTACCACAAATTTCCTCTCATTTTATAGTTAGAAAATTGAGCCTAAAAGAGGTTAAATAATTTGTCCACTGTCACAAAAGTAGTAGAGGAGTCAGGATTTTAGCTTAGCTCTCTCTTATTCCAAAACTATTGCTCCCAGTCACTACATTTTAGTGATAATAATAATAGAGAACATATATTGAGCACTTACTATGTGCCAGAAGTCTCTTAAGTATTAGACATACCTTAGCTGATTTCACCTGTGCAGCAAACCTTTGCTGTAAGTGCTTTTGTTATTCCTCATGGGACTTGTAGAGATTAAGTAAATAAGCTGGCAAGCAGGAAAGTGACTGTTAATTACTGTTTAATTTTTTTTGAGGTAATGTTGATTTACATTGTTGTTTGTATTTTGGGAGTATAGTTTTGCCATGTAATAACCTAATAAGTGTTATTACTGCAGTGCACCCACCACCAAAGCCCTGATAGTCCGTCACCATAGTCCACTGTGCTCCTTCCCCACTTTGTTCTCCCTCTTCCGCCTACCTGATTCTTCATTTCTGTAGTTAGCTTTCACGGGTTAGCTTTTTAAGTTGGGCTTTATCTGGCCCTTTGTTTTATTTCTCTATATTTGAAAAGTAGGTGTTAAACTCAAGTTTCTGGCACATGAACTTTTCCTTCACACTGAAATGGAAAGATTTAGAGGTATAATGGAATTTTAGTTTTCTTTTCAGAACACAGTCAAATCATGTGACTTTCATGCTCAAAAACCTTTGAATTCTTCCTGTCCCTACTCCCCCATTTAATAAGTCAAATCTGAATTTCTCTATTGGCATATAGGACTTTAGCCTGCTTTTCTCTTCTCAGTATGCTTCCCATTTAATCCCACCTTTTAACCCTTATCTGGCCCTCTAGCTTATCAGTTCTGTAAATCATCTTCCTTTTATACTTGGATCCTTCATACTTTATGGTTACCCTTCTCTTAGAATGTTCTTCTCATCTTATACATTTAAAATTTTGTGAACTCCTGTAAAGTCTCAAACAAAAATTTCAAATCTCTGTAGTGTCCCTATCAATTTGTTTGTTAATACTGAGATCATCATGTTGTATTGCTTTTTTTTTTTTTCTGTTCACATATCTGGACTATGAACTCCTTGACAGCTTGAATCTTACTTAATTTATTTTGTGTTTCTAGTACCTAGTTTAGTACTTGGCATGTAATAGGTCTTCGGTCTGTGTTTTGTCACAGTTTTTATTTCCTTTTTAGTTTTACTATTTATTGTGACTTGACTAAGAATCTGTTTCAGTTATTTCTAACATAATGACTAAGAGCAAATGTTTGGCAATCATTCCTCCATCATCTTCTAACTGTGGGATCTTGGACAGAGTGCTTAGTCTCACTAAACCTCCATTTTCACATCTGAAAGATACTATTTTTTATTATTAAGATGGGAGGGTTGAATGCATCAGAAGTACTTAATATAATGCTTAGCACAATATGCTTTCATCTTAAGCTTGTTTTATTAACTGTTATCATTTCTATTAATTTATCACAAATGCCGATTGTGTCACTGTTGGCCAGATACTGTGCCAGGTACCAGAGTGAGATAGATACAGTCCCTGTACTCATGGAGTGATCTCTGTTACTACTAGTTATTATAAAAGTTATTTTAATAATTATGAAGAGTTGCTGTTCTAATTAAATTGCGATTTTTTTCCGTTCTTTCAAAAAATTGTACATATTTATTGAATAACTTTATTAAGTAGTTTCATTAATTGTGTATATTTAAAATATAAGAACAGTAGTATATTTACCATAAAATAAGGTATAAGAAGTTACTAAACTCTTATCTAAAGTAATGAAGATATATTGGTAAATCCTAGAATATTTCCTGCTGACTTTGTGTTTTGGTTACCCAATAAAGGTCTCCAGTATGATTCTGTTGTTATTATTTTGTAAGTCTGTGGTTTTAGTATCAAGAGAGAAATAGTGTTTTGTTATAACTTATCATAAGATATTTTAAAAATAGCATTCCAGATGAGTTAAATCTGTTAAGACGTTTTGGTTATAAATGGTTGAAATGTCTTTATATTTGATTTTTTAATTTAAACATTGCATAATAAGAAGGTGGACTCTTGAAGAACGGTTAATAAGAGGAAAATCCTTTTTAAATGACTTTTACTAAGGAGAGTAAGTTGCTAATTAACCATTATTTTGTGCTGTGATTCTTAGTGCAGTTTACTAATACAAAAAGCTAGTACAATGACAGTTTTGCAAACATGTAAAATATGTAAAGTCAGGAACATACATTGTTTATTCACATTGTTATTGTTCCCACTGTACCTATTCTTATTGGTTACAACCCCTTTCAACAAATCACAGAAATGAGAGAACAATGTGATAACCCAGATATAAAAGAGAGGTATGAAATTATTAACTAAAGTAAATCTGGAATGTATTTACATTTTAATTCAGTCAGTGGACAAATTATTTTTTGAATGTTGCAATATGTTTCTCGTAAATCTACCAAATCTTGCTCTTCTACATCTTGGTCTGTCATTCTTTCTCACTTTACAGGTAACCTTTGCATTCATTGTCATACTCCATTTACTCTTTAATTCGTTAAAGACTGTGTTTCTGCCTCTTCCCACTAAGTAGTCACATCCTAATATTTTCTTTAACGAACATTTCTCAGCCTCTTTGTTTGATTTGTCACTTGCCATTTCCACCTAAAAATGCTCTTCAGTTTCTGTGATAAACCTTTCTTACAGTTTCCTTCTCCCTCTCTATTCTTCTGTTTCCTCTGGAAAACTGCATTTTCCTCTGGGCTCTTTTGTTTTTCCTCATGCTTTAAATGTTACATTTTTTCCAAATTCTGTTCTTAGGTTTCTTTTGTTCTTTATTTTTTTCCTTGGCGACCTTCCATCTATGTTTATGGTTCCATCTACCTTCCATGAGCTAGTGGTTCCCCAGTGTATTTCTGGAACTCAGCCTTTTCATCTCAGCACCATGCCTCTAATACGATTGTCTGCTGAATTCATCTGGTTGCCTTCAAACTCAACTTTCTAATAGCCCTTAAAATCTATACAACCTATGATATTAATTTCTTTCATTTTGGTACAACTTTTCATATAATTGTACCAATTTTTAATTTAAAATAACTATATCTTTAGTATCTCTCTGATCCTATTTTTTCTGTCTTCACTATTTCAAACTCTTATTTTCTGTCTTGGGATATTTTAACTGTCTCCAGAGTGTCCTTTATGCTGTCTGAATTGACTTCTGTAGTCTATCCTTATTGTCACCACAGTGATATTCTAAAATTCAGTCTTCTTAGTGTGTTTTTCCATAGCTTAAAATATTTTAGCTTTTTATTATCTCTCCACCAGTAATTTTCAAATATCAGCCCATGGCCTGTCTGCTTTTGGGTCATTCAAAGAACTTTTGGAAAACTCATATCCTATTCTTCCCCAGAGATTCTAAATCAGAATAGAGTTTAGGAGTCTTTAAAAAGTTTCCCAGATGATTTTGATAAACAACCTGGGTTGGAAAACATTAACTTATACATGTGGTTTAGAGTCTTCATGGAGTCCAAGACCCTTCAGGATCTGGTGCCTGCCTGCATCTGTCACTCTATCTCCTTCTGCTTTCTGTCCCTTCATTTACTTTGCTCTAGCCTAATTCCCTCTTGGCCCTGGAATCCACCAGGTTTGGTCCATTCTTGGGATCTCTGTTTGCTTCTTTTATTTATTTATTTATTTATTTATTTATTTATTTATTTATTTATTTATTTATTTATTTATTTATTTATTTATTTATTTTTTGTTGTTGTTTTCTTCTTTTAAATCGGGGGAAGAATCTTAGATTTCGATACTGTTCCACTTTTGCATCTCTCTGTATTCTAGCCAGCATTTCCTTGGATTTCATGCTTGAAACTCAGTTTGAGAAACCACTTACCGGGCCTTCCTGGTGGCGCAGCGGTTAAGTGCTGCGCTGTGGAGCTGTCGGCAGCGGCGACTCGAGTTCGACGCCTGGCCGGGGAGAATCCCACATGGTGCGGCAGACCTCTCCTGCCTTGCCCACTGCTCCCCTCAGCAGTGTATTTCTGATCTGCCTGTTCTGCTCCCCGCTCTGTCTCTGGTGAACCCTCTCGCCGCCCCACACCTCTGGTCTGTACCCCAGCTTGTATGTATAAATAAAAAATAAATCTTTTAAAAAAAAAAAGAAAAACCACTTACCTAATATAAATCATTGAGGCCCAGAAAGATTAACTAACTACCCAAAGTCATGTAATAGTGAATGGAAGACTATAGTTAAAATTCAGGATTTATATTCTTAAAATAGTTCTTATTTATTACTCTTCCATACTTGCATACGCGTAATGTCTGGGCAGATTGATTTGAAGTAATCTCTTAATTGTTTCCTTTTGACATAAATTATCATTCATTTGTTCTCTTTGTCTATTCATTCAATAAGCATTTATTTGACTACACAAGGAGCAGTGCAGGGTCGGGGTGAGGTGGGTAGAAAATTGAATAATACACATCGTCCTTAAGGTTCTTGAGACAGGCCCTTTATATTCAATCATAGAGTAATATGCAAAAATTACTAACATTTTACAAGAGAATCCATAGTATAACCTTTTCCATTGTTTTCTTTTTATCTAGGGAAAGACCATGTTTGTAGATTTATTGGCTGTGGAAGGAATGATCGATTCAACTATGTGGTCATGCAGTTGCAGGTAGGTTACTTTGAAAGTGTATCTTAAAATTTTTAGTTTTGATCAAAATACCTAATTACAGTAGATTACATGAAACCTAAAATGTTTTTATTCACATTTACTGTAATTAGGTATTTTGATCAAAATACAAATCAAGATAAAGGCTGCCATTGTCAGCCTCCCCATGTGTCTCTCACCCATGTGTCTCTTTCAGGTATGTCTATGTGCTTTGACCGCACATGTGTCTTCCACGTCCCCTAAGTCCCTGCTGCATATACAAAGCCAAGAAGCAAGAATGCCCTACCTTACATGTCTTTCTTCCCTTGTCTCCTTCCATGTGTCTCCTTCCATGCGTTCTATAGCTTCACCTCACCTATAAGCTCTGCTCCTCAGCTGGGTGGGGCAGGGAACCTGGAACCTCCCTCTTCTATGGCGATTCCTCTGTAATACTTAGATCTTGCTTCTCACTGACATTTCTGATTTGTTTTAAAAATCCTAACTTCATTCTTTTCCTCGCGGCTATTCAGTTATATGTATCTGTCTTAAGAAATTTCAGGAATAGGGCCTCTCTGGTGGCCTAAGGGTTAACTTTCAGTGCTATCACCACTATGGCCTGAGTTCAATCCCCTGCCAGGGAGCTAACCCACATATGGCTCAGCAGACCTCTCCTGTCTTGCCCGCTGCTCCCCTCTGCAGTGTATTTCAATAAATCCGCTTGTTCTGCTCCCCACTCAGTTTCTGGTGAATCTTCTCACCCCCTGTACCTCTGGCCTATACCCCAGTTCTACGCAAAACAAAAAACTACTTAAAAAAGTATTTAAGGAGTAATCCTATCTCTATTGGAAAAATTCTAGCTATTTACTATTACAGTGGATGGATTTTTACTTACTGGATTCAGAACAAAACCAAAAAAGGCAAAAACCAGAAAAAAATCTTCAAGCAGTTATATATGTTTCTTTCCTATGTTCTGGCAGGACTCCTATAGGTCTCATTTAATATCCTGCCACCTTTAAGATTTTACATGAGCATCCTTAGTATAGCCAGAGGGTGCTATTTTGTGGTAAGTATATCACTTAGGGAAGGGCAAAAAATATTTTGAATCCTGTAACCAGTACAAATGTTCAAGTGCCTAACATTAGAGCTGCCATATTTTTTTAAACTTTTTATTATTATGGAAAATATTGAACATACATGAAAGCAGAGAAATTAGTATAACAAACATCTATGCAATATGTGACCAATCTTGTTCCATGTGTATTCTCCTTCTGTTACGGACCAGATGATTTCTTTTACCCATTTAACACCTAAACAAGTCCAGGTTCAGGCAGCAGCATGTTTTATTCCTTGACCAAGGAATGGAAAATTAGGCAGGGGCTTATATGGGAGTGGGGCGGGGCGGAGGGGGGGAAGAGAGGATACTAAGGACAGAAGAGACTAATGGGTGTATGTATGTCAGCAGTATTTTAGTGAAAAAGTTGGGAGTTTCCAGGAAATGCATTCATGTTACATTCCCCACTCCCACCCCCAAGTTTGGTGTTACTCAGATCTGTCATGGTATCTGGTGGATATGCTTTTTATATTTACTATGATTTTTTTTTTTTTTAAAGATTTTTAAAAAATTGGGCCTCCCTGGTGGCGCAGCGGTTGAGCGCTGCGCTCCTGGAGCTGTCGGCAGCGCGCGATGCGAGTTCGATGCCCTGCCAGGGAGAATCCCACATGGTGCAGCAGACCTCTCCTGCCTCACCCGCTGCTCCCCTCAGCAGTGTATCTCTGATCTGCCTGTCCTTCTCCTCACTCTGTCTCTGGTGAACCCTCTCGCTGCCCCACGCCTCTGGCCTGTACCCCAGCTTGCATGTATAAATAAATAAATCTTTAAAAAAAAAGATTTTTTAAAAATTTATTTATGCATACAAGTTGGGGTACAGGCCAGATGCATGGGGCGGCAAGAGGGTTCACCAGAGACAGAGTGGGGAGCAGAACAGGCAGATCAACTGAAGTACACTGCTGGGGAGAGCAGCAGGTGAGGCAGGAGCGGTCTGCTGTGTGGTGTGGGAATCTCCCCGAACGGGCGTCAAACTCGCATTGCCACTGCCAACAGCTCCACAGCGCAGCTCGCCACCAAGGAGGCCCTGTATTTACTACGTTAATGGGAGTGTGCTTAACCCATTTATTCTACCTCTCAGTCTTCCTTGGTTTTCTGTGGTTTAGTCTGCAAGGAAAGATAAGCAGAGCAAGGGTGAACAACTTCTGTAAGAAAAGATAAACAAGAACAGAGAGAGCAAGAAGGGAGAAGTTAGGCCAGTGACTCTTCCTGTCCCTCCCCACATTATTTGAAAGCAAATCCAAGATATATTTTACCTATCTGTATTTCTTAAAGCTGAGGACTCTTTTCCCCCTTATAGCCACATTATACAATTATAATCTGTGTAATTTATATAATTGTGTAAATCTGATAAAATCAAGTATGAAATTTCATTCAGGTTTATTTGATCAGAACTCGTTTTTATTTTTTTACTTGGTTTTCTTGAATCTTGTTTCAAACTAAGTTCATACATTGTATTTGGTGGATAGATCTCTCGAGCCCCCCCCCCTTTTTTGTTTAAAGTATTGTTTTGTTAGTCAAAAATAATATTTCTAAGGTAAATCATAGCCAGTTCTGAGTTTATTAAAAGCATTCTGCTTTAATTTTTAAATCCAGAATTTTTTGGTTTTAGATATTCCAAAATTAGTGAGTAGGAGCATAAATATTCATGTATCATCTTTTAAATGTCCACATTATAAGTCCATTTGCTAGTGTTTAATTAGTTATAATGTAGTTTTAGGACCATTGGAAGAAATAATTGTTAGAAATTAACAATTTATAAATTCTCTCTTTATTGAGGTAACATTAGTTTACATTGCTATATAGCTTCCAAGATTACATTTTCTCATTTTGCCTGCCACCAATGTCCATTTGTTACAGGACAGGGAGAGGGGCACTCTAGAACCCCCAAACCTGCCCATTCTGAGTAGGTTCTGCCATCCACTGCATCACAACAAAACATACTTAAATGAGTAAGACCTTCAATGAAAAGGAACTTTTATACAATTAGTGTGCAATTGTAAAAGGGGAAGAATGAGAAAGAAAAAAGTTTCCAAATCAAGCACCTGAAGTTACCCATCCCCTTGTGAGTAAATGTCCAGCCAAATAGGGTTGACCTAAAGCAGGGCCACTGAGGCCCGAAAGCCTGCCACAACTCTAAGGCACCTCCTGGTGGGGACCCATAGGAAAGGGTCACAAACAGCCAGACAAGTCTGGGAGGCAAAGAGCAAAATCAAGGTAAATGCTGTCATTATTAACCTCCCCATGGGTCTCTCACTCACATCTGTTTCAACCGTTTAGGAACAAAAAGCAAGTGCATGCTTCACGTGTCTCTGCTCCATGTACCTTTGTCAGGTCTCCTGACTCTCTAGCCTTCCTCCTTCCTTCTCTAGTCTCCTCTCCAACTTCTTTTCTCTCCCTGCTCAGCTCCACCCTTCCTTGCCGGGGGCAGGGAATGTGGAACCTCTCCTTTTCTTGGGGACCACCCTCTTAGACATTCACTGTCCACCACCAGTCAGTCAGACCCTTCTGTCCATTCCCTCCCATCCACTGGTAAGCACCATTCTGTTGTCAGAGTCTAAAGGTTTGTTTTTGCTTTCTTTGTAATCCACAAATTGGTGAAATAATGCAGTATTTCCTTTCTCCTAATTCATTCCACTTAGCATAATCCCCTTGAGGTCCATCCATGCTATCAGAAATGGCAAGATAATATCTATCTTTTTAAAAATGATCACTTAATTAAACATTAGCAAATGAACTTATAATGTGGGCATTTAAAAGATGATCCATGAATGTATGCTTCTACTCAATTATTTTGGCTGAGTAGTATTCCACTGTGTATACACCACATCTTTTTTTGTTGCTTTCTTTTGACCAAGTGAAATTTAATTAAGTGGCCATTTAAAAAAAGAAAAAAAACCACAATCCTTAGCTAGTACACACTCGCAACTCCCCTCTCCCCCCCCACCAAGTCTGGAGTAAAGGGTTTTATATAACACATCTTTATCCTTTCTTCCATCATTCCACTTGGGCTCTTTCCCTGTCTTTGCTATTGTGAATAGTGTTGCAAGGAACATAGGGCATATATGCCTTTTGAGTTAGTGTTTTCATATTCTTGGGTAAATACCCAAAGGTGGATCTTTTGGTAGTTCTTAAACCTCTTTTAATCTATAGATTCTTTTTTTCTTATGGTTTTCATTTGTTGTTCTTACTGTTATTAACAAAAACGGAGTCATTTGTCATGTAGAAGTTACCATAGTCTGGATATTGTTGATGGTTCTTCTATTGTGTTGTTTAATGTGTTCTTCTATCTCCTCGATTTTCAACAAACTGGTGACTAGATTAGATTCCGATTTTGTTTTATTTAGCCAGAATACTTAGGAGGTGAGTTATATGCTCCTATTGCATCACATCAGTAAGCAGTGTCAGGTCTTCTCTCTTTTAGTGAAGTTAAGATTGATCAGTGGAAAAAGAAGAAATAGATCTGTAACATTTAGGGACCATTGACCTATCCATTCATTTTAAAGTTCTCATTGGTTTTTCACCTAGGTTTTATCAGTGACCACTAGTAGTCATTGCCTAAGTCTGTTATATCAATGGGGTTGCAAGTATACTATTCTAATTCTGACATTTCTTCATTTCTTCACTGGAATTCTTTGTAAAGCACCACATCAACTATTAGGTTATCTTGAGGTACATTATATGTAGGAAATACAGGTCTAATGCTTGGTATTTTGCTTTCCTTACCAGTTTTCAGAATAGGATGTTTCTTAATATTTTCTAAAGGATACCAATGACTTCATTTTCTCTTTTTTAAAAATATAATTCTGAATTCATAGATTTAACATATTTTATGTCTTTCAATCACTGCAGTTGTTTTTCTTTTTAATGTTCAAGTTGTCCCATCTTTGGGTAGCAGAACTTTCAGGTTGTATCCTGATTCATTTTGACAGCACTAGAATACAGAAGTCTGATAAACATCCTTACTTTCTGGTCTACCACCATGAACTTGTAAAACTGGAATAACAACTAGTATTAGGAATAACAACCTGTGCTTCCCTGGTGGTGCAACAGATTATGTCTCAGCCTTTGAGGCTATCAGCAGCCACTGTAGCACGAGTTCAATTCCTGGCCAGGGAGATTCCCACATGGCACAGCAGACCTCTCCTGTGTTCCCTGCATTGTATTTCAGTAGATCCACCTGTTCTTCTCCCTACTCTGTCTCTAGTGAATCCTCTCACCACCCCACACCTCTGGCCTACACCTAGGCTCTGTATGCATAAATAAATAAATCTTTAAAAAAAAACCAAAACTAGTGTTTAGGATGCTGTGGGAATTAAATGCAATCATAAATGTAATACATTTGGCGCAAGTTAGATATATCGTTCATTGTTTATTTCATGTCACTTTTGTTCATACGACAAACTCAATAGGTAAATCAGTAGGTAACTCAAAAAAGACAGTATTCTAAACAACTTTGCATGAATTTTGTTTAATCTTCACAAAATGCTGTGAGGTGTAGGTAGGTATTGTTTGCCTCATTTTATGAGGGAATTGAAATGCAGAAAAGTTAGTTTGTATGGGATTATATGTCAGCCAATAACAAGGGATTACTGCTCTAGGTATATATCTTTTCAAATAATCAAGATTATATTTTGTTATGCCATTGAAGACAAAGGGAAACATGATGACCCAGAAAGATAATATGCTAGAAAATTTGAGATTATTCTTAAACTTGTTTGAAACATTTATGCATTATTTTAAGAGCCTTCTCTTGAGTTGAGGGGTTTATGATTTGAGTAAAATCTGTCATTACAGTCAAAATGGCATGGCTTTTAATGGCAAATGAAAAATTCCCTCATCACTTAGTGCCACTTTTCAAAGTGTTTGCTTGGTTTCCACAGGGTCGGAATCTGGCAGATCTACGCCGTAGCCAGTCTCGGGGCACGTTCACCATTAGCACTACTCTTCGGTTGGGTAGACAGATTCTGGAGTCTATTGAGAGCATCCATTCTGTGGGATTCTTGCACCGAGACATCAAACCGGTAGGGGGGCTTTTTCGGTAGGGGGGCTTTTCCAGTCAGTGCACCGAACGAGTTTGCTTGGTACTCCTTGTCTTATGATGGGACACAGTAAACTACAGTGTAGCTTTCTATACTTACTATGATTAAATACAAGGTAGTATTTTATTTTTATGGAAGAAAATGTGACTTGCTGTTTACTATTTTCAAAAATAGTTACAAACTACAATTTATATTCAAGAGCTCTTCTCATAATGAAAGTGATGCTCAGCAGCCTTTAAAAATGATTAATGCTTGACTGTTAACTATTATGTGTTAACATTGCTAATAACTTAGCCTTACACCTAAATTCATAGTTATTCTTTGG
This sequence comes from Scalopus aquaticus, assembly GCA_004024925.1. Lineage (NCBI taxonomy): Eukaryota > Metazoa > Chordata > Mammalia > Eulipotyphla > Talpidae > Scalopus > Scalopus aquaticus. The sequence goes on from PVIJ01000895.1 coordinate 40,785, forward strand.
AATAACTTTCCTGCTCTTTCCTGCTCTTGCTTTTAAAAATCACATATATTGCTTGTAGATGTTGGCATTATGTTCTTTGAATTATTTATCAAGTGAGAAATTGTACTTATAAGAAACCATCAATTTTGAAAGATCATGTTTTCCTCCTGAGTGCTATTGTAGCAATATATACTGTAACTGTGAAATGTTTTTATTTTACCTTTTTATTACCCATTTCTCATATATTTAATTTATTATAAATTTAACATATTTTGGTTGGACATCATACCCATCTGTCGCTACATGATTTCTAAAATTAAGTAGTTTATGTGAAAATGCCAACTAAAATTAACCTAGTAGAGTCAGACTTAATGTAATGTAGCATTTCTGTTCTTATTTCAATGCCGTATGAAATGTCTTTATTTGGGAACTATGGTGATTGAAGTTTCTATTTTCATCAGAAAATTCACTCTGTTAGAACAATATTTGGAAAAACTAACAATTCTCTAACATTTTGGTTTTTGCCCTTATAAATACCCTTACTTACATAGCCATCTTTACAAATTTATAGCCATTCAATGTTATATCTGTTTTTATTAAGGAAAGAATGCAAAGTATATTTTCCTTAGGTATGTTTTGAATTAATTAATTGTATTTTAATATTTACAGTTAGTGAAATTCAACTTTATGATCCTTATAATCCACTTTACAAACTAGAGATTGCATTATTTTAAGCAGTGACCTAGAGTAGAATTCCAAGCAATTTAGGACCTCTGATTCCAATTAAATCAGTGTTGTATTGTAGTAACTTTATACAGTTACTTAAATACCTTGTTCAAAATTTATCTAATCCTAGGCATTAACAGAACCCACAGTGAAATTCTGTATTAACATCCAGTAAACATCATTGACTTGTATAGTGTATTGGGAACATGTAGGTCATATAGAAGAATGAATATATAGGAAGGAGAAGATGTAAGGACTAGCATGAGAATATGTATATTTTCCTTTTTGTTTTTTTTCCTAGTCAAACTTTGCCATGGGTCGCTTTCCTAGTACATGCAGGAAATGTTACATGCTTGATTTTGGCTTGGCACGACAATTTACCAATTCCTGTGGAGACGTCAGACCCGTAAGATTTTTCATATCATTATTAAATATTTGAGAATATTATTCTTTTTAAAGAAATGCTAATTATGTATGAGAGTGGATGTCATCTGAGAAGTGGCATATAAATTTTATGATTTAATTATAGAATGGCATTAATTTTATTATTGAAAGTTTTGGCTTATTAAAAAAAACTACATTTGAAGTCGATTTAGGGGCCTCCCTGGTGGCCCAGCGGTTAAGCGCTGCGCTGTGCAGCTGTTGGCAGTGGCAGCGCAAGTTCGACACCCAGACTGGGAAAATCCCACACGGCGTGGCAGACCTCCTGCCTCGCTGCTCCACGCCTCTGGCCTGTACACCAGCTTGTGTGCATAAATAAATAAATCTTTTTAAAAAAAGTATGATAAATTTAATATTAAAAAAAAGAAGCCGATTTAGAAAGGTATTCTAGTAAGAACATATACATTTACCCTTAGGATTGTTACTGACCTGAGTCATAGCTCTTATGCTCAAAAAGCCACACTTGAACCACAAGATCCTTTCCACACAGGAAGCCCTTTATTAGTGGGTGGTGCTATCATGGGAGAACAGCAGTTAGTGCTCTAAAGAAACTGTCTCTTCCAGCGGTGAGTGAATTATATGGCAGAGTTGGGAATGTGAGGAAATGAGAGGGGTATGGGAAGGTTTCTTCGTCCTCAGGACTGGGTAGGCGTCGGCAGTCTATGGGCAGTTAGTGAAAGGATTATTAATGGTCTTCCTGGAATAGCTGCTCTCTTCTGTGTTAGCACTTAAAAATGGCGAATGGGTGGTCATCAGGTACTGATGTTATCAGCATCCTTGGTTCAGATCAAACAACAGGACCAGGGTTCTCTTTGCAGCCTGAGGCTTTTCTTATATCCCATAATTCTTCTGTTTCATTGACTGTGTTTCTCATATACAGAATTCCCATTTGTTTCTTTATAATATTCTCTCTTTACTAGCATTTTCTACTTGATATAACATTATCATCATACTTTCCTTACTTGATCAAGATTTCCTTTAGTTCTGTGAACATATTTATAATGGTTATTTGAATTATTTTCCTATTAAATCCATCATCTAGTCAGTCTCATAGGCAGTTTCTATTGCCTGCTTCCCCCACCATTTTTGGTTTATACTTCACTGTATAAACGGGTTTATACCCGTTTCTCTACATGACTCATAATTTTTTGTTGGAAACTGGGCATTTTAGATAATATAACAGTTCTGGGTATTGGTTCCCTTTCCAGGAGTTGTCATTGTTATTTATTTGTTTAGTGACTAGATTGTTTAGTGAAGTTCATTTTCCCTCCTCCCAAAGACATAGTGTTAAATCTTTGTTGTTCATTCCCAGGCAAGTGTAGCTTTGAGTTGGCCCACAGTAGTACTAGTACAGGTTGCTTCTTCACTTTCCCTGTCTGACATACCCAGCTGTTAAGCTCGATAAGTTGCTGGCTGATCATTCTATTGCTTACAGCAGTTCCCTGTGGCATATATTCCTTGATAAGATATTCAGATTGTAGTTTCAAAATGGTATAGTTTTTGAGGTCAGAGTTTGATATTTGTTCTGACCTAATGAGCACTCCTTCCAGCTGTCTTATTCTCCTGGTTCTCTCCTGGCTTGCCTATAGTCTAGGCTGTATCTTCATAAGATCTAGGAATTTCCTCCCAATTCCCTTTACCACAATCTTTCTGAGTGGAGTCTGAGGCTTAAACTAACTTCACTGTTGCAAATAAAATTAATTCTGGTAGAGATTAGGAGGTATCTTTTTTTTTAGACTTTCAAGCCAAAATCTCTGTAGTAGGTTAGGACTCTTGAGTTATGGGTAAGGACAATAGCAAGTTTCTTTCTATGTGATTTACTCATTTTAGGAGCTGAACCATGAAATTGAGATGTGTTCCTTAGCCTGAGGTCTTCTCTGCTGGCTTCTCCTGGCTTGAAACCACTGCCTCTTGAGCTGGGGCAAGGCTCTTTGGGCTCCAGTATTCTCCCATATTATGCCCATGGTAGAGCTTTTATTCTGCGAGTGTAGACTGAGTGTAAGAAAGGAGCTTCCACATCTTCATCTGTACTTGCCCAGTACTTAGCCTCCATGGCAACTAACAGCTGGCAGAAGATGAAAAATGTGGAAATCCTGCTCACAGGGAAGTTAAGCCCTGTGTCTGGAAACTTGGCATTGAGGGAGCCCGTTGTTTTTGGGTGCAGCAGCCTTTAATGGAGCTGATTTGGAAAGAGCAGGGAGGCACAAATACCGAAGATTCTAGTCTTTATTACCAAGTGAACAACATGTATCTATTTGGTCTTGCTACATATATATTTCGAAAAACACAACCTAAAATTTTTAAGGAATAATATCAAAACATCCATGAGTTCCATCTAGATTAAAAAAATAGATCATTACCAGCTTACAAGTGTGCTGATGATCTTGCCTGGTAGCCCCCCATTTTCTTCTTTAAGTAGCACTGTCTAATGGCACTTAATGCAAAGATGGAAATGTTCTGTATCTGCTTATGTAATATGGTAGCCACTAGCCACTTATGGCTATTGAACACTTGAATTGTGGCCAGAACAAGACAGGAACTGAATTTTAAGTTTCAATTAATTTTGTGTTGCTATTAAATTGGTCACTGGAGCCTTACGCATAACCTCCATTCTAAATTTTATATTAGCTTATATATAACTTACAGTCATTTGCTTTGCTTTTTTTCCCTCTTTTGTAGATTCAAAGGTATTTATTTTGGAGTATGGAGCAAATCCAGCAAGCTGTTGTAAAATATTGTACCCACCATTTAGCCTTCATTTAGTTTTCCCGAATGACAAATTCTTACATAATCATAGTATATTGTCAAAACTAGGAAGTTGATATTAGCATACTACTACTAACTGAAATTAAGACCTTGGCTGGGTTTCGCTGTTTTTTACATGAACTTTTTCCTGGTGGCATACGAATTATCAATCACATGTATACATTCATATAATTACACAGCACTCTGGATATAAAACTATTTTATCACCACAAAGAAATTCCCTCAAAACATGAATGTTTATTTACCAAACAGGAAATATAGAACCATCTGTTAAAAAGCCTTGTAGAGAGAATGATAGTGTCTGTTACACTAGAGAGTTGTTTATGTGGTTGATAATAATTCGATTCTTACATGTTCACTTTTTTCCCCTCCTATTGTAAAGCGTGCCCCAGTTTCCTCAGCCCTTCATCTAGCATCTCACATTGACCCTTTGTGCCTTCGTTCTTAGAATAGCATGCTATTCATTCAAAGAAGATAAACACATGCAATTTGCAGCGACATGGATGGAATTAGAGGGAATCATACTCAGTGAAATAAGCCAGAAAGAAAAAGAAAAATATCAAATGTTTTCACTTATAACAGGACTATAGGGAGGCCGGGTGGGAGAGAGACACTCAGTGGTGGGGGGGGGGGGAGAGGAGGATAAGGGCACAAAATGGAAGAGAGGAGAATACAGGGGACCATGGAGATGGATCACGGGTGAATTGGTGGTGGGCTGCCCAAGGGGAATACAAAATGTAAAAGACATAAATAACAATAATAAAAAAAAAAGAATACCATGCTATTTCCTGCTGTCTCCTTCCTAACCATTCAGCTGAAACCTCCATGGCTAGGCTATCACCTGCTTAAGAAAAGTTTTTACTCTTTCTGTTGCCTTTTCAGAATGTCAGGTAATTGCTTATTTCCACTGGGGATTTTATTATATAGTTCTTAGTGCTTTCCCTCCCCACCCCATCCTCTTCCCGTTGGTTAATGGTGGGAAGGCTCAGGCCTAGAGTCCTTTCCTTCCTCCTCTATATTTATTTTCCTAGGATTCTGTCTCTAACATTCATTTTCCACATTCTTACTGCTTCTGTCCTTGTACTAGTCTCATAGTTTCTTATTTGGATTTTTAAAATAGTTGCCTCACTGGTCTCCCTACCCTCTCTTTCCAGTCCTCTATATTCAGCACGTTCCAGAGTGACTATCCCACCTACTTCCTCAATCCTGTAACTTCCCTGCTTAAAAAATTTACGTGAATTCTATTTGCCTGCACGTTTTAAACTAAATACTTAACATGTGATATTCAAGGCCATCCTTAATCTGATTCCACCCTGTTTTTTCCATTATTTTTTTCACCATTTGTATCATCCATACCAGACTTTTTGCATTGTTTGCTATGTTCTTTTTATTTAAAATGCATTTCCTCCTCCTTATTGTAATTCTATCTACTCTTCAAGGCCAAATTTATTTTTTTCTTTTCTCACTGCTGCTCAGATATCTAGGTATTTTGTAAAACAAACTCGTAGGTTATTAACTGTGCTCATGTTTTACCTTTTTTATTTAAAGATGTTTTAAAATATAACTTTCAAAAGGATTGTATTTATATGATGCAAAAATAAAATAATTAAAAATTCATCAAAATTAAGCACTTTTGTGAATGAAAAGACAAGTCACATACTGGGAAAATATTTGCAAAACATGCATCTATCTGACAAAGGAGTTAGATCTAGAATCTGTAAACAACTTAGAACTACATTATAACTTACAATCTTAAAACTCAATGATTTAAAAAATGTATGAACAAAAGATTTGAATAGAAATTTCATCTAGAAATATTTCAGTTAGCAAATGAGCACATTCACAGGTGCTCTACATCTTTAGTTGTCAGGGAAATGCAAATTAAAATCACAGTGAAAACCACTATGCACCAATTGGAATGGTTAAAAGCCAAAAAAGAAAGACAGTTCTAAATGCTAGTGAGGTCGTCCAAGACTAGGAGGGGAGGGTTTGACTACACAGGGCACTAAGGAAGCTTCCTGGGATTATAGAAATATTCAGAATGTCTTGATTGTTGTGGTGGTTACATGACTCTCTATTTTGTCAAAACTCATTAAACTATAACTCTGCCTAATATATGAAGTTTACTGTATATAAATTATACCTCAGTAAACTGGACTTGAAAAAAATTAGAAGTTAAACAGTGAAACAAATCTCCATCTCATCCTTGTCTATCCCAAATCTACTCAGTTCTTATGCTGCCCTGATGCTTCTTTCTTAGGTCACTCTTAGTTTCTTAATTTATTCTTCCAGGATTTCTTTATGCATATACAATAAATGCAACTTTATATTCTCACTTTTCCAATTTTGATTCAAAAGGTAGCATGATGTACACATTCTGACTCTTCTTTTTTCACTTAACACTATATCTAGGGACCTTTCCACATTAGGATTTAGAGTTTCTAGCATTTTTAGTTACAAAGTGGATTAATTATATTGATGTATTGTAACTTATTTAACAGTCAGTCCCCATTGATGAACATTGGTTTATTTCTAATCACAAACATTGGTGCAGTGAATGTATTTGTATGACTGGTTTTTTTTGGCATATGCATTTGTACATATGTAAATATATCTACAGGATAAATTTCCAGAAGTGAAATTGCTGGGTCAAAGAGATTATATGCATTTGTAATTTTTAATTGCTATTGCCCAGTTGCCATCATTAGGGGAACCTTCAAAAGAGCGTCAATTTCAAGACTCAGTTAAAAGTCTCACCTTATTCTTAACACTTTTCCTTTTCCCATAGAACTTTTCCTTCTTGCACAAAATGGAACTAACCCTTATTGGTCCTAGGCTTTCATAATACTTTGCTAATGATGTCAATTATAGTCTGCTTCAGATTAGAATTATTTGTTTAGATAGCTGTTTTCCCCAATTGTATTTACTTGTTTTTTTCTTTTCTACCTTATGTAAGGTGGCTGAATTTCTTTGACCTGATGTTACTTCTCTGATGAGTCCATCAAGTTCTCTCTAAATACCTAATCTCTCTTTACCTGTATCTGAATCTGAATCTTTCCATGGTAGAAGGTCAGAGCCAGGTCAGGGATACTCTTAACTGGAAAGAGTTTCCTGGGCTTGCCTTGACTAGAATCCAGCAAGGGGAAGTCTGAGTACCCAGTTGACCATGCACTAGGCTTCTGAGTATGATAATAGGTCTGGAGATTGTCATCCTGATGGTCATTGGAATCAGAATAACTGGGCAAAATTACATGCTACGAAATCATTTTTATGTTAGTGAAAGCTCTTGTCAAGTAGTGAATATAAATACAATCTCTAAAAATGTTTACTGAAAATGGTTGGTAGTAGGCTTTTTACAAGAAGTATTTCTTATAGGAAAAGAAATTTCTGACATAAATTCTATCAACCAAGTTGAGAAGAATATTAGATATTCCTGTTAGTCATTATATCTTAAGTAACACTATAATTTACTGACTATGATTTTCAATTAATACTGGCTAAGAAAAAATAAAGGGGATTTATATAAACTAGATAAACTATTGATTATTGAGATAGCATTAAAAAATATTTTAAAAATAGTTAATCTTAAAACACAAAACCAAAAAGTAATCAAAGGGGCAAGAGAGAATCTCATGAAGAAATAGTTAACTTCATTGAATAGATTAAACATAGATGACACAATGAGTATATAGAGGAAGAAGACATATATAAAAATAGTTCTGTTAACTATAGACTTTTATTTTTTATTTTTATTTTTTAAAATATATTTTTATTGTTATTTATATCTTTTACATTTATTATTCCCCTTGGGTAACCCACCACTAATTCACCCATGATCCATCTCCATGGTCCCTTGTGTTCTTTTCTACTCCATTTTGTGCTCTTACCCTCCCCTCCTCCCCTGCCCCCCCACCAGCTGAGTGTCTCTTTCCTATTTGGTTTCCTTGTATTCCTGTTATAAGTGAAACCATTCTATATTTTTCTCTTTCTGTCTGGCTTATTTCACTGAGTATGATCCCCTCTAATTCCATTCAAAGAAGATAAACACATGCAATTTGCAGTGACATGGATGGAATTAGAGAAACTAGACTTTTAAAATAACAGTTTTTCTGACTACAAAATAATACATGTTAATTGAGGATAATTTGAAATTACTGTAAAGAGCAAAAAAATGTCTAATGAAAATTATTGATCATCAAGTTCATCAGTTTTTATATTGAACTGTAGTGCTATTCATGAATCTTTAGTGTACTGACTTGATCCTTGTGAAGGAGTAGAATGGAAGCAATTCGTTTCCATAACATACATAATTTCAAGTCAAAAGACATTGGTTAATGACTTTATAACCTAGTAATTCTGTGTCCTTAGAAAAGTCACATACTTTGCTCTCAGAGATCTTGCCCTCACAGAGTTTATATTCCAGTGGAAGTCGACAGATAGTAAACATATAGGTAAAAAGGTATAAAACAAAATTGATTTTAAGTAGAGAAAGGTGTTATTAGAAAAAAGTAAAACTGAGTAAAAGAATAGAGTAACATTGCCAGGGCAAGTGGTATTTTAGATTAGGATGATTAACGAGTACTTCTCTTAGGAGGTGACATTTGAGCAAAGGGCTTTCATGGAGTAAAAAGTTAGCCATTGGAAACATGAAAGGAAATGGCATTCCAGTGGGAGAGAATACCCAGTGCACAGTCAGCTAGAAACAAAATTGGTCACAGGAGAAATTATAAGTAAAGACATTTTGCAGTGAGGTCAGTGCAGGATCACAGAAGGTCTTCTAGGTCAAACAAGAAGAGCTTGGATTTTAAGTTGCGCTCTCTAAGAACTAGATCATTTATAATTAACTCATGTTTAGATTTATTCCTAAGGCCTGGCATATAGCAAGTACCCAGTAACTTGAACTCGTGGATATATGAATTATATATACAGGGAAGAATATAAATTACCACCATCTTCAAATTGAGTTTGAATGAAAGAACCAAGACACAACTAGATTACCTGAAAACTCCACGTGGTCTTCATATACTTATTTGTAAAAATGGTCTGATTATTAAAATATAAAAATGATAGTTAATGTGATTCTGGGTATATGAAAGCATTTAGTGTTCTCTAATGTACAAAGTTTTATGTTTGTCATAAGTGTCACTATTTTAAAATGTAGGTAGAAAAAACTAGGACTCACTGATAACTAAGAAATTATTAGGGTTTTTTCAAAGGTATGATTTAGTGGTGTTCTGTCTCTAATTTTCTGTAATTTCAGAGTTAAAAGTTAGAAACTTACTTTGTATTTTATTGTGACAGTAATGCACATTGTTTCTTCCCTTTACTTCCTAGGCTCAAGTGTGCTGAATCTCTTCCTATTTGAAACTCATTTATTATTTTTTTGCTTGGTTTTGTTGTAGCCTCGAGCTGTGGCCGGTTTTCGAGGAACAGTTCGATATGCATCAATCAATGCTCATCGGAATAGGGTAGGTATTTGAACTAGAGTCATATCTGCATAAGCATGCTGAGGGCTTGAATCAGATTTACTTCTTTACATGAAAAGTACATAGGTGTGTGTTCACTTCTTTGTCCTTCAAAAGAACTTTTTCCACAATTAGTGTTCTTCTTGCCTCTTCGGTAATGTTTCTTTTTCGATTACAAATTTGCCACGACTTCCTAAATGATAACCAGTCCTCTCTTGTTGAAAAATAATCTTTCAGAACACCATTAAACAAATCAGTAACTTAAAAGTTGCACAGGTGTGGAATGTCTTGGGAACAAAGAAAAAGGCATCAGTAATACAAATTGTGGTAAGGGGTTCAGTGGATAATAGATATGTGTAGCTGCCTAAAAAATAAAATTGAATTTTCCAGAAAAGATAATTGCTGAGTGTATGTATGTGTCTATGAGAAATCTTGTGTCCTTACTTTAGAGGTAAGCATTTTAATGAATTTAATATAAAATTTAATATCATACTATTAATACCTAATGAAGTGTAAGGGTCTGCGTTTTGTCATTAATCTGCGATATCTCTTTTCCATTAAAGCTTTTGTTTTCATGAAATTTAAAATTTTCAGTCAGCTTTAAAATTTTCATCTTCGTAAATTATACTTTTGGGTTACATTGTTACACTTCTGTAATACATTGTTCTGCTATGATTTTTTTTCTCACCTAGAACCTTAATTGTGAGCAGGAAAGGTAGGTATTTTATGGATTCTCAGACTTTGAACTTGTTTGGATAACTAAGAAATTTAACAAGTGATTCCTAGAGAAAATAAAGAGAAATATTTTCTTTATGTCTTATTACCTTATTTCTATTCCTCAAAGTCAAAATTGCTTCATTGAAAAGTTTACCTATGTTAAATGTAGTAGGAAGAGTATGTTATGGTCTTACATGGTTCTTCTGATGTGATTATATTGAAAATAGAAAAAAGATTTTTATCAGTATATAGCACTCACTAAGCATTTTAACTCGTTTGGTTTGATTCAGTGTTGCTTTACTTTTGGCATCTCGTCAACTATTATGCCTTGAAGGGAAAGTATTCTTTACTTTCCAAATATATTCTTAGAAATTTTTAGAAGAACTAGGCTTTTTAATTAGTTCTGTTAAAGACTTATATCAGCATTGCAGTCTTTGAAATAGGACATTCTTTTTGAGATAAGTTTAAACATTTTCACAGATCACAAAAGCTATACGAATGTTTCCAGAATAACTATTAGAAAGAGATTATGTATTTTCATTTTTTTTATTTGAAGAGTAGAGTTTATTTGAAACGAAGAGTTTCTTATAGAAACTGCCTTATCATAGAGTGCTCTGACAACCTGATTATTTGTTATTCATCTAACCTTGGTGGGTAAATTTGGTAGTTTAATAGAGTACTTCTTATTTTCTGCTCCTGTAGAGTAGACTTCTTAACCCAGTAACATAGCATCACAATGATTGTCAGTTTATGTGGTGACATAGTAGTACAACCAGTAGAACCTTCAGAAGTTCTTGTCTAACTTAAGATTTCCCAGATAATTCTAATATATTTCTTTCTTAAATACTTTGCAACCCTGATTTGATAATTCCTAAAAATAATCCACTCCATTTCCATTATTCTTGTACCTTAATCTTTTAACTTTTAATGTGAATAGTACCCAAATAATACAAGCACTTTTCAAAATACTTGAAGTATGTTCATTTTATATTATTATTGTTACTTTCTGTTTCATCTCTCCTTTTTTCTTTGGTTACTTTTGATGTTTTCTCTTTGTCTTTTGACATTCAGATGTGCTTAAATGGATTTCTTTATATTTATTCTGTTTGGGATTTGTTATGCTTCCTAAATCTGATATTTGTGTCGTTCTTGGTTCCTGGAAGATTTTCATACATAGTTCATTAAATATTGATTCTTCCCCTTTCTCTCTATAGCTTTTTGTTTTTTCAGACTCCATGAAATGTATGTTAGACCTTGTTCTGTCTGCCAGGCCTCTTAAATTTACTCTTAGACTTTTTGACTCTTTGTGTCTCTGTTGTATTCTGGATAATTTCTTCTAATTTCTTCAGCTCTGTCTTACAGTTCATTAGTTCTTTTTTTTTGTGTGTGTGTGTGTGTGCTGTGTTTAACTGATATTTTAAGCTGTCCACTGAGTTTTAAGTTTCCATAATTTTACTTTTTGTTTGTAGGTGTTCTCCACATTTTCTAAAACTAATTTACTAGATTGAGTCCATTCTCATGACTTTAAGAATATTTTTAGTTTTAACATAAAAAAATCTTATTTCATATCCTATATCATATTATTTCTGAATTTATTGGTTATCTAATTCTTTTCTTTATAGTTTCTCTCTTTTTTTAAAGATTTATTTATTTATGCATACAAGCTGGGGTGTAGGCCAGAGGTGTGGGGTGGTGAGAGGATTCTCCAGAGACAGAGTGGGGAGCGGAACAGGCAGGTAGACTGAAATACACTGCTGAGGGGAGCAGCAGGCGAGACAGGAGAGGTCTGCTGTTCCATGTGGGAATCTCCCTGGCTGGGGATCAAACTCGGGCTGCAGTGGCTCTGGGTAGCTTCATAGTGCTGCACTTAACCTGTTGCGCCACCAGGGAGGCCCTCTTTATAGTTTCTCTTGTTGTTAACTTCTGGTAGCCTGCTTCCTAATGCAACTTTTTAATATTAAATAATGAGCTTATGTTTGGTGATACTTTTTCTGCAGGACTTCTATAAGGCCTGCATTTAATGGTGCTTTTATTACAAGAGAATTTTCATTTGCATGTCATTACTGTAGGATATGATCAACAAGAAAACACTTAAAATTAATTTCTGGGCTTTGCTTCCACAGACCACACAAGTGGTATAAATTTAAACCCCAGATATGAATGAGAGACAGACTTATGGGAAATTCTCAGGAAAAATTTTTTTTGATTACTTTGTCTCTTTGATAGGACCTAAATTTTACAAGGAAAATGTTATTGTGGTATCATATATATGCCAAATACTGCACTAAAGATAATCCTTTGAAATTCTTAGCTTTATGGTAGAGGTGAGAGGTAGGAAATGGGAGTGTCTCAGTTCCGACTTCTGTCTTGTATAGATTAAGTGCTTTTACACCTTTCACTTCCTCATTGATAAAACCTGGAATCGGAGCTCCCAAAACAGCCAGTGCCACGCCTCAGCCTCAACTTGCTTTCTTATTTTGGGTTGTTAGATTTCCTTCTTTTTTTAAAAATTTATTGTAAAAAAAAATGACATTAAGTTTACCATCTTAAATGTACAATTCAATATTGTTAAGATTGTTCACATTGTGCAAAAGATTTCTAAAACGTATCTTACAACACTGAAACTCTTTGTACACTAAACATTAATTCTTCCACCCTCTTTTCCTCTAGCCTATGACAGTCACCTTTCCTTCTTAACTCATTTATTCATGTTCTGTTAATCATATTATTTCCAGCATTTCTGAGTTTTGGGGTGTTCCTTGTATCAAAGTTTTTTAGTATATCAGTTCTGCTATATAGATTGCTAATTAATAGCCGTGTGCTTTTACAGATATATTTAACAGGTAATTTGTTGGGAAATACATTAAATTTTTTAGTCATAGTAAGATGAAACTCAGTGGTTAGGTCATAGTATAATCCACTCACAGGAGTAGTAATGTAATATGACTGAATTTTGTCTCGCTTATGAAGGAAATGGGAAGACATGATGACCTTTGGTCCTTATTCTACATGTTGGTGGAATTTGTGGTTGGTCAGCTGCCTTGGAGAAAAATAAAGGACAAGGTAATTTTGGGTATGGAAATACAGGGGAAAAAATAAAAATTTCTTCTAGATAGGCATTTGTTGAGAATATTCTTACGTATGAGTAATAAAATGTACGTTCACTTTCACTCTGTCCCAATATGTGTATTTTTCTATGTGATAGTAGAAGTCTAAAGTAATATGACTTTTTCTAGGTACATGGAGAATAGACACTAAGTACAATCTTTGTTTTTTATTTTATTTCTCGTACTCCCTTTTAGCTTTTATTTTCACTGTTCTTCCCTTTTTTTAAAAAAAAGATTTATGCATACAAGAACTCGGGTAGGCCAGAGTTGTGGGGGTGAGAGGATTCACCAGAGACAGATTGGGGAGCAGAACAGCAGATCTGTTGAAATACGCTGCTGAGGGGAGCAGCGGGTGAGACAGGAGAGTTCTGCTGCGCCATGAGGGAAGCTCCCTGGCCAGGGATAGAACTCATACTACAGTGGCTGCCGACAGCTTGATGGTGCTGACTTTAACCCCTGTGCCACCAGGAAGGCCTCTCTTCCTTTTTTTTATAAGTTGATTATGCTTTTAGTGTTTGTTGCATTATATTATTTGAATCAAAAATTAAAAACGTGGTAGTAAAGAAAAACAGATCAGATTTAAGATCAATTCTTTCAATTGGGAACTTCTCAATTCTTTGATGCAAAGCTGTGTTACCCATTTGTTTTTATATTATGGTTCTCCAACCCTTTTAAAGCAGTGTGTATTAAGCTATTGAGTAAGACCTCAGTTTTTGCTTTATGCTTAATTACTATCTCATACATACCCTTGAGACACTCTTAATGTGTAGCTGGCAGGAGAAATTGACTTTGGTTCCTTTTATTTTTACGTCCCAGGAGCAAGTAGGCTCTATTAAGGAGAGATATGACCACAGGCTTATGTTGAAACATCTCCCTCCTGAGTTTAGCATCTTTCTGGATCACATCTCCTCTTTGGATTATTTTACCAAACCAGACTACCAGGTGAGTAGTCTTTGTGAGTTCAGTGGGTTAATTTCCTCTCTTGCACAGCCTTTGGTTTCACTCATTGTAGTTTTGAGGGTGTTTTAAATGAATAAGGGGTGTCCCTAGAGTAATACTATTTTAGTATGTTCTGAGAAATAATGTGAAATTAACGATGATAAAGTGTCATTGTGTATGTGAGTATATTTCCTCCCTTTTAGATAAATGTACTTTATTAAAGTTTTAGGTTTGTTCATCGTGTGGTAGATTTTTCTTTCCTGCTATGATGCGTGTGGTCTGTAAAATTGCTGATAGTTCAGTTGTGTAAATCCTGTAGCTAATTTGTTGACCCAAAGGAAATGACCGGCTAGGTAATGTATATGTGAAGGGCTAAAATGTTGTAGGACAACAGTCAGTGAAGATTATTGGCTCCATCTTGTCTGTGTTCAGTCAGTCATTTCCTTACTGTATCAGTTAATGAGGTCTTTCAAGGATTGGGTAGGTTTACCACAAATTGCATCCCTAAACCTAGTCAGCTATATTTCAGAAGTATCTGTTGTTCTCAGGGAGAACTTGGTCAGAGCTTAATGCAAAATAGTCACTACCATTGAAAACAAATAAACCTACACAATGATTAATAATATTTGTGTATCATTTTTATCTATAAAGTACAGCATTGCATGTTAATGGAAGTTACTTCCCAAAGTGTTTTCAGTGTTGCCCATTCAAAAGACTATCTATAGCACAGCAGACTTATTTGCATATAATAATTACTCTTTGTGAAATTGCATCTTGTGCATAAGACATAAACAAGATATAAAACAGACAGGCAACATACAACCTTGGGTCCTCAGAGACTTTAATGGGAGAGCTTGTTGTCTTCTCTCCTTTGTGATTGTTTGCATCTCAAATTGTATAGACTATTTGAAAATAGTCTTTGTATAGAAAATACTTGTATGTAAGTTGCTTTGGAATGTTTTCTTATATTTTATCTATATTTTCTGAAGTTCAGAGAGTTTACACTACTTAAAAAAAATAAAATTATACCTGTAAGATCACATTTAGGTGTTAGGATATATTCCAACTTTCCTTTCTCAGGTGCTTAAAATTCAAAGTCTGTGTGGGAATATAAAAATTTAGTAGAGCAAAAGTTTTGTTTTTTTTTTAAATCATATTCTCTGCTTAGTTATGTCTACAACCTAAAGACTCATATTTACCAAATGAAGTTTAAAATTTAGACCTACAATTACTTTAATGAATTACTGTTCTCAAATTTTTCATTTGGACATTTTCTTAGGGGCCACTCTGTGTTTCTGTCACATAATAACAAAAGAAAATGTAGTAATTTTCTTATTTTTGGAAGAGAGAGGAAATGGGGAAAACATTTTGTTTCACAGGTTTTATAAATCTCTTTTTTTCTTGCTCTCTGATCTTTCATAAGCAGTAAGTGGGAGCAGAGGGCAGATGGTTGGAAGAAGGGTAGTTGGGAAAAAGATGGTGTGAATGACTAGTTGGTGTAAGTAACTGGTATCAATACAATATCACGTTCCAAAAAGGTCTGAACTTTGTATCTTATGTTTCTTGCTTTCCTCACAGAGCCCTAGTGAGCCTTTGTTTTGAGAAAAATTACTCTACGATGAATCAGAATGTTCTTGTGAACTTAATGTTGTCCATATAGTTAATTTTGCAGTTTGAAGTGCATACCTAAGTTGAGTTTAATTACCATTCTTTCAAAATTTAAAATTCTTCATTGGATAATAAGTGTAATTAAAATCAACAAACCTCCTTCAGCAACAAGCAGAAAACAAAACCAAATCCAGTGTTTAGTGTAACTGCTTCCTTAGTTACATCAAAGGTCAAGTAACTATATGTCTCAGCTTGGTCATTCTGAGCCAAGACCTAAGTGAATGTATTTTATAATCAAAGTGTTAAATCATGCACTTTCACTTTGAATTTCTATGTATTGTAAATCTTTAAAAATCACATTTTTTAAAACCACAGAACATTATTATCTTAACAAGTTGTATGTGGCCAACACCTCATTTAGTATCCTGCTCTGCTACCATTCACTCTGACAGCAAGTTTAAACCTAGAGAAAAAAAATGATTTGTTCTCTACCAGTGATCTTTTGTGTTTCTATTAAAGTAAAAGCCGACTCTTGTTTTTGCAAAGTGTTAAATGGTATGATGTTTTGGGAAAATATCCAAGTTTATCAGTATGTAATATTTATGTATAAGTCTGTCTTCCTGGTTGACTTTTAAGTCCTGAAGGTACAATTATAGCTTACTTTATTTTTTTATTGAGGTATCATTAATTTACAATGCTGTATATGATTCAGATGTAGATTCACACCTCCTCAGATAAATGTTTACCACATCATACCCACCACCAGCGCACCCATTTATCCCACACTATCCTGCCATTATAACTGACCTAAATTTTCTCCCCCTACCCCAAATTATGTTTACTGAAGTAAAGTAGATTTACATCTTTGTATCTGCTCTGGAGATTATAGGTTCAAACCTCTACAAAGGTATACTTTCACACCTTGCTCATCGCCAGTGCCCCAACAATTCTCCATCATGTCCCATTGGGCCCCTTTCCTTTCTCACTCCTACCCTGTGATCTTTCCCCTCTAGTTGCCTCAGTTTTGTAGCTAGACATTAAAAACTTTATTATTGATTTGGTTTTGAATGATCCTTTATGTTTTCTCTACACCCCACCTATTAGTGAGTCCATCCTGTATCTGTCTTTCTCCTTCTGACTTACTTTCCTAGCATTATCCTTGCAGTTTCATCCATGTCACAAATGTATACACACACACACATTTATACCACATTTATTGACCTATTCCTCTGTCCTTAAATATTTCTGACACCTAAATTTTCAACAAATGTTGATTAAGTGGAATCAAATCTTAGTTTTCCCAATAGTTTCCTGCACAGGATATATAGGAAAAATCTGTACATAATTCATAAGTACTTCAAAATTAAAGGTAAAATTATCAGAACAATAGCTAGGATTAAAGCAAATATCTTCTTATGAGTATTGTTTTTATTCTTCGATTCTGAAAGAGTGTTGCAACTGTAAGAGACAAAAAAGTGCTGGGCCTTGAATCTCCTTGTGTGATAATATTGCATAGATACACACACACACAAGTATATGCAAAGTTGTGAAATTTGAAATGCTCTGTGGGTTGTAACAATGTCATTTTCTTGGTTTTGATATTGTACTATAGTTGTTTAGGGTGTTACCATTGAGGCAGACTAAGGTAAAGGAGACTTCTCTGTGCTGTTCTTGCTATTTCCTATGAATCTTTTTTTTTTAAGGATTTAATTATTCATGCATACAATGCTGGGGTACAGGCCAGAGGTGTGGGGAGGCAAGAGGGTTCACCAGAGACAGAGTGGGGAACAGAACAGGTTGACGGAAATACACTGCTGAGGGGAGGCAGGGAAAGGCAGGAACGGCCAGGCATCACCACTGCAGACAGCTCCATAGCGCAGCGCTTAACCGCTGCATCATCAGGGAGGCCCTGAATCTTTGTTTCTAATTAAAAGTCAAAGAAGTGCTTGATCAACATTTTCAGAAATGCAGATAGTGATAAAAAACATTCTATGTTGTTGTGGATACCTTGTAGTTTAAATAAGTAGTTTTAAAGTGTTTTGAGAAAGAAAACTATCTCTGAGGGATACCTAGGAATATCTTGAATTCCACCACAGTAATGTACTTGTGGCAGTAGTATCACCATTTTAATGGGGAACTAAGGTAGCAGCATTAGATTAGATAAAGAACAACCCTTGGTGCCTTTGTACATTGTTACAATAATGACATATAGCAATGTCACAATATTACTTGGGGAAAATTATTACCCTTGTCTTACCAGAAACTTATTTGAGACAAGTTGCTTGGGAAAACTGGTAGTGCTAGAAGAGGCATCTGAACCTGTGTCTCACTCAAAAAGGCACACACACTTTCTACTTTACCATTTGCCTTCCTTGATGAGGTGGCTACAAATACAATAGGCACTACAAAGAAAACACTGATATGGCTGGTTAATAAAAATGCAGTGAAGGAACTAAAAAGTTATATGAAGAAATATAAATAATTGTCAGTAATAGAATTACATGGTCTTGATATAAGAACACAAAAGATACCTTTACTGGTGTGTTCACATTATGTTAAGCATATTGAGAAAACTAATGAAATGCATAAATATACACTCTGTTGGTGAGCCTGAAACGAAAATGTATGTATCAGCAAGCAGCATGTCGCTAAAGTTAGAAGATACAGAAAATCCAGAATCAACCAAGCTTCATTATTATTGTTAGTACACTTTCCAGGATTAGGAATTGGATTAAACAGAGATTATGTCAGAATGCATCAGGCTTGATTGCTTTCAGATCCCCTGATTCTGATAACATTGGAGTCAATCTCTTTCAGAAAACATACATGGGCTGCTTGTGAAGCAAACAAATAAAAAATTTAACTAGAAAACAATAAGGAAGAACCTCCCATACAGTTGTGGGTCAGGAAAGGTCTTTCTCTAAAACTGCCACTTAAACCAAACCATAAGTAGACCATATTGGCCACATGAAGAGCAAAAATAAGAGGCTGTTAGTAAGTTCTGATTCAAGTGCAGAATGGAAAGAAGATGTGGCCAGACCATGAGGGCAGAGAATGGTTTGAGATGAGACTGGAAAGAGAGGCTGAGACCAGATGATGCAGAGCCTTTCAGGCCTTTTAGTTTGGATTTTGTTCTGAGTGCAGCAGGGTGCTTTGGCAGTCTAATAAACAAGAGTATGGTTATCCAGTTTGTGTTTTTTTTTTGTTTTTTTGTTTTTTTGTTTTTTTACATACAGCTGGGGTACAGGCTAGAGGTGTGGAGTGGTGAGAGGCTTCACCAGAGGCAGAGTGGGGAGCAGAACAGGCAGATTGACTGAAGTACACTGCTGAGGGGAGCAGCGGGCGAGGCAGGAGAGGTCTGCCGTGCCATGTGGGATTCTCCCCAGCCGGGTGTCGAACTCGCGTCACCGCTGCTGACAGCTCCACAGCGCAGCGCTTAACCACTGCGCCACCAGGGAGGCCCTATCCAGTTTGTGTTTTAAGAGGAATACTTTTGCAGTTTGTGGCATTCAAATGAGACAAAAGAATTAGAGACTACTTAGGAAGCTACTGGGATAGGGTGAGCTAAGCCTTGGGAAGAAAGAAATACAAAAAATACCTGTTCAATACCACAAAGGTGTAATAGTGTAGTTGAGTTGATCTAAGTTTTTGGAGTATAACATCACACCTTGATTTGTGTATATACCAACACTGTTCCCACCACCAAATTTCTAGTGCCGTTCACCACTATGCATATTTTGACACCGTTGTCTTTAATGTATGGTCTTTGCACTCATCAGAAAGAGGGGGAGACTTAGTGATTTTATGATGAGGCCTAGAAGTGATCTAATCACTTTGGCATATGTCCCTGTGGCCAGACCCAATCACATTGTGACCCAATTCTAACTTCAAGAGAGTCTAGGAAATAAGATCTTCCTTGTTGTCAGGAAGCAAGGAATGATTATGACCTTGACATGGATATAAATAGTGGAGATAGGGAGAAGGGATGAATTCTTGTTCTAACCCCTTTGATTATCTCCTTTTATTTCCCATTGTGCTACCTGAACCAGTTATATTGGCCCCACAGTGCAGTCCTCCTCCCAACATGCTCTGCCTGGAATGTGTATGTCTTGTAGTACTGCTTTTCTTGTTGACAAGTCCATCTTGAAATGGAAAACGAGTTTAGATGCTGACTTCTCCTCAATTTTTTCTGATTCCTTCAAGAAATCAGCTTCATTTTTAAAGCAGACTTTAAGAACTAGTGCCTTACACACTTATCTCAAGAAATTAGTACATTTTTAGGCATTTAATTAATGTTTGTCAAATTGAATTAAATCTGCTTGATTTGATTATTGCTTCTGTTGAAAGCAAACTATTTGAAGACAAGTCTGTGTTTTGGCTACCTTTGCATTCCTTAGCACCCAGTATAGTAGGCATTCAATAATGTATGTATGAATCAATGAATGGGTATTTTATTTAACTGTAATAGAGTCACAGAACATTCATGACTCACTTAAATTTGGCTGTATATTCAGGAGATAGAGAAAATTTAATGTGCCTGTGATTCTGCCACCCCTTTGGCTCAGTTAGTTATGCCCTTTGATGAGGGGGGTTGTGTAGTGCCTTGAATCTGGAATTCCCTCAGTCCGTCTTTCACAGACAGCAGTCAGTCATCCAGAATCAAGCTACACTGCATGTGATTCTTTTGTTCTAAAGAATTGTAATTTTTTGGGTACAATATTATCCCTAAATACCTCCAGCTTATTACTTCATTAACATTCATCTAAAAAAATAGAAGTCTATTCTAATGCTAGAGAAAAAAGCTCCTTATGTTGCATCAATTGAGAGAATGAACTGTCTGGACTTTATGGGTATTTTAAAGGGCTTTGAAGGATAATTTCAACTGTAGGCTGTTTTTATCTTGCCTGCTGTCTGCTCCTTTAGTATAAATACCACTACACTTAAATGACCCTCTTTTAGTTGGTGCTTTGCTACATACCATTTGTATGACCTTTCTAAATCTGTTTCCTTCTCTGTGAAGTGATGAAAATACCTACCCCCAAAATGTTGCTGTTAAGATGTTAATGAGATGATTATGAGAATGTTTTATAAGGTAGAAAGCATCATGTAAGCATTAGTGTCTTTACATGTACCTCAGTGACACTGCATTTACTTATGATTATCTTACTCTTCTTATTCCTGTGTTCTATTCGACATTACTTCTTTGCTAATAGAATGTGTCTATTTCCTTTATGCTGCTTTGTTCCATTTAGGTGAAAAGGAAATGCTGCTTTCCTTTTCTTTTTTGAAATCGAGGTCACATTGATTTACAACATTGTTGGTGTTTTAGAAGTTTAGGATCTCCCCTTCAGATGTTTTCACACCATACCCACCACCACGACACCCTTGGTCCTCCACCATAGTCCATTGTGCTCTCTCCCTTTTTTCCCCTTCCCTCTCCCCTCTGATTTGCTTTCCTTTTTCATTCGCCATGTTAGAAGGCCTCAAGGAACTTAGTACATTTTCACTTCATGTTGTGGGTTAATAGGGCACCTGAAGGAGAAGGCAGTGCTATTAGGTAGTTGTGTTGACTGAACTGTTCTGCCTCATTCTGCCTCACACCTCCTGGAGCAGCTGTTGGGGTGGAGGTGAGCTCTACTGAGTTGCTCTAGTATCTTGATATAACTGATTAAATGAGCTAAAACTCTGCAGCTTCTTCAACACATTCTCTTTATTTGGTCAGTTTTTTCCTGGTTCTGTTCTCAAAGGAGCTGTTTTTCCCTTTCTACTGCTGAAAATCCCCCAGAAGAGGAGAGAAGCTTAGAATTTGTGACTTTCTTTCCCACTATTGTCTCTACTTATCATTGAAGTGAGGCATTTTCTCTTGCAGTAAATCTTTGAATTAGCTAAGCCAGCATTGCTATTGTGCTCTGCTGGTAAAGTGCTCTATTGATCTATTAATTTACTATTTATTATTTATTATTGAGAATTCAGAAATCAGGATTCTCAGTGAATCCTCAGCATCCCATTACAAATCTTGTTTTTGCAAAGCCTGAACTTTTTCAGTATTCTCTTTGAAAGGGCAAACTGGGATTTCATGTGGAAGTAAATATGATCAAATGATTGCTCTGAGGGTAAGAAGGGTTGCTTCCCTGCAGCATTATGTTTATTTCACATGACTGCTATAAAGAATATAAAGGGTATTTCAGGTGGCATATGCAGTCAAGTGATTTTAAGTGTTGCATTTTTGTTGGCTAAGTTTTTTCTCACCATTAAAAGTAGTAATAGTAATTGTAGTAATAGTCATTGTAAAAGTTTGAAAATTATAGAACAATGGAATATCCAGATTATTCAGAATCGTATTGCAAGTAGGAGGGAAATTGACACAAATAATCCATAGCATTAGCCAAATAAAAACTAATACTGCATTTTTTCCAGACCCTCTTCAGGTCTTTTCTCCTCTTCCCTCTCCTTACAAAATTCTCTTCTCTCACCATCTTCCCTCTCCTGCTTCCATTCAGAGTAGATTCATCTTCTTGATGTTATACTTCCATTGTTTCTTATAGTGTTTAACCTATTGCTTCTATAACAGCACAGTCTGAGCAAGTTTTTCAGAAGTCTGCAAACAGTGGCTAAAATGTTAGCCTTGAGTCCAGAACTTCTTTGCATTCTTTTGATTTATTGTAAAAGTTCATGCAAAATTTGCTTTCTAACTTTTTTGTGTTCATTGTTTTATGAAGTATCTTTTTTTTGCTGTTCATGTAGGTTTTATTTTTTTTATTATCAATTTTTATTGTCATTATTTATGTCTTTTACATTATTGTGTATTCCCCATAGGTTTCCCACCACCAATTTACCCGTGAACTGTCATCACAGTCCCCCGTGCTCCCCTCTCCCCCATTCTGAGCCCCTATCCTCCCCCTCTCTCGGTTTTATGAAATATCTTATTAATGTCTTATCTGTGAGTAAAATTCTCCAGAAAGCTGTGCCACATTTATAAAATGACTTTAAACTTTTCTGGCTGCATTCCCCAAAGAACTACATGATAGATGAGTCTGTGTATTCTCTAAGAATATATTATTAAGTAAAAGAAGTAAAGGTGTTAGATATATACTAGATTTCTGGCGATTTTCAGTAGACATAGAAAACATACATTCCAGAGGGAAGTGTCAGAATTATCTGGAAATATACGTATTTTAAGATTTTGTACTGCTCCCTTTTGAAAATTTGAAAATTACTACCACACTGAGCTCCTGTGTTTCCAAAATCAGTGTTCTGATTAGAAGGTGTTTTATTCCCCAGTGGCTTGGGAGGACCATGCAGGCTTTATGTAAATTCATTATTATAAGGTGACCAATTAATGTTGTTTGCAACACTGTTTGAAGGAATAATTGAATGGGGTTCTTTCCTTTTATTTATCTTAGCCAAATGTGATAAAATGAATTCAGTGACCAAGGAAAGTGAGACCTTCACTTGTCCTATTTCTACTATTTCAGTATGTTGGAGTTTAGGATTTAGAGTCACTATGGTTCTGAATTAGAAAATTATTTTGTTAAATTAGAAATGTTTTGCTCTTTAAAATATCTGCAGAGCTCTACCCAGTGTTGGACTTTAAACTCTGGGTGAAAGAAAGTGTTATCAATTAAATAATCAGAAACAGCTATAAATTTATAGTTGTTTTTCATTTGACCATTCTCCTTGTCGAGATGGCTTTTTCATTTAGCATATAGAACACCACACTGGTTTTCCTACCTCACTGATCACTCTTTCCTGGTTTCTGTTGCTGAATCCTTCTTTTACTTCCATCTCAGTGTTCGAGTGCCGTCAGCTGTAGCCCTTAGACCTCTTTGATATCGACTCTGCTTAGATGATATCATCTATTCCTATGATCCTAAATAATTCCTACTAATATGTATATCTTGATGGCTCTCAAATTTGTATCTGTAGTCCCATAAACACCATAAAACTTTTAATATCCCAATGCTAAGACTTACTAGATTGACATCTCAACTAATGGTGTACTTCCATTTACTTTGTGTCTCAGGACAGAAATCTAAATGATCCTTTATTCTTTCTTTATTCTCATGGCTTTCATCTAATCCATCAGCAAGTTCTGTCATCTCTACCTCCAAGTTATGTTCAAATTCTATCACTTCTTTTAACTCCACTGTAGCAGTGTTGGTTCAGGTGACAGTAGCCTCCTAACTGGTCATCTGTTTCTAGCATGGGCCGTCTCTAATAATGGGTTATAATCTTCATTTCATAGCCAGAGTAATTTTTTTGAGGCCTAACACACACCTTACAAAATTGTCCAATAAAGTAGTGATTTCAGGATTGGAGTAGGAAATGTGTAAGATGAAATAGGTTACTACTAATAAAGAGAAATGATCAGGAGAGACAGATGCCATAATCATAAAATTGAAAATGGTGAATACTATCAGAAACTGTAAAGGAAGGTCTTTGTGAGATTTTTTTAAAGATTACATCAGAATTTTGGTATTTAAAGACAAGAAATTTTATACATGTATAATAGAGTAAAATCCTTTTTGACAGTTTTTGTGTATATACACACAATAAATTTTCAAATGGATCAGAAATTGAAAGAAAGCATAATGAACTTCAGTATACCCGTTTTGTAGATATACCAATGGCCACTTAAGCTGAATGAACCATATAAAAATACCCCTTTTTGACCCAAAAAGAAAGTCACATAAATGATTGAAACTGATTACACATACAACACATACTTCCTTTTACAAAATCATCTGAAAGAAGGTTTTATTTATTTTTTAATATATATCTTTTTTTATTGTTATTTATATGTTTTACATTTTGTATTCCCCTTGGGTAACCCACCACCAATTCATCCGTGACCCATCTCCGTGGTCCCTTGTGTCCTTTTCTACTCCATTTTGTGCCCTTATCCTCCCCCTCCCCCGCTGAGTGTCTCTCTCCTATTTGGTTTCCTTATAGTCCTGTTGTAAGTGAAACCATTCGATATTTTTCTCTTTCTTTCTGGCTTATTTTGCTGAGTATGATCCCCTCTAGTTCCATCCATGTTGTGCAAATTGCATGTGTTTATCTTCTTTGAATGCTGAATAGTATTCCGTGTATATGTACCACATCTTCTTGATCCAGTCATCTATTTTTGGACATTTGGGTTGTTTCCATACCTTTGCTATTGTAAACAGTGTTGCAGTGAACATACGGGTGAAAGTAGGTTTTAGCTATGATGTTTCATTATGTATCTTCCGAAAATGGAGACATTGCCCTATAGAACTACAAATCTGAGTAGTGCTGACTACTTCAACTGAGAAAAGTTTTGAAGTAGTCTACTGAGAAAAATAAATCACTGTCATTGAGAAGTCCTCATTCAAATTTCCCTAGTTATACCATCAGTTTTTAAAGAAAATCGTACTACAGAATCAATTCATAAGTTGGGTGCTTTCTCTTCTAGAATAAAGTGACTGCATTTACATTGGCTTACTCTTTTTTTTTCCCTTGTTATTTAGCTTCTTACATCCGTATTTGACAACAGTATCAAGACCTTTGGAGTAATTGAGAGTGACCCTTTTGACTGGGAGAAGACTGGAACTGATGGCTCCCTAACAACCACCACTACTTCTACCACCCCTCAGTTGCATACCCGCTTGACCCCGGCGGCAATTGGGTATGTCCTAAACATGTCATTTAGCAGTGTCTTTCTGGAGTGCATTGTTTTAGAAGAAGTGTTTTTTTTTATTTCATCTATATCCCCTCAGATTACTTTCAGAGAATGGGCAAAAAGGAAGAATTTGGATATGAAAGGTAATAATCCAATAATCAGCAGAGAGATAAAAGGGGAAATAAATTTACCTATAAGAGAAAAGAGAACTATAAATCAGAGGACACACAAATTGACCCTGACTGAAAAAAACAAATAAAAATTCAGTAAAGTGTTTGGACGTTACTATACTGACAGAAGAGGGCACTGATTAAACCAAGCATCTTATAAAACACTTTGATAATGTGAAAATGAACAAGAAAAAGATTTAAAAGTCTATAATGTGTAATTGCAGAAAATCTAACACATATTAACTAAGGAACTTTCCTTTCAGAAAAGCAGCCATGAAAATAAATTAGTCACGCATTTAAAGATAATGGATAACCACCTTGAATCAAAAATTTAAGATCTAAGAAATAGATTTCAAAAGAGAGTGGAATGGATGGGGAGATAAAAAGTATAAGATAGAGGAGTGGTGATGGAAGAAATTAAACGAGAGTTGACTGAACTCAGGAAAGAAATGGAAGGAAAAGATAAAATTACTCCTGATTGAGTAAATTACAAAATGAACTAAGGAGACTAGACTGAAATGAAACCTAATAAAGGGCATTGAATAAATGGGGTGCAGTAGGGGAGCCCCATGAGAATGAAAATAAAATCAAGGTAACATTTTAACGGGTTAGAGAGAAAGCAAGGCGAGTAGAAGACAGAGAAGGAATAGCATTCATATTGTCAGAATATCTAAAGAAGAAAAACAGACAGGGCCTCCCCGGTGGCACAGTGGTTAAGCGCTGCGCTGTGGAGCTGTCGGCAGCGGCGACGCGAGTTCGACGCCCTGCCAGGGAGAATCCCACATGGCGCGGCAGATCTCTCCTGCCTTGCCCTGCTGCTCCCCTCAGCAGTGTATTTCTGATCTGCCTGCTCTGCTCCCCACTCTGTCTCTGGTGAACCCTCTCACCGCCCCACGCCTCTGGCCTGTACCCCAGCTTGTATGTATAAATAAAAAAAAAAAAATCTTAAAAAAAGAAAAGAAGAAGAAAAACAGACAATGCCAGTTAAAACTGAGAAACACCGGCCTCCCTGGTGGTGTAATGGGTTAAGTCGCAGCATGAAGCTATGCCACAGCAGACCACTCCTGCCTCTCCCGCTGCTCCCCTCAGCAGTGTATTTCAGTCAGTTTGCCTGTTCTGCTCTCCACTCTGTGTTTGGTGAATCTTCTCATCCCCCCTCCCCCACTTCTGGCCTACACCCCAGCTTGTATGCAGTAAATAAATCTTAAGAAAAAAACCAACAAAGATAACAGTCATAACAATAAATACGCATAGGATTAACTCATCTATTAAAAAGATTTTCAGTTTGGTTTTCATAGCTATATATACAAGTACCACGCCTAAAAAAAACAATATTTCAGAAAGAGATGGATAAAGATACAATTTAAAAAATAGAAACAATAAGTAAAGAAAAATGATCCTGGTGTCAAACAATATAGAATTCAAGCCAAAAATAGAAGTGTTAAATGTTATAAAGGGGTGAAAAAGTTATAAATATGGAAGGGTGATTTTTAATGCTAAGTACCATAATCCACAAGTGGGGCATAGTATTCATTAATATTTAGATACCAGAATTACGACAGTCATCTTTAGGAAGCAACAACCATAGGAGATTTAAGGAGGCATAGATAGAAGCACACTAATAACTGGACATTTTAATATACAACTCAGTTCAAGACAGATCAAATGAAGAAAGAATAAGAAAAAGAAGAGTGAAACAACATGATCAATAACGAAGATTTTACACATACTTTTTAAACTCTAACCTTCATGATAAGATACAACTTCTGCTGTATTGCCCCTGGAACATTTACAAAAATTGATCAGTTAGTAGTTCCCCAGAAGATAACGTGTAAGTCGTTCCATACAGTAGAAATATTATATTACCTGATCACATTGTAATAATACTAGAAATTTCTAACAAAAGCAAAATCACCAAAGCCCGTCCATGTGGAAACTTTGAAACGTCCAGGCAAACTACTCTGGGGTAAAAAGAAAACTGGAGACTAAGTTTATAGGTAAAAAAAATAGTAGTTAAAACACTGCATGTCAGAATTTAATGCATTTTAAGCCAAGATGTATTTAAAACGAAGATCAGAGGATAATTGATGGCATTGAAGAAGGATAACATTAGACAGTTAACATAATGACGATATTAATGTTAGTAATTTCATTGAGGAGGAGTTTGCTAGATTTCTTCACTGTCAAGTTACTGTTTTTCCCTTTGTAAATGATAATGTATCTTGTGGGAAGATACTTAGAACTTAATTTTCACCATATTTTTACCTACTAATTTTAGCATCTTTCAGTGAGTCTTGCTCGTAGGCCCACTTTCTACCATTAACTATCTGGGCCTTTTAAGAAGTTTGTTGATTTGTGAAGTATCTCTGCAAATGATATGGGAGAAAACCTAGAGAGCCCAAGAGTATCAGTATTAAAGACAATAAATAAAAATACCCAATAACTCAATTTCTTAATAGAGAGAGAAAGTAAGTTCAGGAGAAGGTAGGATGATGATTATGAATAGGAGTCAGCAAAACTTTTCTATAAAGGGACAGATAAATATTTGTAGGCTCTGCTTTCTGTTTCCACTACCCATGCCATTATAATACTAAAGCAGCAATTAAACACTATGTAGACAAATGAACATGATTGTGTCCCATAATACTTTGTTTACTAAAATTGGTGAGAAGACCAGACTGGCTCACAGAGGTAGCTTGCCAACCTCTGCCTTAGATTATGAGGAAGAGAATATGAACAGGATGTCCAGTTTCACCTTCTTGATATCTCTCCAGTTCTTTCATGTATTCCTTTCCCCCCTACTCTGCTGATGTAATGTATACCTTTCCTGTTAACACAGACCATGTACAAATAATACTCTTACATTTTTTCACTTATTCTAATTCCTGAACATAATATAATTTTCCTGGGAAAGAATTATTTTTCTTTTATATATCAAACTATAGGTTTGAATCAGAGTTATAAGAAAATAATCATAATGTAAGGAGTAACAAATGCACTGCTGAGTTAAGTTGAAAGAGGTCCTTGAAGTGTGTGACAATATACTGAAAAGTAAGAGGCAAGAGGGAAACTAGGATTCAGTGACAATAAAAGGCGTTTCATAGGGAGAGGTGTGGTTTATTTCCTGAGGAGTGGAAGAAGGAATGCCAAGGAATTGGGATAGTTGAGAAGAAAAAGAATAGTACCTACGCATGTGGAGGGTGGGGGTGAAGTTTGAGAAGAATACTGAGTGATAAAAAGGGGGGGAAAAAGTGAGAATAGTAGAGTGAGCTGCCTGAATTTAAATATTCAACCATTTGTCATTACTTTTCCTCAGAAATAGAGGGAATTCTTTCAGTAAACATGTGGATTACCACAGGGCACTTACTTTAGTGTCCATTGTAGTTCATTGTATCAGTAAATTGAATTTACATCTGAAAAATCTTTTAATAGCCAACTTATTTCTCAAATTTTTTTATATTTCTCAATTTTAATTCCTTTTATAATAAATCCTTTCATTTGAACTATTTTAGGCCAAACTACCTATTCTGTATTTCCTAGTGTTAGAACTATAGGGGTTATTGTACAGGCTTTCAGATTTTTTACTAGGAGTCGTCATCAGTGCTTTATAAGATTATATTTCTTTAGCCTATTGATCAAGAGGTTCATCTTCTAGTGTTGATCCAGACATGGAGAGGTAATAGTGAAGTCATCAAATATCCTGGAACAATACCCTGAAAAATGATCTTTGTTCTCACAGGATGACATAGTTATGACATGTGGAACAGTGAATAACCATTACCCTTAGAAAGTTTCACTGAGAAGATGCCTGCTTTACTCCTTGTTGTAACTATATATGTTAGTATAATGTACTCTTCTTTGAAACATTCCTGATCACTTCTAAGAAAAGGTTTCATTTCTGAAGTTTTTTGGCTTAATTTTGTGTTACTGTCTTCTTGTGTGAGAAATATTATATTTAGTCAGCAATACCATTAAAAAAAAAAAAAGAAACTAGTGTTTAAGAGTAGAGTTACAGAACAGTAAAGCCGGCAGGGGCCTGACCACTTAGTGAAGTAATAAGTGAAAAACAGAAAGCCTCTCAGAAGCCTAGAAGAGAAATGACCAGCCAAACAGAACATGAAATTATTTTGAAAGAAATACATATGCAAATGTTAATTAGTGTTTTCTAAATCACCCCAAGTCTGTTCATGCAGAATTTCCAATTTTCCCTAGAAGGCAAGAATCTCCTCTCTTCTTTATGTCCATGCAAACCTTGCTTTTAGTAGATACTTAGTAATAAGTCTATAAATGAAAAAGCAAATGTGCACATCATACTATTCAAAAATATATACTGTAGCTTATTTTTTAAAAGATTTATTTATTTGTGCATACAAGCTGGGGTACAGGGCAGAGGCATGGGGCAGCGAGAGGGTTCACCAGAGACAGAGTGGGGAACAGAACAGGCAGATCGACGGAAATATACTGCTGAGGAGAGCAGCGGGTGAGGCAGGAGAGGTCTGCCACACCATGTGGGAATCTCCCTGGCCAGGTATCGAACTTGCATTGCTGCTGCCAGCAGCTCCACAGTGCAGCACTTAACCGCTGCGCCACCAGGGAGGCCCTATAATATAGCTTCTTGATCTGACACCTGTTATCACACTTAACATTCTCCTGCTTCCACTTTTGTTTTCCTCTAAGAATAACTACAGGATTAAATAATAGAAACTATTAAAATAAAGACTTTTGGGAAAATAGAACAGATGATTCTAACTTTTAAAGTGATTGTCAAATCAGTGAGTTATTGTATAAGAATTTATATTTTGAAATCATCTTGAAAATTCTATTGATAAAAATTTAAAAGCTTTATTATGTAATACACAATGGAATACTATTCAGCATTCAAAGAAGATAAACACATGCAATTTGCAGCGACATGGATGGAATTAGAGGGGATCATACTCAGTGAAATAAGCCAGAAAGAAAGAGAAAAATATCGAATGGTTTCACTTGTAACAGGACTATGAGGAAACCAAATAGGAGAGAGACAATCAACAATGGGGTGGGGGGGAGGCGGAGGGAGGGAAGGAAAAGCGCACAAAATGGAATAGAAAAGAACACAAGGGACCATGGAGATGGATCACGGGTGAATTGGTGGTGGGCTACCCAAGGGGAATACAAAATGTAAAAGACATAAATAACAATAAAAATGTATATTAAAAAAATAATAATAAAATAAAATAAAAGCTTTATTATGTAGAGGTGGTATGGCAAAACTTTCCAAAGATTGTTGGTTTTATTTGGTTTTGTTCTCTTAATTTTATATAGATGTTATCATTTAAAACCAGAAACAAAATGTAGGGTAATCTCAGTAATTATTGATGTGCTGTTTTTAAGTTCTACCCTTTTTTCACCCCCTTGTTTTAGAATTGCCAATGCCACCCCCATCCCAGGAGACCTGCTTCGAGAAAATACAGATGAGGTGTTTCCAGATGAACAGCTTAGTGATGGGGAGAATGGCATCCCTGTTGGTATGTCACCTGATAAATTACCTGGATCTCTGGGACACCCTCAACCACAAGAGAAGGATGTCTGGGAAGAGATGGATGCCAACAGGAACAAGATAAAGCTTGGAATTTGTAAAGTGTGTATTTCTTGCATAGAAAGTTATATCTTCTTATGTGTTTATTGTTTATTTCCTATTGCAACAGTGAAGTATTATGGTGCTCAATTTTAATCAAAAGTTAGGAGTGTATTGTTTTTTATTTATTTTTTTGTGATCGCAATATTTAGGCTAATTTTGCTTATACTAAAGTAGGGACACCTAGCATTAATCTTCATCTTGTATTCTGTGGAAAAGATGAATGTGTTTCAAAAAGAACCAGACACTGAGGCTAAAAGAAAAGATAGATAGCTACAGAACAGAAGTTGATTGTCTTTCCAAATAATGTGACAAGAATCTGGGCCCTTTTTTTAGTGTGGACCAATGAAGATATGAGTACTCATTCTGAGAACTGTCTCAAATGGAGGTGGGGAAGTAAGGGTAGGAAATGGAAAGCAAAACTGTTCATGAGCTGGCAGAGAGTGGATGTGAATAAAATACATGATTTTTTTTCTTCATTAGATTTTGGGTGGGCCTGTTTGTAAGTGAGTGTTACAAGTGTCTGAATTAAATGGTTGTTTTAGGGATCTTAGGACACATCCCCAAGTTTCTCTTTGATGTTACTATTCATTGTCATTTCCACTTTTCATAGAAGATAAAGGCAAGTAGGTGGAGGGACAATGAAGTACAAATCAGTTAATTTTTGGTGCTTCCTAATGTTTTTATAAAGATTTGGTTGGGAGAGGTTTAAATTTATTAATTGAAATAAGACATTAGGTTCATACCTCTTAACATTACTTGATAGGAAGATGGTTTGCCAGGCTTTATGAATGGGAAATCTATCCAAAAAATCTTCAATGATCTCTTTGGGAGTTAGGCCTACCTTTGTACTATATATATACTATATTGCTAAACTTTATCTTTAAAAAAGAGAGACTATGGTGATGGTTCACAGATGTCTTGGTGGTGGTAATTTTATGGTGATTACACTGGAGAGGAGAATGAACAACAATGTAAAAAATATATAAGTTTTAAAAAAATTAAAAATAATTAACAGTATGTTCTTTGTCATAGGAGACATTTGGAAAAGCATTCTCAGTATAGATGTGATATGCTGCAGTGAGCTGTTAAATAAGCACATCTGGAATAAGAGTAATCAGAAATAGTAGTGAAAAATAGTTGGGAGGTCAGTGTCAGACTTTTGTCAACTATGGCTGTCTTGTGGCATCAGAAGCAAGCTGTTTATTATAAAATGTCTCCATGACATTTTCAGTTGCCCTTTATTGTGGCTGTCTGCATGCATGTGAGAGAGTGAAATAGCACTGGACATAGAAGAGCTTATCTACTCCAGTTAGCTGTCTGACCCATTATCACTCTCTGTTTAGTTCTCTTCTATTTTACAGTTCATCTAAAAAATGCTCAAAGTAGAGTCTTAGTTTTTTGTTCTTTCATACAAGTAAAATATGAATGAATCTTTCAAAAATTTTATCATTTCCATGCATTTTTTGCAAGTCCTGAACTCATCTTTTTTTCTGAACTGTTTCCTTTACAAGTTCCTTTAATTCAGGTCTTTTGGTAGAGTATTCTTTCTGTTTTTACTTAGCTGTAAATGTATTTATTTCTGCCTCTTTCAGAGATGGTTTATGCTGGATTCAGAGGTTTTTGATCGACAACTGCTTTTCCTCTAACTTCAGCTATTGGTGTTCAAAAGTCCACTGCTGTTCTAATTATTTTTTTCTCTTTGTAGATGAGCATTCCAATCCCTGCCCACCAGACTTGTCCTCCCTCCCCTATTATATTTTGCCTTTTCTCTTTGTCTTTTGTGTTCTGTACTTTATCATGTGTCTAATCATATATATTTTTTGTTTATCCCACTTATATCTTATGTTTCCTGAACTTTTCATAATTTTGTATCAGTTCTGGGAGCTATACAGCCATTCTCTAAATATTACCACTTCTTCATTCTTGTTCTCTTTCTGGAACTCCAAATAAACACATTATTTTTTTTTTGTATTCTCTTTGTCATATAATATTTTTTCCATATTTTTCTTCATGCTATGCTTCATTCTAGGTTTTAAATATATAATCTTCATTCTTGGTTATATATGTATGTAACACACACACACACACAAAACGCTACCTACCTTCTAATTCACTAATTAATAACTTGGCCTTTGGGCTTTTTTTTTTTTTCCTGTTTACCTTGTTAGTTGAATGTTCAATATTAAATTCATCAATTAGTTCCAAATAATTCTTTGTTAATCTTTGTGAAAAGGATATTTATTTTGATGTATTATGCATAGCTATTCTCTATTCTATATCTGAATATTTGATATCTGAGGTCTTTTGGAAGTTTTTAATGTTTTGGATTTTTTATAAATTATCATTTCCGCAGACTCTTAGTCATAGTCACATGCCTTCTCATATATTTGACTTATCTTTAGAGCTTTACTCATTAGTTAATAATTGGTGCAAGTACTGTAGAATTAAATCAGAGGTTGTGGAAAACTCCCTTCAGAGCAATTTGTGTTCTGCTTCTACTGGTAGCCAGAGTGTACTCCCAATTTGAGACCAATTGGGCATCTTCTTGAGGGTCTCTAATCAAAAGAGATATCTCAGACTTCCCCTTTTACCCTACTCTTAGTGTAAAGCTTAATTTCACTGATACTGTGCTGCTGTGGGCATTTGTTGTTATGTAGTATCATTCCTCTGGGCTACATCATCCTCACCCTCTTCCTCTACCCAGATCCTTATTGTTCTGCCTCCAGATTTTCTTCTTATTTCATTTTTAGTGAAGGAACAAGATGGGGTGTTTAGGGATAATGAGCTCTCCTATTTCTGTGACACCACTTATGTCTCAAAGAGAATTTGCTTTCCAGGTTTTAGTTTAGAGGAGTAGAGTTCTGTATGCATCTAGTTAAATATCATACAAAAAGCAAAGATTATTGAACAATTCTATACTGTTTATCTAAACATAAAAAGCAAAAAATAATACTGAAACTGTGTATAAGTTAAGAAAACTCATTTAAGGCCAACATTAATACCAAAACAAAAGATAACACACAAAAAGAAAACTATAGACCAGTCTCCCTTATGAACACACATGCATAAATCCTTAATAAAATGCTCACAAACCAAATCCAACAATGTATTAAAAGAATCATACACTGTGACCAAGCAGGAGTCATACCAGACACACGAAGATGGTTCAACATCTAAAAATCAATCAAGGCAATTCACCACATTAACAAAAAGAAAATAAAAACCACTGGTCTTCTCAATAGAGTCTGAGAAAGCATTTGATAAGATCCAAAGTCTATGATAAAAAAAAAGTCAAAAAACGGGATAAACAGAACATACCTTAACATAATAAAAGCCATTTATAGCAAACCCACTGCTAATAACATTCTTTTTTTTTAAATTTATGGTATATTTCAGTACCATTCATTTTTTTTTAAAAAGATTTATCTATTTATGCATACAAGCTGGGGTACAGACCAGAGGCGTGGGGCGGCAAGAGTGTTCACCAGAGACAGAGTGGGGAGCAGAACAGGCAGATTGACAAAAACACTGATGAGGGGAGCAGCAGGCGAGGCAGGAGAGGTCTGCCATGCCATGTGGGAATCTCCCTGGCCAGGTGTCGAAGTCGCATCGCCGCTGCCAACAGCTCTACAGCGCAGCACCCAACTGCTGCACAACCAGGGAGGCCCAGCTAATTCTTAATGATGAAAAACTGAAAGCTGTTCTACTAAGATCTGATACAAGACAAGGATGTCACTCTCACCATTATTATTCAACATAGTATGGGAAGTTCTAAATAGATAATTAGACAAGGAAAAGATACAAAAGGAATCTAAACTGGAAAAGAAGTAAAGCTATCATTATTTGCAAATGATAATATACAGAGTGAACCTTCAAGATTCCACAGAAAAACTAATCAAAACAATCAGTTTAGCAAAGTGGCAGGGTATAAAATCAACACAAAAATCAATTACCTTCTTATATACAAACAATGAGACAGAAGAGGAAGAAATTATGAAAGTGATCACATTTACTGTTACACACACACACAAATTAAATACCTAGGAGTAAACCTAACAAAGGAAGTAAAAGATCTCTACAAAGATAACTATAAGACATTGTTGAAAGAAATAGAAGACACCAAGAAATTGAAAACTATTCCCTGTTCATGAATTGAAAGAAACAACATTGTCAAAATGGCCATCCTACCCAAAGCAAAATACAAATTCAGTACAATCCCAACAAAAATATCAATGGTATTTTTCAAAGAAATGGAGCAAATACCACTGAAATTCATATGGAATCACAGATGACCCCAACTGGCAAAAGCAATCTTGACGAGAGAAAGAGAATAGAGGTATCACATTTCCAGACCTCAAAGTATATATTATAAAACCGCAATAAAACATCATGGTACTGGAACAAAACAGACACACAGACCAATGGAATAGATTTGAGAGTCCCAAAATAAACCCACACCTGTATGGGCAATCTATGACAAAAGAGCCAAGAACATGCGCTGAAGCAAGGATAGCCTCTTCAATAAATGGTGCTTGGAAAATTGGATAGCTGCATGTAAAAGAATGAAACTATACCACAATCTCACAACGTATACCCAAATCAACTCAAAATGGATATAAAGCTTGAAAACCATAAAATGCATAGAAGAAAATATAGGTGAAACATTTCATAACATAAACTTTAGTGATGCTTTTAGGCATTCATCCCCAACACCAAGGAAAACAAAAGAGAACATAAACAGCTGGGACTACATCAAACTAAAAAGCTGTACAGTGGAAGAAACCATAACTAAAATGAAAAGACACCCAGCTGAATGAGAATATATTTGCACACCATGTATCTGACAAAGGATTGAGAGCAAAATAGACAAAGAACTCATAAAATTCTACAAAAACAACACAAATCAATCAAAAAATGCGTGGAAGAACTAAGTGAACATTTCGCCAAAGAAGACATTCAGTTAGCTGACAGGCACATGAAAAAATATTCACCGTCACAAGAGAAATGCAAGTCAAGACCACAGTGAAATGCCATCTCATACCTGTGAGAATGGCCTATATCAAAAAGATCAGAAACAACAAGTGCTGGTAAGGATGTGAGGCAAAGGAAACCCTACTGCACTGCACTGCGCTGCACTGAGATGCAAACTGCAGCCCTTATGGCAAGCAGTATGGAGGTGTTTCAAAAAAATTAAAAAAGGAGCTGTCATTCAACCCAGTAATTCTACTCTTAGGCATCTAACCAAAAAAATTTAAAAGCACTAATTTGAAAAGAAATTTACACTCCCATGTTTATTGCTGTACTATTTATAGCTAAATTAGGGAAACAACTTATGTGCCCTAGAACAGATCAGTGGAGCAAGAAGATATGGTGTATATACACAATGGAATATTATGAAACAATCAAAATAAATAAACTTAAGCCATTGTGGCAACATGGATGGAGCTTGAAGAGAGAGCGCTAAGTGAAACAAATCAGGAGGAGGAAGATAAATACCAGATAGTGTCATTATATGTGGAATATAAACTGAGAGTCAGATAAAGACAAGCTTAAAAACTAACCGTTCAATGTGAGGCATACATAAGGGGCGGGGGAAGGATTTATGGGAACTACACCTGAAGAG
Organism: Scalopus aquaticus; assembly: GCA_004024925.1. Classification (NCBI taxonomy): domain Eukaryota; kingdom Metazoa; phylum Chordata; class Mammalia; order Eulipotyphla; family Talpidae; genus Scalopus; species Scalopus aquaticus. Next base: position 77,589 of record PVIJ01000895.1, read on the forward strand.
AGAAATCAAATATCGTAGAAAAATCAACAATGATGTAAGAAAATAAGTTTAAAATTTTAAATAAAAAGGAAAAAATAAACTAGTCCTTCATAGCTGACTACAGAATTGAAGCAGCAAGGGGGCTAAGGGAGAGGTACCAACAATGAGGGAAGGAAGTACAGTGAACTCTGGTGGTGGACTGTGGGTGATTTGGTGGTGGTTGTACCACAGTGGTAATACCTGATGTGGGTATCCAAATATTATGTCAATTAAAAGTAAAGAAAAATTAAAAAGAAAACCAATAAAGGATTAATAGATATGTAATGAACTAAACTAGCCCAAATACCCTAATCAACTGAAAATTTATCTCAATCATTTTGAACTTCAATGCCTCTATATATAGTAACTGGAGTTAATTTTATGATTTCCTTTATGTTTTGTTTAGGCTGCTACCGAAGAGGAAAATAGCCATGGTCAGGCAAATGGTATTCTGAATGCTCCAAGCCTCAGTTCACCAGTTCGTGTTCGCTCAGAGATTACTCAGCCAGACAGAGATGTTCCGTTGGTGCGAAAGTTACGTTCCATCCACAGCTTTGAGCTGGAAAAACGTCTGACGCTAGAGCCAAAGCCAGACACTGACAAGTTTCTTGAGACATGGTATGAAATAGATTTTCTTTTTTTAGAATCTACATAGATATAGTTGTTGTTACTTGCTTCTAACACATGGCATCTTTAAAATAATTAAATTCTTGCATTTTTGTACAACAGATTTTATTAAGCTCTCATTTTCATTCACCATTTTAATTATCATCTTGATTCTTGTGGATTGTCTTCAAATATCATTACAAATTCTGTGGCATAGCCTTAAGCTTTGAGAGCTTAGCAATGGGAACTGGTAACTTCGTAACACTAGGTAGAAGTTAAATGAACATTTTGAAGTGATTTTGTTTGGAAGGTGATCTCTTTTATTGAATGACAAAAATTCAACGTGTAATTGGAAAGGGCATGATAAAGATGGGATTAGACAGGAAGAAGGGGAGTATGTGAAAGAGGGGAAAGAAGTAATTTATAGAAAAGGGATAGGCACCTTAAGTCAGTTTAATGAAGGCCTGTGTCTAGGAAAATAGACATTAATAAGTTTATCATTATACCTTGAAAGATAGAAAAGTGAAGCTTTTGAGAGGTGTGCATAGGCAATGACTATTTGTAGGTGATGATTTTGAAGCCATTTTCCCCTAGTTTTGATAACAGAAGACAGAAATGAAACCTTTGGACAAATATTTTTGAATTAAAGAAGCCTTCAGTAATATTAAGAACTGAGTACCTTTAACAATAGTCTCATCTTCACTATACAACAGTGACTACTATTAGTGGTGAAATATTAGTTAAAAAGGACCATGTAGGGCCTCCCTGGTGGTGCAGTGGTTAAGCTCTGTGCTGTGGAGCTGTCGGCAGTGGCAACGCGAGTTCAATGCATGGCCAGGGAGATTCCCACATGGCACGGCAAACCTCTCCTGCCTTGCCCTCTGCTCCCCTCAGCAGTGTATTTCTGTCCATCTGCCTGTTCTGCTCCCCACTCTGTGTCTGGTGAACCCTCTTGCCACCCCATGTCTCTGGCCTGTACCCCAACTTGTGTGCATAAATAAATCTTAAAAAAAAAAAGACAATATATTTCTAACATGGTAGTACTATGTCCGATGATAATCCAATCACTTTTGTCCTACTCCAATACAGCTTCAACAGAGTGTATAAGTATTATATATACACACAGAATATATAAGCATTATGTATATACACATATGAGTAATACTTATATATGTATTTTTCCTCATATGGTAATCATTAAGCCTGACAGCTATGTAATATAGGCTACTGTCTACATATTGATAAGATTAAAAGGATGTATCAGGTTTGGGGCATTGTTTTTAGCATTTTAAGTTGTGATTATTACTAAGAATGAATATCAGAGTGCAGTAGCAATAAAAGCTTCATTTGGCAAAGAATGTCCTTAGAGAACAGCTGAGAGGTAAGACAGAATTGAGAATAGAATTTATCCAAGAAAATTAACTCAAGTCAGAACCTAAAACGAATATGGAAAAGTAGAAAGAATTGAGGTACCTAATTAGTCTAAGGGAAAGGAAAAAATGTGTTGCTTAAACTGCTTCCCTGCACATGAGATTATGTCTCAGAAGCTAGTGCAGCCAAGTACCACCAGTCACACTATTGCCTGTTCCTCAGCCAGCGGAATTGTATACACTGTCAACTGCCTTTTAATCCAGCAAAAGTGAAAATATGCCTTGAAGTGTCCCCCAAACCCTTTACCATCATATGTGGAGCTCTGTGTGCACATTAGACTATGCCTGGTTAAACCATAACAGTGCCTTTCCTTCTTAAAATATGTGCCTTTGGAGTTTATTTGAATGAATATGCATTTATGTACATATCTGAAAACAAAACAAAACAGAAGGTATTTGGCTTTTAGTATCTTCATTTCTTTTGGTAGGGCTTCTAGTGGAGCATAAAATAAAAATCTTGGGTAAACTCTTCCTCTGTTTCTCAGAGAAAGTAGAGAGCCGAGGGCAATATGATTAAATAGACAAAATAAAGTTGAACTACATCAAACTAGTCAACCACAACAGAGCAGGAGAGGAGAGACAGCTTCTTCTCTTGAGCTCCATTTTCCAAAACAGGGGTTTTTATCCTATTTTTTTTCTTATTTGTATGTGAATACTAGTTCTGTATAGAGTTTATAGGTTATGTAATAAATATTTCCCTAAAACTATTGCATACTTTCTTTCCATTTTCTTAAGCCTGGAGAAAATGCAAAAAGACTCCAGTGCAGGAAAGGAATCTCTTCTCCCTGCTCTGCTTCATAAGACTTGTGTTCCAGCTGTGTCCCATACTGACCACATCTGGCACTATGATGATGAATATCTTCCAGATGCTTCCAAGCCTGCCTCTGCCAACACCCCTGAGCAGGCAGATGGTGGTGGCAGCAATGGATTTATAGCTGTTAACCTGAGCTCCTGCAAGCAGGATATTGATTCCAAAGAGTGGGTGATTGTGGACAAGGAGCAGGACCTTCGGGATTTTAGGACAAATGAGGCTTTAGGCCGTAAAACAACTGCAAGCCCTTCTGATGAGGAACCTGAAGTGCTTCAAGTCCTGGAGGAATCTCCTCAAGACGAAAAACTCCGTTTGGATCCATGGTTAAAAAATGATCATTTAAAGAAGGAAACTTCAGGTGTGGTTTTAGCACTTTCTGGGGAATACCCTGTCACTGCAGCTTCAGAACAGTATGCAGATAGGCTGGAACTCCAGGTTGGAACTGCCAGTCAGTTTATTGCAGCAACGCCCACAAGTCCAATGGAGGCACAAGCAGAAGGACCCCTTACAGCGGTAAGAGATTTTTTCCTTGTCATTTTTCTCTGTTACTCACATAAGGTACTATTAGGAAAGGATTAAAAGTTGAGCAACTAAGTTTGGCTAAAGGGTATAAGGAGTGATACCTGGACTAAGTTCTTTGGTTTTCTTACTTGAAAATTTAAATAAATGTTATTTCTGAAAGTCTGAGAGGAGGCCCTCAGCAAATAAAAATAGGAGATTTTGTGTCAGAAACTCAATACATGAAATGTCATTATAACCTAATTTCAGAATAACATTTATAATTTAGGGCCTCCCTGGTGGCACAAGGGGTTAAGTCTCAGCACTATGAAGCTATCGCCAGCCACTGCAGCACAGTTTGATCCCTGGCCAGGGAGCTTCCCACATGGCACAGCAGACCTCTCCTGTCTTGCCCGCTGCTTCCCTCAGCAGTGTATTTCAGTAGATTGACATGTTATGCTCCCCACTCTGTCTCTGGTGAATCTTCTTCCCCACCCCCCACACATTCCTTTGGCCTACACCCCAGCTCTTGCAAGCATAAATAAATAAATCTTTAGGAAAAAAAAAATTAGACCATAGAACTATGTATGTTTGCATGTATATTTTTAAAATTTGTACTTCTAGAGATTTTGAATCTGTACTATAAATGCAGTGAGGAAGTCATATATTTAACCATTCTGGTTTAAATTTTGCTCTGTATACTGTTGCTCAGCCTAATTCTTTTGTTTCCCTTTCTCTTTTATAACCTCCTCCTTAAATTTTCTCTTTTTAAATTCTTTTTAAACAATAGTTTTCCACTTTTGCTGTCCATTTTTGTAAAATATGGAGTCCAGGCCTCACTTCCAGAATTTCTTCATAGGTCTGGGGTGAAGCAAACCCAATAATCTGCATTCTAACAAACAACAGAAAGCAGTTGTTATATGCAGGCCTTCTGCAGAGGAATGTTTTGAGAAAACTACTGTTAACTTTCAGTTTAGGCAATCAGCTGAAGATGCCTATTGCCTGTTATGATTAGTAAACAGTGGTACCTCCCATAATGTGTGCGAAGTTGGAGCTTCAGAAAAACCAGATGTGGTAACAGTAAGGAACTGTGCACAGAAAAGTTTTTTATATACCAATAGTTATATCTATTTTTACATGGATGGGACTATTAGGTTTTCTTAAATTCAGCAATCATTTCTAACCTTTCCTTCTAACTCATTAGAAATAACGTTATTCCCTAAGCTGAAATGTGTTCTGTTAGGGTACATGGAGGTGTAAAACACTGAGAAAAGATAATAAAGTTTCATTTTTTGTACAGTTTTGTAGTTTACCTGCATTTCATAAGTGCCTGCCTCTTCATCAGAGTTAGTTGTCTTTCTTTCCTAGGAATGATTTGTACAGTTACACAGTTGTTCTCTGCATAAAGTGGACTAGCCAAGGGAATAAGTTGGGGCTGAAATCTAGTCAAGACTTTGCTAGCCAAACTGTACACACTGTGCAGAGCTATTTCCTCTTTGAGAAACTTCTCCAATAAGTTACTCGGCTAGTTGCATATCTTCTAAATATTTGTCAAAAAAGCAAATTATTGAGATATATCTTGTATATCACATACTTTTCATTTGGAAGAAACATTATTTGATATGAATGTTGAATTTCCCAAAGTTTTTGTTATCTTAATAGCATTACTATTCTTGAATGAGAAAAAAGTAAAAGGATAATTTTAAGTTAAAGTCCAAATAATAATTAATTTGCATTTTATTATCTCTTGCTGTGAGACCAGTTCTAAACATGGGGTGACTTTAAGATAATGAGGCTGCTTCATCTGAAATGAAATATATGAGAGTGACATCAGTCAAACTTAGTCCTGGGCATTAATAAAAACAAGAAAATATGAATGATATGTAAAATACTGATATTGTTGTCTAACTATAGAAAAGTATACCTGATACAATTAGAAAGCACAAGAAAGGAAATGATTGAATTCATGCTTTAATAAAATGTTTGTGAATTATAGAAATTAAAGATAGTGTAGATGCATATGACTTACTGAAAGATCATTAATGTAGTCCATTTGTACCATGTCCACAAATGGGTAACTGCTTTTCTGTATTTATAGTCTAGGGTCAAGGAAACTATTTTCAACTAAGAATAAGCTTGCATTTTCTGTTTTTAGCTATTGATAATTGGTTTTTCTCCTTTTATCTTGTAAGATGATGTTTTTGCAGGCTTGGTTTCCCAGACTTCAGTTCAGAGTGTGTGATGCATGGCATTAGGCTGTGCTATACTATGCATCCACTGTACTTTAAAATCCCAAAATCCTATTCCTGACCTCTTGACAGTTTTTTCGTCATTTTTGAAATTGATATTAATAATTTTACCCAATTAAAATATAGGGGAAAAATCATAAAATATAGGGTGATGTGAAATAGAATTAGTAAAAATTATTTTAATCGTATAAGTTTAAAGTGATCTGGGAAAAGTATATGTGAATGGTTCATCATTGCTCAAAATCTTTTCATGGAAATAAATTATACTGTCTGGTGGCTCAAATATCTTCTCAATGAATAAGACTGTCACCCCTTTTTATTACACATAGAAAAACAAGTGAATGCTTGTATTGAATGCAGTTTGCTGAATCTAAAATGAGTTTAATCTCAGAATTATATTGATTTGCTAGCTTCAATATCAGAAGATCAATAGAGTGTTATTTTTGTAGACACTGTTGAGTTCATTTAGCTGATGCATTTATAATTACATATAAGTGACTATTGTTTTAATTTGTGGCTGTAGTTATCACCCTTATTTGGCATTTAATTTCATGCTCCTTATCATCATCATTCTTGGGTCTTAAAAATAAAATTTTAGGGTCCTCCCTGGTGGCGCAGCGGTTGAGCGCTGCGCTGTCGAGCTGTCAGCATCGCGCGAGATGCAGTGTTCGACGCCCAGCCGGGGAGAATCCCACATGGCACGGCAGACCTCTCCTGCCTCGCCCGCTGCTCCCCTCAGCAGTGTATTTCTGATCTGCCTGTTCTGCTCCCCACTCTGTCTCTGATGAACCCTCTCGCCACCCCACGCCTCTGGCCTGTACCCCAGCTTGTATGTATAAATAAATAAATCTTTAAAAAATAAAATAAAATAAAATTTTAAAGAGTAAATTACCATAAATTTTAGGTTTCATTACCATTTTTTAAATATACTAAAATATGGTCTTCTGCCTGAACATATTCTGGAATAGTGAAAAGAGATACAAGTATGAGGTGACTTCCTAAAGGACAATAGCACCAATAGAATTTACTGCCCTTTTTACAAGGTTATTATGGACCTGGGCTTATTGTCATAATTCACATCTGAACCCAAACAGTTAAGGAAAATAACTGTACAGATCTTCAAGACACTAGTTGCACTTGGGAGCTATTCCAGAACATTGGTTAGGTGTTTTCTCCCTGAGCTGAGTTTAGGACAGTCTTTACATGTTCTAAACTTAATTGTATTCCTGACACAGAGAAACAGATCTTAGTAATTTACTAAATTGTATAACAACACCAGTTTCCTGGTGTCTTTGGACTAGAAATGGGATCTAAGCTAAATCTCCCATAACTTCACATTCATTTTGCTTTGAATTCAGACCAATTTTCACAGTTTTCCCAGGGCATGATGGATTTCATTAAGTGATTTGACTTAGTGATATCTCAAAAAGGCTTTTTTCCTTACCAGTTTATGGGATTGACATGTTCTGCTTCTTTACCTATCACTTTTAATGAATGTGAAGATATAGAAGCTTTAGGTATCTTAAGAAAGGACATTCTTATTAGACCCTGAATCTTATTCATATATTACTCAGTAAAAGATGGTAGAATTTAATTCCATAGAATTAAAAAAATTAAGAAGATATGGAACATTAATAATAAACATCTTTGTGAATCTTTGTTTATAGGAAGATACAACATTCTAACATGATTTGATAGATAGAACTTATGGGAAGCAGTAAAATGCATATAAATTTGGAATTTTTCAATGTACAATACTTTTTTTTCTTACAGTTCTGCATCTGGATTCTGACTGGCATGCTCAGAAAACTTGGAGACAGTTTAGTGAAAGGAACTTTTTATAGCTCTTTGGGTAGAGTTAATAATCAGTAAGACCAGCAATAGGCCTCCCTGGTGGTGCAGCGGTTAAGCTCGCTGTGGAGCTGTTGGCAGCGGCGACGCGAGTTCGACGCCCAGCCAGAGAGAATCCCACATAGTGTGGCAGACATCTCCTGCCTCACCCACTGCTCAGCAGTGTATTTCTATCCATCTGCCTGTTCTGCTCCCCACTCTGTCTCTGGTGAACCCTCTCACTGCCCCATGCCTCTGGTCTGTACCCCAGCTTGTATGCATAAATAAATAAATCTTTAAAAAAAAAAAAAAAGACCAGCAATAGAGGGAGCCATGTCTATCCTGAGTCCCCACAGGAGGTTTGGGTGTGACTGTTCGAAGGCCAGGGAGCCTGGACAATGCAGTAAATAGAAGTCAGTCTTTTAGAGCACAGAGCAAGCCAAGGAAAAGGATGAACATAGAGGGAGACTGTTCTTTACAAGGGGCTAAGAGGTCAAGCATTTTTATTTAGAATTGTTCATTTTACGTATAATTTGGGCAGGCCTGATCTATAATCTGTGTTCCTTTTATAAATTAGAATTTAAGGTGTTAAATTGCAAATCATGCGTCTTCTATTACATTGCTCATTATTGCATTTTGATGTTTTTTTCCCCTTTCTCTGCAGATAACAATTCCTAGACCTTCTGTGGCATCTACACAGTCAACATCAGGAAGCTTTCACTATGGTCAGCAGCCAGAGAAAAAAGATCTTCAGCCCATGGAGCCTACTGTGGAGCTTTATTCTCCCAGGGAAAACTTCTCTGGCTTGGTTGTGACAGAGGGTGAACCTCCTAGTGGAGGAAGCAGAACAGACTTGGGCCTTCAGGTCGATCATATTGGTCATGACATGTTACCCAACATTAGAGAGTGTGACAAATCCCAAGAACTAGGACCAAAAGACCTTCCTGACCATAACCGATTGACTGTGAGAGAATTTGATAATCTCCCTAGGGAAACTGAAGAGAAAAGCATTCTCTTAGGGTCAGATAATGAAGATGAAAAGTTAAGTAAAGGACAGCATTGTATTGAGATCTCCTCTCTCCCTGGAGATTTGGTAACTCTGGAAAGGGATCACTCAGCTACCAGTGAACCTCTTGATGTGACAAAAACTCAGACTTTTAGTGTAGTGCCAAATCAAGAAAAAAATCATGAGATAACAAAGCTTCTGGCTTCAGAAGCTTCAGAAATTTCTCCACAGGTCATTGACCCACATGTTGAAGGACAGATAGGGCAGGTGGCAGCAATACAAAAAAGTAAATTATCTAAGGATGCTGACATCAAGAATGAAGATTTACCAGGTCATCAAGGTGACCTCTCTACTTTTTTGCATCAAGAGGGTAAAAGAGAGAAAATTGCTCCTAGAAATGGAGAACTGTTTCATTGTGTTTCAGAGAGTGAACATTGTCCTCCATCCCGGAAGGATGTCGTTAGGTCATCCTTTGTAACTAGACACAGTCGAATCCCTGTTTTAGCACAAGAGATAGATTCAACTTTTGAATCATCCTCTCCAGTCTCTGCAAAGGAAAAGCTTCTCCAAAAGAAAGCCTATCAACCAGATCTAGTCAAACTTCTGGTGGAAAAAAAGCAACTCAAGTCTTTCCTTGGGGAACTCTCAAGTGCCTCTGATAAATTGCTAGAAGAGAGACTAGCCACTGTTCCTGTTTCCTTTTCTGAGGAGGAAGTCTTCACTCCATTTTCAAGACTGGCTGTAGACACGCATCTGAGCAGGTCAGCTGAAGACAGCTTCCTGTCACCCATCATCTCTCAGTCCAGAAAGAGCAAAATTCCGAGGCCTGTTTCATGGGTCAACACAGATCAAATCAGCAGCTCAACTTCATCTCAGTTTTTGCCTCGGCCACCACCAGGAAAGCCACCCACAAGACCTGGAGTAGAAGCCAGGTAATGCTGTGTGCTCACCTGTGTTAAGTATGTGGTATTATTGATAATTCTGTGTCTCCTTAATTATGTCAGTAGTTTTGTTTCATTTCCTGTTTCTGATCATCTGCTCCCTTCTTTGCCTTTATCAAGACTTTCAGCATAGTTTATTAGAAGGGTCAGATTGATCCAGGTTCAGTCTTAACTCTCCTCTTTCTAACGGGAACCTTGCTTCCCCATCTATAAAATGGGAAAAAAATTTTGCTGTGATTTAGGGAAGATGAAATAAGGTAGTATACACCTAGGGCTTTGTGTAATGTTTATTAACTTGCAACAAAGGTTGTATCTCTCCCAGTCCATTTTAACTGCTCAGTAATTTTCTAGTTTTGTCAGTCAAAATTCCAATATAACATATCATTATGATGTCAAATTATAGTTGAGAAAATTATGTCTATAATTTAATGAATGGGCCCTCAGAATGGTGCTGTTTATCTGTTTATAAATGAATAACAGATATTCTATAGGAATATATGCAACTGTGCATAATAGAGATATTGCATTAATAATTACTGTAAGTATGTTTGTTGAATTACTGCCATGATATAGTTGACCATAGTGATTATATTTTGAAGAAGGGAGGAAAATATTGGAGGGTGACTTCTAAGTGCTTTCCTTGGAGCCATCACTCACTTTCACAGAGCAGAATGGTCTAAACCCTTGGAGAAGAAAGAGAAAAAGGATGGTCTTTTAACAAAGACAAAATTAAAATCAAAATACATTTGTGTGAAAACTGTAGCCTGTTCTAGATAGTAGAACAGTACGTCTCCATCTGTTAAAAGTATTTCTCAGGCATATGAAAGTAAGATTGTATTACTCATCAGAACTTGCTACACTTACCTAAATAAGTTTAGTTTTAACTTGTCTTAGGGTTTCACATCCAAGGATAATTAAACATTGGATTTGAAGAGCCAGTAGGATTAGACTTCCACAGGAAGAATGGTGATGAGTAAATAGTAGTCATTGAGCTGAGACATTTTAAAACTGTGATTCCATGAACAGTATTCAGACATCCCCATTTTTTTTCTTCTATGCATAATAGAAATGGTATATTTGTGGCTGGACTTGCTTTGGGATACCAAAAAAAAAAATTCTTATTTATTATTTAGCACCTTATATGGCCCCTAAATGTAGCACTTGGTCACAAGCCAAGTGTGTGGTATTGTGCCAGATTTTAGAGCTGACTATGCTGAAACTTCTGGACTTTGGAACTTTCCCACTTACATCCTAACTCAGAGGGATTATTTGTTCTATTCTTCAAAATTTACTGTAAGATTTGTGAAAGTAGGCTTAATCAGAGTGAATTTCATGTAACTTGTCAGATTCTAAAATGAGAAAGAGAGAAAATTCAGAGGAAAAAAACTGATAACTTGTTCTGACTCTTGTTGGTGGTGATAGCTATTTATGCCCCTGCTTCCTGCAGGTGCTAATATAACTTTGGAAGTTTCCTCCCATTTCCTACTATATGGAGTGGCAAGTCAGCAGTTTAAGGTTTAAATTCTTAAACTGAATGAACTCTAGGCAAGCCAGAAACATATTTAGGGCAGAGAAGACATTCATTTAAATGTTCTCTAGATTTAGAATTCTAAGACCAAGGCTCAGTTGCCTGTAAATAGGGATAGTCAGTCTCTAAACCCAACTGTTCTGAATCTCAGGCTGTTTTCAGGGGCAGAAACGGCCCAGAGAAACCAGTGATGACTCTTGAATTTGTTGAGGTTGAAATATATTTTTGTCTGTAGTTCCTGCTATGGTAAGTACAGTCCATGTTGAGGACTTAAACAATAGGGTTTAATGTTTGCATATGCATATATATATGTATATACACACACACAGTCATTAAGTTAGTCCTAAACTAGAAGTGCAAATATGCCATAGGAGGAAGGAAACTAACAACACTTTAATGCTTCTGAATTATAGATGTTCAATAAGTATTTTACTTGGGTTATTATACTTGGCTGCCTAGTAACTCTGTGAAACAGATGGTTTTCTCATTAAAAGTTATGAAAGTTAAGGGCCTCCCTGGTGGTGCAGCGGTTGAGCGCTGCGCTGTGGAGCTGTCTGCAGCTTGCGATGCAAGTTCGACGCCCTGCTGGGGAGAATCCCACATGGTGTGGCAGACCTCTTCTGCGTCGCCTGCTGCTCCCCTCAGCAGTGTATTTCTGATCTGCCTGTTCTGCTCCCGGCTCTGTCTCTGGTGAGCCCTCCCGCCGTCCCACGCCTCTGGCCTGTATCCCAGCTTGTATGCATGAATAAATAAATCTTTAAAAAAAAAAGTTATGAGAGTTAAATAATTGGTTCAGGTCATACAGCTGGTATGTGAAAGAGTAACTCATATCTTCTAAGTGCTTCCTGATTTTGATTCATATCATATACATCAAGATTTGGCACACCGCAGCTTTAATGAATTAAAATGAAAATCATTCTCTGTTCTTTTAAGGCTCCGCAGATACAAAGTCCTAGGAAGCAGCAATTCCGACTCAGACCTTTTTTCCCGCCTGGCCCAAATTCTTCAAAATGGATCTCAGAAACCCCGGAGCACTACTCAGTGCAAGAGTCCAGGATCCCCTCACAATCCAAAAACACCACCCAAGAGTCCCGTTGTGCCTCGCAGGAGTCCCAGTGCGTCTCCTCGAAGCTCTTCCTTGCCTCGCACGTCTAGTTCCTCACCATCTAGGGCTGGAAGGCCCCACCATGACCAGAGGAGTTCATCCCCTCATCTGGGGAGAAGCAAGTCACCTCCCAGTCACTCAGGATCTTCCTCCTCCAGGAGGTCCTGCCAACAGGAGCATTGCAAACCCAGCAAGAATGGCCTAAAAGGATCCAGCAGCCTCCACCACCACTCGGCCAGCACTAAAGCCCCCCCAGGGAAGAGTAAGTCTGCCAGTAAACTCAGCAGATAGGAGCTGGGCTGCATCTCTGTGAAAGGTGTGAGATCTTCCTCCTAAACCTGATGCATGTGTGTCCCTGTACTGTCTATTCAAAAAATCAGTGTTGATCTTCTCTTGCAAAAGAAAGTGACATGATAAATTATTTAAAAAGACATAAATATATAATAAGGAATTCTAAGGCAGGCAGCAAGCAGATCAGGAATCAATACCTTTGCATAGAAAGGGGCAATCCAACAAAATCCAAGGGGGAGAAACTCATTAAACAAACTCTCATTTTTTAGCTGCCTTTGAAACAAAAGAGGTGAAGGTAGGAGGTGGAGTGGAATTTTCAGGATTTGGCCTACTTTTTAAAGGCTCAAAGATTATATAAGAGCAAAAGTGGAACTATTTGTTTTAATATTTTCATTCAAAACTTCCCAACCTTGGAGAGTCAGAACTGCTCTGATATTAGAGTTCCTGATAAGTTTGTTGCTGGGAAGCCAATGCTCATACATATTTCACTTATGTCTTTATCTGGTGTGTTGAGAGTTCACACCTTTACTTTGCCTTATTCCTATTTCACATTTTTTAAAGATAATGTTTCTCACCCAATCTGATCTCTCTTCTTTTATTTTAACAATACATTATAATATGCGTTTAGCAGCATGCAGCACATGCTAAGAATTTTAAGTCCAAAAACCCTATTCAGTCCCTAATATTTTTCTTTGGAGGAACAATTATTAACTTAGTATATTTTTTGTGTGAAGAATAATTGATAAAACTTAAGGAAGGGAAAGTCTAAATAGAGGTTCTTGGCAGACTTTAGTGCTCTAGGGGAGAGAGGGACAGAGTGTGGGGTAACCCCCTTCAAGAGAGAAGAACCTTCTTCTCGCCTTATGGGAGAAGAACTGACCAGAGTAGACCTTGCTTCCTTCAGTCTTCTATAGGTACCAACTATTTCTATTATTAACCTCTAAGATGATACCAGGGAAGTACAATACTGTGGAATGTGACTTTATGTTTTAGAGACTTAGAAAGAAAAAAAGGAATTAGATAATGTTGTTGAAGCATATAATCCTCAAACTTTGTATTTTGTCCATTTAGCTAATAAGGAGGAATGAGTATCTGGGGAAATAAATCTAGGCTTAATATTTATCTTTTAATGTTTTATTACCTGCTTCTCCTGTACATTAGTTTGAATATTTGGGCTTCTTGACTTGATTTCCATGTAATATCAATTTATAAAGCTATAAGGAGGTTCGTATTATTCTAATCTCACTCTTCTGCTAACAGGAACCAGGCAAAATTAAATTGTACTAGACTTTCAAAATGACTCTTTTATACTCTGTAGGTGTTCTATGTTGTAAAGACCTTCCTTATTAAGGTCAAGTAAATTGGTCTGCTTGTTGAAATTTGCCTTCTAGCAAACATCTGTGCTTTCTCTTTGACCTTGTGTTTGCTGCCAAACCTAATATGGTTGAATTGGAAAACAAAAAATAAGAAAGAAATCTGTTTCCTCACCAAGTGAACATATTCTAATGCTGCATCAAAGCTGCCCTGAAGCTGCACTGAACTTTTCTCGTTCTCTTTATCTGTGTTGAGCTTTTTAAAAAAACAAAACAAAACAAAAACACCCAAAACACTATTGAGGCATATATGGTCTCCCATAAGAAATGTAGCATAGTATGAAATCTTAATTTCTCTCCGGTTTCAAGCACTACAGAGGAATGCAATAGATAAGACATATTTGCTGTTTAACTAAAGCAACTGTAATATTGGAAGACCAGTCCTACTGTATTATATTGTATAATAGTTGCTATAACACTACTTGCATGTCTTCATGGTAAGCTATATAAATATTTATAAATATATAGAGAGAAACATATGCTTATATAAACTCATTCTTTCTCATTCTCCATTTGTAATTCCAAGATCACAGATGGTGAAATTCCTTTATATTGTGTGCCTCGTGTACACTTGGGGCTTGCCTATCTTCATTTTCTGAAAATATGTTCTTGGCATGTGACACCTCAGATTCTTCTTGTCTTCCCTGTGTATAATGCAAGGGTTGGCAGTCTTTAACAAGCCAAGATGAATTATTTAATTTTCATTTTAAAAATATTTTAATAAGGGAAAAAAGTTACTAGGACATGCTTGTAATGCTGGTGCAAAGATTTGTCATGTTAATCACGTAATTCTGTCCTTAAGGTTAGAGAGGGTAAACTAGAATGATAATCATGGGTCTGACATAAATTGATTTTTTTAAAAATCCCTTAAAATTACTGTTCTACTTTCCTCCCTCCACCTCACTTGGGAGAGGGGCAATCTACAATTAGGAAGTCATCTTTTTTTCTGTTTTATTAGCTAAATTGTGCTTTAAATCCTAGCCCCTGTAGTCATAACTGTCCTGATAGTAACCACTGGAAAAACTGATGGGGCTATAATTGTGGTATGTGTATGTTAGTTTGTTTCTTATTGGCATTTCTCTCCTAACCATCTAAACTGGTAGTAATGGCAACATGGCAGCTGAATGTTTTCTTTCTTGGTTCCTTCTATTTCCCCCCCAATTTTTCCACTGTGTCACCCCCTTTTGTAAATGATATTACAAACTCATCAAAATCCAGAGAGAAATAACCACCTTGTGTCTGAATATTTTATTTTGCATGTAGAGGAAAGAGTTAACCAAAGATGTTTCTTCTCTGATACTTTCAAAAGAGAACAGATTAATTATAGTTTACATATCAATAAGACCACTTAAAAGTACTGTCTTCTATATTTACTTTATGGTTTTTCAAAGCATAGTATGTGCTTTTAGGTGGTAGATGTCTCAGACTGAAAGGAAGAGTTGGCAGCCCTGAACAAGGCACTTTTGGCACAAGAAATTTTGTTTTTGTTTTATTTTAGAGTATGATATAGGAACAAGTTTTGGAGTATTTTTTAGTTCTTTATTATTTATTTTTGTGGGTTTTTTCTTTAGTGATAGCGTATTTCAGATTTCGGTGACAAATACAGATCATCCAAGTAATTTTAAACCAGTTTGGTTATTCTACCTAAGATAGAAGCATGATTAAAGTCAAGACAAACTATACCAAGAGTACTCTGGGGCAGAAGTGAAAATTACCTTTTGAAAATCAGGGCTTCCTGATTTCTCCTATCTTGATGCAGACTGACTGGTTACCTAGTCATGCTTGCCCTTGTCCTCCCTTCTCAAGTCTCTGGAATTACTTGGGTGGAGCAATGATAGAATTAGCATTAGCTCAGTCCCCTAAATTAGCGCTCTTTCTGAATTATGCTGCCAAATCTCCAAGGTGTACAGATTGGTCGAAATATTAAAGTTCTACATAGTAATCTTCTGTACAGCTTAAATGTATTTAACTTTAATATATAATGAACAAAGAAGGAGAACTGGGTCATATCAAATTTGACCTTAAAGCATGGATTAAAAACATCTTTGACCCGTTTTAGGCAGGCATTCTCATTCTTAACGAGGTATGCAAGCTGGCCTTGCTGGCAATGGCCTAGTTACATTTATTGTTTTTAAGTTGCATGTTGTGAAGTGAACGTCTTTTGTAAAAGTTGCCAAGTTAACTAAGTCCTAAGTAAGTAGCAAAATGGTAATTGAGACCCACTGTTGTCATTATCTACTTTATATTCTTTGATTTAAGGTACTAAACAAATCTCAGTTGCTTACTAATTCAGTGGACTAGCTGTGTAGTATCTCTGTCTAGCTCCTAGCCACTGTGGGAACTTGAGGTTCTTCTGTAATCATCAGAGATTCTTTCCAGGTCACAGATTTTAATGTGAATGTTTCTATGGTTGCATTCAATCTACAAGGAAAAAGTATACATTGGTGCATGTTCTATAAACCCAGACACAGATAGTTAAAACAATAATTAGTTTTTCTATACCCTATAGCTTTGAATTAAAAAAAAAAAAAGATGCTTTTCCCAAAGAGCAGAATAATTTTTTGTTGTAGGAACTAAACCTCTAATTCTAACATTAGGTATTGATGATAGGAGAAACAGGATCTAGAATTCAGAATTTAGTGGTTTAGGGAAAAAAATGCATCTTACTATGGCTATTTGAAAATATATTTACTACATTGTAGATAAATCTATATTTAGTCTTGGAGATCAAAGTTTTCACATTTTAAAAACTTTTCATTCCTTTATCAAACATGACATATGTTAGGGAACCATTTCTCTTGTCATGTTAATGTATTTTGGAATTAAGTTATTTGCATTCACTCTTTTAATGTGTATTTGCCACAGATGTGTTGGGACTTTGCCTAAAGGGAGAGATATTTTAGCACCTCTATCATTGAGGAGAGAGAGTGGTTAACAGCAACTGCATTGTGTAAGTTTCTTGAGTTTGGATCTGTAAACAGTTTATTTGCAGACTAGTTACTTATCTATGTTTTAATGCAAAAAGCATATAGGATTAAGGCATGTAACCATTATAGTCCTCATATGTCCTCATATGTCACTGTTTAGTCCTCATATGGTAGTCCTCATATGTCACTGTTTTCCCAAGTTCAAAACCACAGATGTGTATTTAGACCTTGATTTAGGGAAGGGAACAAGAATTAGTTCCAGTTTACAGACAACATGGGAGGATATTGTACATAGAAAACCCCAACTGGTTGTTTAGGACATGCTACTTCCCTGTTCTCATCCAGTAAAACTCTTGGTGTGTACCTCAAGGATGTGGGAAGAGTGTGCATATATCACTGGATAGTCTCAACATTTTGGCTGTCCCTCTGGAATCATGCAAAACTTAACGTAGATAGCCTCTGCAGCCTGCAGACTGTGTTACCAGCATTGCTAAGGAGAACAATGGAAGGTACATGGGGAATTCCTATAGTTCTTAGGACCTGGGTCAGTGATCCCTATTCATTTAAAAGTGAATTAGGAAGATGCACACCACAAACCCTGAAAAATCCTGACTGGCCATGGAATAATGACAAAGTCTGGCCCACCAATACATTTGCTAACTCAGTTATGATTATCTGCTTCAGCTTTTGAAGTATATTAGTTTTGATGTTTATTCCCCTTGAACAAATTTGACAAAATCAAAATCACCTTGAGGTTGTATATAATCTCACAACACTAAATAGCAAAGTAGGTAACTTTTATACAGGAATGATTTGAACATTTCCCTAGACTTTGCTGGATCCTTGCTCTTAAGGAGACAGGAAAAGAAGTGAAGCCTTTCCCTTTGTGACTCTGAAACTTTAACAGGGTCTGCCTCTTAAATTGAAAGTGACAGTGTGCGCATAGTATGTATCATTGGTGAGTCTAAGGTATCTCTCAAACACCATAGCCCAGGGATTCTGGGTTCCTTAAAGTAAACAGAAGGTTTCAATGTTACTATAGAATTTTCTGGTGACCTAATTCTACACACTAAAGTTGGATAGGAATTTTACCACTTTTTCCAGTAGTTTAATAGTTTCATATTGTGTAATATGTGTTCACTTAAAAACTGAGTTTTCCGTAGGACTACCCTTGCTGTGTGATGCTGCTTTTTCTTCCTTATACAGTTTAAAAATTCATGTGCAACACCTCACCATAACCTGGAGTCAGTCATTCACCCACCAAGGGGTAAACACGGCTGCCAGAATTTGAATGGATTTATTATAGGGAGCTACCCAGGGAGGGGAAAAAGCCCTTGGAACTTTTTCAAAATTATTTTCTTTTGAAATTATTGATTTAGTTCACTAAGATAATAAGCATTCAGAAATACAAAGATAGGATTATAAAGGAAAGATATCATCATGCCACTTGAGTTATGAAATTGGATTGGGTAAGCTGAATAAAGAAGACAAACTAGATCAGATGACCCAGGCTTGAGTTCCCCCCTCCCTTCTCCTTCACTCTCAGTTCCTAATCCACCTCCTCATTGCTTTCTTAAGAGTCAGTTCAGATTTCATTGAGAAATTTCAAAGAAAATTTCAAAGAAAAATTTTAAAGCCACACAAAATTTCATTGAGCCATTTACTTATAAATTCATAGCTGTTATGAAAAAAGGAGGGGCATCTAATTTTGTATTAAATAAATCTTGGTAGTTATGAACTTCTGGCAGTTGTTAAATCATATTGAACCAAACAGAAGACATATCTTTTATTGAGGAAGACCAATTATACTTTAATAATAATTCCATATTTCTCTCCATTTTCGTGAAATCAGTGATGAGAAATTGCTCTTTTAAATACCTCCCACAGTGTCTTACTGTGTCCCTTTCCCCTCCAAGCAGCCCTCCTTATGCATTTTTCTCAGGCCACCAAGGACATGTAGAGTATTGGCGGAAACATGGAGTGCTTTTGTATAGGCCATCTGTACATAAAAGTGTAATTATTTATTTAATTTTCCATTTGTATCATATTAAAGCTTTGTACAGTGTTTTAAGTTCTGTTTTAAAATTATTTTGTATTTTATTTTTATAATCTAGTAATAAAATATTCATTCCGCATGCAAACTCTAGTTCTATTTGTGTGATGGTTTGGATTTCAAGAGCGGGAAATATTTTTCTAATGTGATAAAAGTGATTGAATGCACCAGAGGTTACAAGATGAACAGAGAACAGAAAGCGTAAACTATTACTGGGATACCCCATCCCCAGGTGACCTAGAAAAGGAAGTAGTGGACTGAATAGAAACTGAGAGTTCAGGGCTCAGGGATATGAGATGGTTGCCCTATGTTCAAAGCTCCCTTCAGCCTGTCTCTGACTGGAGGTACTTTTTCCTTTAAAGGAAATAACCCCTGTAGCACTGGAGTGATTCCTGCTCTCCACCCACTATCCTCTGCTTTCACTTGCAACCTTCCTTTGAATTCTCAGGTTGTATGCCAGTGGACTCTGTTCACCCGTTCTTGTTTGGTTTGGTCTGGAGTGTCAGTGTCATGCTTTTTTCTCCATCAGGTTTCCCTTCGTTGATTTCTCATTGAGCAGCAACACCCAAAAGAGACCAGTCTCATGCTTTTCAAAACAGCTTAAGAAATGTCAGTCTTCCAGAAGCCACTCATGAATATGCCTATTAACATCTCAACTGCCAAGTGGTTTATACCTTAACCTGGTGTAAACCCTTCATTACCCGGGTAAAGGAGGTAGAGATAACAGACCAGCGAGTCTCTGTGCAGGATGGCCCGCGGCACTCCAAGGGTGGTGGGCTGGGATTATAAAAACCGCCCAGCAGGAAAACTGTCTTGAAGTCTTAAATGGTCAAGCAGTTGATGGCGAGTGCCAGGAAACCCGAGGGTCAGTGTGGGTTAGGGGACTGAAAATTCAGCCTTTGAGAAAGACAAGGTCAAAATGAGGTTAGGCTAATTCTATGGTAACTTCTTGTGGGTGGTGACGGCTGAATCGAGCAAACTGAAGAAAGACTGCGCGTCGCCGAAGCAGCAGGCAGGCGTCTCTCTCCGGGACGTTCTTCACCTTCACAGCGCAGCCCGCCGCTCTCCCTGGGCCGCCGCGCGCCCCACCCCGTCCCCGAGTTCCAGCAGGTTGCCCTGCGGGCCAGGGCAGCGGGCAGGACCCCGCGGAGGGCGGCGGGGCACTTCGCGGACCACCAGGCCCTCCGTCGCGCACCGCCAGGCATCTCCCGGCCTCGACCCAAAGCCAAAGGCGGGCGCGGGCGGGGAAGCCCCGGGCCGGCCCCGCCTCCGGCCCCGCCTTCCGCGCCGCAACCCAACGGTCGCTCCTCCGCGCCGGCCCCGCCCCAACCCAGGCCGCCCGTGGCGCGCTGCGCCTGCGCAATTGCCTCCGAGCGCCCCAACCGGGATGGCGGCCGTTTTGGAGTCGCTGCTGCGAGAGGAGGTGTCGGTCGCAGCCGCCGTGCGGTGGATCGCGCGCAGCGCCCTGAGTTCGGAGGTAACAGCGCCGACACGCCCCCAGGCCTGAGCCGAATTGGCTTCGGTGCCTTGCCGCCAAGTGCGTGGCTGCCAGCCCGGGCCGAGTGCGCTCCAGCTCGGGCCGCTGGCCGCCTCAGCGCGGCCCCGGCTGGCAGCTGACCCCCTTGCCCCTCGCCGCTTCTCGCGCAGGATGACCCCGGGGAGGCGGCCGCGCTGTGCTCACTCCAGCCTCTGCGGAAGGAATTCGTGCCGTTCCTGCTAAACTTCCTGAGGGAGCAGAGCAGCCGCGTCCTCCCGCAGGGCCCCCCCACCCCCGCCAAGGCCCCGGGCTCCTCGGCAGCCTTGCCAGGGAGGCCGGGGGGCCCGCCGCGGGGCGGCCGCGGGGCGCGCAGCCAGCTCTTCCCTCCGACCGAGCCTCCGAGCGCCGCTGAGGCCCCTTCGGCCCGCCGCGGGGGCAGAAGGCGGGGTCCGGGGCCAGCCCGCGAGCGAGGAGGCCGCGGCCCCGGGGGCCAGGAGGAGGGAGTCGGCGGGGAGAGCCTGTCCTGGGTCGGGGGCCGGAGACCTCGGGGCTCTGGCAGCCCCGGGAGCCCCAACCTCGCACGTTCTGATCCGCCAAACCTCAGCAACCTGGAGGAGTTCCCTCCCGTAGGCTCGGGTACCCCCGGCCCTGCAGGGTGAGAATCAGCCCTCATCCTGGAGATGGGTGGCATGAAGACTCTGCTAGGGCAGTCACTAAATCAGGGCTGGGCACTCCGCAAGAGAACTAGGGAATGACTAGAAGGTTGGGGGTGAGATCACTAGGGGTAAAGGGCTTTTACAAGGGACCCAGCTGTGGGAGATGTTTGAAATTAGCAATTTAAGAAAAACCTGTGGCTACTCTCAGCAGGACGAAGCCTTCACGCAGGATCAACCCAACTCCGGTGAGCGAAGAGCGGTCACTTTCCAAGCCCAAGACCTGCTTCACCTCACCCCCAATCAACTGTGTCCCCAGTTCCCAACCCTCAGTCCTGGACACTAGCCCTTGGGGCCATGGCCTTCCCCCAGGGTGCAGAAGTCTGCAAGAGGAGCGGGAGATGCTCAAAAAGGAGCGGTATGGCCTGGCCGCTCCCTGGGATGTCAGTTTCCTCCCTGTGGGGGATCTGCAGGGCTTTCCACTGAAATTGACTTGCCCCTGGGAACTGTTTCTTGGGCTGTCATCGTCTATGGAGGAACCTGAGAGTGGTTCTGGAGGGGAAGCCCTGCTGAATGCTCATGACATCTCTTTGTCTCCATAGCTCTAAGCAGCAGCAGCAGTCACCTATCCCTGCCTGTGCCACCCCAGAGTCTGGCTCTCCCCTCCCAAGCCGGACAGGGAACATCACAGCTGAACCCGCTGACCCCGCCAGAGTGTCTTCCCACCAGCGCCTGCAGTTGGTAGCCCTTATCTACTCTTCATGCATTGCAGGTGAGAGCAGAGTGTTAGTGGAAATACTTGTAGAACCACAGGCAAAGAGAATTAGTAAGGCAGAAGGGAGCCTTGGCTCTGAGTGGAGTTCAGTATCCTGGGTTTTGTTTTCCTATCCAGAGAACCTGGTACCAAATCTCTTCTTGGAGCTTTTCTTTGTCCTTCAACTCCTTACTGCCCGGAGGATGGTAGCCACCAAGGATCGTGGCCTTGAACCAAGTCCAGGAGCCCTAGGTTGGTGACATGCCCCTTTTTGAGAACTGGGATCTGGAGATGAAACAGCTCTTAACTGACAGCTCGCTACTATCTTTTTAGATTCCCTGGAAAGCCCACTGTTCCAGAATGTCCATGACTGTGTTTTCTTTGCAGTGCAGGTTTTGGAGCATCAGTTTCAGTGAGTTTCCCCAGCTGAGGCATTTGAGCCTTAGTCGTCTTGTCCACTTGGCTCTCTGGCCACTGGGTATATGCTTGTGCTTAATACAAGTTCTGTGAACCTGTAACCTTTAATTTTGTGTCAAGGCTATAAATTTGGTCTTTAAGAGTCAAACTACCCCTTTCCATCTTGGCAGCTGACCCTTGGGTTTACGTCTAATGTTACTGTCCTGCTCATTTGCTCCCTGCTCCATAAAATCATGTTTTCTCCCCCTTTGCCTCTATCATGCTCACTTCTGGGACTTGTGGCTTTGTCATACACGCCTGTTCTATGCTCCAGAAGTGTGTGCAGGTCCCAGCTTCCTGCTTGCAGACTGTCCCATTCTCTGTGATGTGTGCGCTTGCCCCATAGAGTTCTTTCCTACTTGGACAAAGGGACCTTGAAGCTCTTGGCTGAGAATGAGCGACTGCTGTGCTTCTCACCAGCCCTTCAAGGCCGCCTCCGAGCTGCCTACGAGGGCAGTGTTGCCAAGGTAATGACTCCTTCTTGTCTAGACCTGACCCTTCCCAGCCTCACTGCTCTAGTGTCACATGCGCTACTCCTGGGCAGGAACATGGGGATGGAGATTTCTGAGCATGTGAACTCTGTGAACTTCAGGCCCTGACATCACTGCCATATTTTAGGTTTCTCTGGAGATGCCACCTTCTGCTCAAGCTGTCTCCTTTCAACCTGAAACTGACAATCGTGCCAACTTTTCCAGTGACCGAGCCTTTCACACTTTTAAAAAACAGAGGTGATAAGAAAAGGGAACTTTTGGAAGGGGCTAAAACTGAATTTTCTCTGAGACAGGCAGCCTCTGTTGTTTACATAGAGAAGAGGAATTTGACACAAACAGTTGGTGGTTTTGCACCACCAGGCCCTTCCTGCCAACCATCAGAAGGGCCACTTAGCTTCATTCTGTTCCATGAACCCCAGACCTTAGGCAGCCTTCTCACAGGTGTAGGAGTTTAAGTCATGGAGTTCTCAGACAGGGAGAACCAGCTTTTGTTGCCCTCAGAAGTACGTGCATACAGCATGGGGCGGGCTGCTGTGGGCTGGTGTCATTACCATCAAAAGAGGATTTGGCGAGCATGAGGAATAGTACAGACAGTCTTGTGTTTAGTTCTTCTGCACTGGGGAAGGTGCTGCTAGGAGTGATTGAGAGGCGGCTGCCCCTCACTTGATCAGACATTCTCGTGTTTCTGTCAGGGATGTGTTTTATGAGGTGCTGCGAGAGTGGGAAGATCGCCATGAAGAGCCTGGCTGGGATTTTGAGAAGGGCCTGGGCAGCAGGATCAGGTAGGTGCTCCCACACTAGTTACCTCATCTACCTTCTTGCTTGGAGCAGTGAGCATCTTAGTAGTGCTTCACTACCTGATTGGAGGAAGGCTGCCTCGCTCCCCCCGACTTCCAGCCCAAAGTAGCCATCCTTCTGTCCGCTTGATCTCTCCAGTTACTGCCAACTCTGCCCCTCTCCACTCAGAAGTGACTCATGCTTGTTCCTTCGTGGCAGATGCTGGGAAAGTCTGCTTGTGTGTTGACCCAAGTCATTGGTTAGACCCTTTTCAACCTGTTTTCTCCATCACATAGTTTGGGTGATTCTCATATCTTTGCATAGCTACACAACTAGAATGCAGTCACTAGACAACTCTGTCTAGTGATCTACCTTCCATGTTGGTTATGAAGCTCACTGGTCCTCTGTGTAGACTGAAGATTGGAGGGGTGGAATTTTTTATCTGTAGCCTCCAGGAATCTTGGTGCTGAGGAAAGTGTCCCTTACTTTCTCCCATATTCTTGTGCCAGCAGCTCTGGTAAAGTCCACTCAAGTCCCTAGTAAAGGGCCGGAAAGCCCAAAGATTGACTTGTTCTCAGATCTTTATCCCCGCTCCACCTCTTCTCATGCTCCATTTCTGTTCCTCAGAGCCATGATGGGCCAGCTCTCTGCAGCCTGCAGCCACAGCCATTTTGTCCGACTTTTCCAAAAACAACTTCTTCAGGTAATAGATAATAGAATTCTACTTTTTTAAAGAAAAAAAAAAACTTTTTAAAAAAGATTTATTTGTGCATACAAGTTGAGTGTAGGCCAGAGGTGTGGGGGATGAGAGGACTCATCAGAGACAGAGTGGGGAGCAGAACAGGCAGATCTCCCGAAATACACTGCTGAGGGGAGCAGCGGGCCAGAGAGGAGAGGTCTGCACCACATGGAAAGCTCCGGGATTGAACTCATGCTGCAGTGACTGCAGATAGCTTCATATAGTGCTGAGACTTAACCTCTTGTGCCACCAGGGAGGCCCCAGAATTCTTCTTTTTGGTGGTGGTTGAAACTTAGGGGCCAGAGAGGAGCCAGAGTGCTCTCACAGACCCTGCATTCCATGCCTCTGTCATCCTCTCATTACTTCCTTGCCCTTGATTTATGCATTGGCTTAGGGTTGAGACCTGGTTTCAAACCCCAGCTCCAGGGACTGACCATAGGCAAATATTTAACCTTTCAGTTTCTTCACCTGTAAAACAAAAATATAATCCCCATCTCAAAAAAAAGTATCTAAGCTGCCTGATACAGGGTTGGTGTTCCCTAAAGTAATGTTCATTACTTCCCCCTTACTTTGTTCAGTCCTTTACAGAAAAAGTAGTGATTTTTAATTTCTCTCCTTTTCCCTCTGCCCCAGATGTGTCAGCGTCCTGTTGGTGCTGGGGGCACTATTTTGGGTGAGACCCCGGATGTGTTAAGTATGCTTGGAGCTGACAAGCTGGGGCGGTTGCGGCGCCTTCAGGAACGACTAGCGGCTCCTCAGAGCAGTGGGGGGCCCTGCCCACCCCCCACCTTCCCAGGTTGTCAGGGCTTCTTCAGGGACTTCATCCTGAGTGCCAGCAGGTAAAAGTCCCTTGTGTCTTATAGGGAGCAGTGCCGAGGCCAGGAGAGATTTGTCTTCCTGAAGGGCAAACAATTCTCTCTCCCTTCCCTGGAATATGGCAGGGTAGTCCTAGGTGACCTCTGGACTCCGTCCAGCTCATACTTCCTGCCTCCATTTCCCCTCTCATTCTTTCATCCACATAGGTAACCTCATTATTCCTAGGCCTGCCCTTTACCCTGCTAAGCCTTCTGCCTGGAGCACCTCTTCCAATGCCTTTTTCCCTCCTCCCCGTCTTAGCTTTCAGTTTAATCAGCATCTCATGGATAGTCTGAGTTCCAAGATCCGGGAGCTTAACAGCCTCACCCTGCCTCAGCCTGAACCCAGTGATGAAGATGGGGAGTCAGATGTGGACTGGCAGGTCAGAAAGCAGAGCAAGGGAGCTGATGGGTTCTGACCCAGCAGGGATAAGGGGATTCTCCAGAACAACTTTGTAACAGACTGAAATTGTTCTTAGGACCTTTTCCTCCTCTTGATCCCCTACAGGGCGAACGGAGGCAATTTGCTGTGGTGCTGCTCAGCCTGAGGCTTCTAGCTAAATTTCTGGGCTTTGTGGCTTTCCTGCCATACCGGGGACCTGAACCACCCCCAACTCGGGAGCTTCAGGACTCCATTCTGGCCCTGAGGAGCCAGGTGAATGGGGGCTCTGGTAAGGAGGGGGCAGGGAGGAGCGTCCTGCCGCCACCACTTTGTGGGCATCCGTGGCCCCTGGCCCTCACCCACCGACTCATGTCTCTGCCAGGTGCCGCCGGTGCTGGACGTGCAGGCTCTGCTGCAACAGGGGCTGCGGGCCCGCCGGGCAGTCCTCACAGTGCCCTGGCTGGTGGAGTTCCTCTCCCTCGCTGACCACATTGTCCCCCTGATGGACTATTACCGCCGCGTCTTCACGCTCCTGCTGCACCTACATCGGTGGGTAGAGAAAGGGGCTGTGGTGCCACAGCCAGAACCCACTCGGAGGGGCAGGCTCTGGTCCACAGAGAATGAACTTTCATTGGCCTTCTTCTGATTCTGTTGTGGCCTAGCAGTCCCTTTTAGGTCTGTTTTTGAGCACTACCTTCTCAATGGTAGCTTTCTTTTCCTCCGTTCCATTTCTTTCTTGGCACTAACTCAGGTCACACCCTCCATGTACCTTATAGGAGCTTGGTCCTGTCAAAGGAGAGTGAAGGGGAGATGTGTTTCCTGAACAAGCTGCTGCTGCTTGCGGTCCTAGGCTGGCTTTTCCAGGTTGGTGGAGGGGGAGGGTCCAGTTGGGAAAGTGACAGCTACTGCGGCTGGAGGTGGGGCGAGGGGGGCTATCCGAGACTGAAGGGTGGTTGAAGATGAGGTTCGGAAGAAATGGGAGTCACCATGGTTTGGGTGGGAGGTTACTTTGAGCTTGATGCCTAAATCCAGAAACATGAGTTAGGCAGGATGGTGTGACATGGCGTGTTAGAAGTGCCAATTGGAGCTTGCATTGCCCTATGACTTGCCAGATTCCAACAGTCCCTGAGCACTTGTTTTTTTTGGAAGAGGGTCAGTTGGATACCTTTGAAGTGAACACAGTAATCTCCGAACATGGCTTGGTAAGCGTTGGGGCCCAACCAGGGCCATGGAAATGTGAGGGGGAGAGGAGGGAGGTTGGGGCAGGGGGTGGCGCACTCTGAAAAGGCTCAGCAGGACACAGGCCAGGCTAGAGACTAAGACCTCACAGAAATCTGATGCTCCCATTTCTGGGCACACTGGGAAGGCCAGAAATCCCAGCTGCCTTCCCAGCTCTGGCCTTTCTCGCCCCCAGGACTGCATGCCCGTGGTGGACCAGCACCTGCTCTACACCTGCTGCCCCTATATCGGTGAGGACACGCATCTTCCCCTGCAGGGTCCTCTAACCTTGCCCTGTCCCTCATGAGTCTCCAAAAGGCACCCTATGGGCCTAATACATTCTCTTCTTAGGTGTTCCTCAGGGGCCTGAGCCTCATGGGAGGGTGGGGGCGGGTCTGGAACTAAGCACTTGGGCTTCCCCGATGCAGGAGAGCTTCGGAAACTGCTTGCTTCGTGGGTATCAGGCAGCAGTGGGCGGAGTGGGGGCTTTGTGAGGAAGATTACCCCCACCACCACAGCTGGACTGGGAACCCAGCCTCCCCGGACCACCCAGGGGCTGCAGGTAAGGGGCAGGGTGGAGCGAGCAGTAGGGTAGCCCAATCAGTCGAAAATGGGATCTCTTCACTGTACCCTCCTCACAGGCACAGCTCGCCCAAGCCTTTTTCCACAACCAGCCACCCTCCCTACGCAGGACGGTGGAGTTTGTGGCAGAGCGAATTGGTTCTAACTGTGTCAAACACATCAAGTGAGTGTGGGTTGAGGGGGTTGGCAGTGGAGGTATTGGGGCCCCAAGTATCATTCCCATCCCATTTTTCCCCTTTTGAAACTTTGCCAAACTGAGGAGTCATCTGGGAGAGGGAGGGTTGGTCAGGTGCTAAAACTGCTAACATTCTTTGAAGGAAGTTCTGAGCACACTTCCTTAAATCGGCAGCCTCTTTCTGACTCAACATTTTTAAATACTTCCAAACTTGGCTGTTCCTGCTACAGGGCCACACTGGTGGCAGACCTGGTGTGCCAGGCAGAGTCGCTTCTTCAAGAACAGCTGGTGACAGAGGGAAAGAAAGGGAGTGATCCAGCCCAGCTGTTGGAGATGCTGTGTTCCCAGCTCTGCCCCCATGGGGCCCAGGCACTGACCCAGGGGCGGGAGTAAGATCTGTTTGGACCCTCTCATCTCCATTCTCCTCTTAGATCTTATTTTTCTGACTCTTTTCCACACTCATTTACTTGTCCTCATTTTTCACTTTCCCCCCACCATCTCTATAGGCTCATAGCTTTGGTTTCAGGAATTTGGGGTCCCAAAGTTAAATTGGAAGCTGGTGGTTAGCTATCTCCTGCTTTCCAGCATGTGGGGTGGGGCTAGCTGGCCGATAAGAGTGTGCTTCCCCGAGACAGAGCTCCTGGCTCTGGTGCTTGGTGCTCTCGGGGCATTTCCTTCTGTGAACCAGGCTGAGAGGTCTGGACCTTACTCGCCTGCTCTGTTCTCCCTGCAGGTTCTGCCAAAGGAAGAGCCCTGGGGCCGTGCGGGCACTGCTTCCGGAGGAGACCCCAGCAGCCGTACGTAGGAAGCCTGGAGCTAGTGGGATGAAGGGTTGGGGGCAGGGAGGCGCCCTGTGTGTGCGAACATGTGTCTGCTAACTGGGATGGGGCAGCCCTGGACTTCAGAGCGTGTGTCACCCCCAGTCTGCTCCTGATTCTAGCGCTTCTGTGTCATAGGTGCTAAGCAGTGCAGAGAACATTGCTGTGGGGCTTGCAACAGAAAAAGCCTGTGCTTGGTTGTCAGCCAATATCACAGGTGAGGTGTGCAGGAAAGGGGGTGGCTGACTGAAACAGGCTATTTTGGGGTGATGGTCTCAGAGCCAGTTGGAAACAAGGAAGGGTACTGGTTAGCACGGTGGGCCAAAGTGTAGGGCTGTGGTGACACCTTGTCTGTTTTCCCTCTGACCGGCAGCGCTGATCAGAAGAGAGGTGAAAGCGGCAGTGAACCGAACGCTTCGAGCCCAGGGTCCTGAACCGGCTGCCCAGGGGGAGCGGAGGGGCTGCTCCCGTGCCTGTGAGCACCATGCTCCCCTCCCCTCCCACCTCATCTCCGAGATCAAAGTACACAGCTCCCCTATTCCCCTTCAGCTCCCCTCCTCCTCCCTGCTCTCCTCTTGGTCTCCTTCCTTTCCTACATCGACTCCAGTAGTCATGTGTAGCAGCTTTCTGTGTTGTCCAGCTAGTTCCTGTTTTGATACTGAATGGGATTAGGTAGGGCAGAGCTGAATCGAATGGTCTCCTAATTGTTCTCCAACATTATGTACTTCCGGTCACCTGAAAGTGGGGGGAAAAGGTGGCTGTGACAATTTTGACTGATTCTGTATTGCACAGATGGAAATGGGAGTTGGGGTAGTGAATGGCTGTCTCATGCAGGGGAGGTCTTTTGAGGGGGTGGTCACCCACTATTTGGATATCATTTCACAGAAATGTTCTAAGTGGGAAGTGGTGCTTGTTTAGTTAAGGCAGTAAGATGAGACTATGAATGCTCTTAATGTGATTTAAAAATTTCAAATTGTAGATCAGAGTTCAGCAGACAGCCCACATAAAATGGGCAGATGGAGTAGTTGGGACAAAGCGTATGGCCTGAAAACCTCGAACTACTGACTCCTTCGCCCTGGTGTAGAGTACTGGTGTGGGAGTACGGATTTGGCCTAGGGACTACTAAGGGATGACCAAAATTGGAAAGTGCAAGGGGTTGGGGGTGGGCAAGGGGGAGTGTAGAAGAAAAGGCTAAGCAGCCGTCAACTAGTGGCTTTCAACAGGCAATGGATTTCTGTACTGAAAGCTTGAGTAGAAAATATCAGGACGTGTGTCCAGTATGGTTACCCTGGATGCTTTCAGAACTCAGTGTACTCTGGGACTTGATAGGACTATCCCAAGACATCTCATGGCATTGTGACATCTCTCGAACCCTCTAGCAGCAGCCCTCCCTCAGCTTATCTGCTCCTATGTTCCCTCTGTTGTCCAGTTGGTTGGTTCTCCAGCTGTGCTGTCCTGCCCGAGCCCCAAGTCTAAGGGTACCTTGACCCAGTCACTTCACCCCCAGGGGCCATCTTCCTTCTGCCTGCACTGGTGGAGCCCTTCCCCAAGCCACATTCTCTGTGGTTTGCCAGCCCCAGCCTGGCATGAAGTCTCACTCTGCTCCTCTTTCTCTCTTCAGGATGTGCTTGCTCTGGCCGCTGGGCCCCGGGACCCCGAGGAGGGAGTTTCCCCTGAGTACCTGGAGCAGCTCCTAGGCCAGCTGGGCCAGATGCTTCAGTGCCGCCAGGTGAGTGTGGCCTGTGTGTTCTTGTCCTGAGAACCAGAGGCACTGGCCTGGGGCTGCTGCTCTGCGGGCCGAGCTGATGGCCAAGGTCTCACTGCTTTTCCCCCACAGTTCCTGTGCCCCCCTGCTGAGCAGCATCTGGCAAAGTGCTCTGTGGATTTAGCATCTCTCCTTGGTATGTCCTATCAAATCCCTCTTGCCAGCTCCCTGGCGTCTGGAGGGTTGGGTACAAGCAAGATTAGGAACACGGTGCCCTCTGATGCTCTTCCTCCCCCAGTCCCCTTAAAGCTTAGTTTTCCTTCCTTCCCACAGTGGCCGACCAAATTCCTGCGCTTGGGCCCCCCGCACAGCACCGGCTGGAGCGAGGGCAGGCGCGGAGGCTCCTGCACGTGCTGCTCTGCCTGTGGAAGGACGGCTTTCAGGTGCCCGTGCCCCTGCAGCTGCTGCTGAGCCCAAGAAACGTGGGGCTTCTGGCCGACACTCGGCCGAGGGAGGTGAGTGGTTAGGGACCGGCTGGCTTCTCAGCCCTCTGTGATCAGGCTTTCGTACCACTCACCCCCCCCCCCCAAATGGTAGGAATTTGTTTCCCTTACTCCCCCTTTTCTGCTAATGGTGCTCGTTTTCAGTTCCCTGACAAAGTGACCCCTCCAGGGAGCCCTCCCTCCAGCTCAGTGCTCTGCCCTTCAAATCCATCAGGGCCGCTGCGCCGTCCTCCAGCCCCTCACCACCTCCCCGTGTGTGTTGTAGTGGGACCTGCTGCTGTTCTTGCTCCGGGAGCTGGTAGAGAAAGGTCTGATGGGACGGACAGAGATAGAGGCCTGCCTGGGTAGCCTGCGTGAGGCCCGGTGGCCAGAGGTAAGGCGTCCTCAGGTGACCCTTTTATCCTGAAATGGGGTCTGGTGTTCTTAGAATCTTCCTCAAGTGTCTTCAGGACCATCTTGAAAGGGAGCAGTGGCTGTTCTGAGTCAGTGGGGGAAAGGAACTGGGAGGCCAGGTGCCCGGAGAGCAGTGTGGCAGAGGAAATTTTTCTCTTCAACTAGCATGTAATGTTAATGTGCACGTTGTTTCATATCGAATGCTGGGAAAAACACTACATGAATAGGAGTATCAAATAGGAATAACATTAAATGGAATGAACATTGTTAGGGATAAAGGAATAACATTAAATTCCATATTTGATGTGAAGTAACGTGCACAGTAAGTACTCAGTAGATGGCTCTGAGCCTCCCTTGCTGTAACTTGACACCTTGTCCTGCTAGTGCTCTGGGGTGCTCGAGTCCAGGAGTAGCAGGCACTTGGGAAAAAAAAAAAACCAGCCAGCTTGTCTATTCTCCAATAGCTAGTCCTTGGTCTTTGGAACTTTTAGTAGAAAGGATGAGCCACCCAGAGCCGACATTTGCCTTTTCTGGTTATTCCAGGACTTCTCTGAAGAATTAGAAACCCTGTTCAACCTATTTTTAGCTGAGCCCCACATGCTAGAACCTCAGCTAAGAGCTTGTGAGCTGGTGCAGCCAAACCGGGGGACTGTGCTGGCCCAGAGCTAAGACTGGGGAGTGGCCCTGCCTTGGGCATCTCAATAGAACCCTGGAACCCCGCCACAGGAGGCAGCTCCAGAGCCACCCAAGTGCCCACTGCTGACCCTCGCCAGCACGGGAGTAGCGGAGTCTGCAGCCCGGTTTCCTGCTCGTATGCGAAGGGAATGTGCTGCTACTGCAGGCACCACCCCAAGTCCTACAGGAAGGAGGAGGGTTTGCCCGACTTGGGATTGTGGTAGAAAGCCTACAGACCCCAGGCCTGGAACAGAAGAGTCGGCATCACTTGGATACTAAATGAAATGATGTGTGCGGGCTCCCGGCCCCACTTGCTGCTATCTCAGCATTTCTTAAAACTTTAAGAAATCATGACTGAGGCAAATGATTTCTGCTTACTGCGTAAGAAACGTGAAGAAAGTCGAAACATGAATCCTGGGAGTCCCCATTTTTGACCACCAGAAGCTGTCCTGCCATCTGCTTCAACGTGCACCACAGATGAGGTGGGGCTCACCAGACAGAAACCAGGATGCTCTGTGTCCCCTATTCAGCCAGTAACTCTTGACCCAGTTCCAATCCAAGGGTCGTGCACAGGAGAAAGAGCTTTTTAAAATAAACTGCTTTACTGGGGGTTTCATGTCCACTTATTTCCACATGACTTCCTGCAGAGGGCCACCAGGGCTCAGGTAGGCTGAGGTAGAGCTGCCCTAGTGATCTGGCACTTGGTGACACCTGCATGTCCCATTGTTAAGTCACCACCACACAGTGCTGACTTCGGTGCAACTCCCTTGCAGGGTTTAGGGCATAGTGTGAAATTTCTACTCACAAGATCCTGTATGCTTGTTTTGTCAGGGCTGTGTATTTGCTTTGGCCCAAGACAAAGAAGCATTTTCTGTCTGACCCATTGACTAAGAAAGCATCACCTTGATAGTCTACATTAAGTTCACTCCTGTAAAATTCATGGTTTTCTACTTTGGCAGTGTATAAAATCAGGCTCTGTTAGGGGAGAGGATACTCTGTGAACCCTGTGGCTTGCAAAATCTTACCTGCACATTTCTTGGGGGAAAGGTTTATAGCTGTCAAAGAGGTCACCAAGCCATGGAAAGATAAGATTCTCAGGGCCTTGACAACAGGAAAGCTGGTTACTCCCATGAAGTCCCATAAGCATAGCGACGTTTCTCAGTCCCCACAGCTTCTGCTCAGACTGTGCCTTTCCCATCCCATTACTCCTTCAACAACTTTGCATTACAACATTTTCAAATGATTTTCTTTGTCCTTTAAATCCATTTTATACTACAGCAAATTCTGGAAGTGCTGAATGCTGCTGAGAACCACAAGTTTTATCTTTCTGCACCATTAGGTGTGGTGGAAGAAAAGCACTGCCCCAGGAAACCGAGTTACTACAATGCTGCTTCTGAGGTAGGACAGGTAGACCAGCGGCAAGCGCCTGAAGCCCCAAGGATGCCAGGTAGAAGGACTAAGGGACTTAGCCACAACCTGGGCCTGGCTTAAAGCTCAGTTAAACTTAGCAGGTGCCCAGTTCAGGAAACTGCTGGCCTATGTGAAGCATGAAAGCCTAATTTAGGCAGGAAAATGACGGATGATGGAGAGAGCGAGTGGCCTAATTAGGTTACTTTCTATATATTTGCTCTCTACTAAATGTCTAAAATTGATTTTCAAAGTGTGGTCACCAGTCCAGCAGCCTCGGAATCACAAATAATGTGGGCCCCTAGGTAGACCTCCTGAATCAGAAACTTTGGAGGGGGGCCTGGCCCAGGACAGAACAAGTCCTTTGGGTGATTCTGATGCACAACCAAACCAAAACCACTTACCCAAGCCCAAATCTGACTTTGTCATCTTCATTTAGACCAGGTCACTGGGTTATCGTTAACACTTTGCATTTAGGTATAAAATCAGCCTCACATGATATTCTTCATATTGCTGACTTGCAGGCCCGGTGTGTGGCTTCTCTAGTTAGGACCATGGTTCTCTGGGATACCCATGTGGGCACATCACCACAGACTCAGAAAGCTCCCGAGGTGCACACCTGTTAAAGACCGTTAACTCACCAATGACGGCTATGGAATCTACCCTCCAATTCGGATCTGGCTATAGCCGGCCACAACTGGGGAAAAAATCTAGTAGTTAGGTATGTGCAAAGCAATGCCAAGCTCATGAGAAGCACTCAGTAAATACGTGTCAACTCTGTGGCTTAAAACTGGATTGATTATTATTGCCATCATAATCTCCAGGCTAAAATCTGCTGCACTCAAATGACACACTTGGGCTAGCCCAGGGACATCTTCACTAAATAAAAGTACATGTAGGATTTCTGACATTTTTCAGTCAATAGTAAGATTTATATGAAGCGATGCGAGTACATAAATAGGGTGTTAAATATATCGTGTCACCAAAAAACCAGAAAAATAAAAGTTTTAAAAAGCAATTAAAAATAACTTTCCATCAGTAATATATAAATAACAATCTGAGGTAAGAGGGAAACAATCCCTCCAACACTTTTAGAAAAATAAATTGCTGCGCTGCTATACAGAACTTTACCTTTTTTTCACATCTTCGTCCCCACATGGTTGCCCAATTCCATCGAAGATTCTAGGCACAACTGAAGCTGGAATTCTCTGACTATTTCCAGGCAATTATACAGAGTATTCAAAGCTCAAGTTTAGCCAGGTTAAGAGACAAGAAAACGTCCCACTCTCCATCCCACCCTAGACTAGGTGGGGCTATAGCAGCAATGTGGAATTCTTGAGAGACCACTTAAAAGCTAGGGCCAAGGCTCAGTGAGAAGAGGAAGAATGTAATGGAGCGTCTTCCTAACAAATCACTTAACCTCCATTTCACAGGACTACTTTTCATCTTTCTGAAATTCCTCGTCAGCATCCAATTTCTGACTGCCCCCACCAGGGATCCTCCTCAAAGAGCTAGGCCCACCCTGGCCCCAGGTCTGTACATCTTCCCTCCGCACAGTCCTCTCCCCTCCACTGCGCTAGAGTGATGCTGCTCACTATCCTGCAGGCAGAGACCCAAATGTCGTCTCCTGTGAGGGAAAGGAAGAGGGGAAAGCAAAAGTAATTAAGCGTTTTGTAAGTAATCAAAAAGGATAAATAATTCTGAATCAAGTGTTCTGGTTTGTGCAGCTGCTATTGTTTTTGTTTTTTTTTTAAACTGTTTTCTGTTTGGTCTTTTCTAACACTCCATCCCACACTGGAGCTGAATGCTGGGGGCAGATCCTGGGCAGTCTCGCCAGTGGCTGCTTGCTTCCCACGAGCCCGAGGGCTGAGCTGCGAGGCAGTGCTGTACTAGAGCTCTGCTGTCTCCCAGCTCTGCTGGCTTTGCCCAATTTCTCGTCAGCTTGCTGCCACTGGGTCCCAGAGACAGAAAATAAAGGTGAGAAATCAAAAAGGCGAGTTGAGCTTCATTCACTCTGGATGGCTCAGGCCCCTTGCTCTACAGAGGCGGCAGCCGTGGCCGAGTACTGACTGGGCTTGGCTGGCAACTTGGGGCTCAATGCTCTGCCCAGCTGCCACTGCAGGTCACTCTGGCTCTCCCTGCACTGGGTACAGAAAGTAACGAGGAGCTGCCGCAGCGTCTCTCTGGAGCATCCTGGGTCTGCTTCTCCACAGTACCTTCCTGACGGCGAGGTGCTAACTACCAAGGAAGGAAGCCAGTTTGGCTATGATCAGTGGCTGCTGTTTGATGAAGGAGCTTAGGAGCTGATGGGGAAAGCCTGGAGCGCCAAGTTCTACCTGAAATAAAGCAAAGGGGGGATATTTAAAGGTGCCAACAGGCCTGAGAGCGTGCCAGGGCACATGCCAGCCCAGCAGTCATTCCAAGCAGTCACCATGGGAAGGGCTTACAGGCCCACGTTCTGCTGTTCAGATCCAAGTAGCGACTCTACCCCCCACCAACAAAGGTCATATTGGGGAAGTGGGAATGGAGAGCTGAACAGAAAGTTCTCTCTGCTCCAGTGAGGCTGCTGCTCTGGTCTAACATCAACTCGTCTGTCACCTCAGGACACTGGGGGCCGCCAGAGGATGTGGGTGCTAAGCCCTGGTAACAGCTCCAGAGAAGGTGGGTCAGCTCTGACTCATTCCTTCCTCTGATTCGACTCTGCCTACTGTTGTCTCAAGACTCTCAGGCCACAGGCCTGGAAGCGTTAAGGAGAAAACTCCCAGGGGCTGAGGCTGGCAGCACGAGCGGGTCACCTGGGCCAAGTAGATGACTCTGGTGAGCTCCTTCCCTTCCACAGTGAGAGGCTGCAGGATCCAGGCGCTGGGCAGGATCTCCCCCCGGACCATCTCTCTGCTGGGTCTCGGCATGGACGTGTCATACACCGACTGAGCGGCCATGATAGACAGGTGTTCCTGGGGACAGAAACGTGAGTCCTGCCTGCATGATGTAAACTGAATGGGGACAGGCTCAGCCTGGGCAGTACTGCGGACAGCAGCGCTAGGGCAGCCTTCACCCCCCACCTCAACAACCTGCCACACTGACTCCCCCTCATGCACGGCCCCAGTTCTCCCATGATACCTGAACCCCAGCAAGGCACCCACCTCTTTGGCTTCCACGCAGACACAGCAGAAATCCCGTGGCTGTTTCAGTGCACACAGGGCAGTGTTGCACACCAAGTACACTGGGGGTCAGGGGTGGGGAGAGTTAAGAGGTGCGTGCTCAATCCTTCCTGTCCCAGAAGCCTCTCGCCCCCATCATTCTGCAACCTGACACCCAGCTGGACCAGGCCTGATAATCCTGCCCCTGCTGCCTCTGCCCCCTGGGCTCACCCAGGTTGATGCTGTTGGTCACCCGCTGATGGAGCCTCGCTGTCTGGATGGGCTTGTGGTACAGTGGCCACAGGGTGGGGTCGCTCACAGCTGCCCACACATGAGACAGTGGCTGGGACACGATGCCTGCGCCCAGGAAGCCATGCCGAGTGGAAGAAAACACCTTGTAGTAAAGCTGCACCTCCTGCTCCTCGCCCTGATAGCTGGGAGACACCAAGGATGAGGAAGAGGGTAAGGAAGAGGAGGTGAAAACTGGGTTCCAGAGTCACAGAGGAGTGGCTCAGGGTGAGGAACTGGAGGAAGCCAGGGCAGAGAAGGGAAAGAAGAGAAGGCAAGCAGAAAACAGGGTGAGGACAGGACGATGCAGAGGAACTTACTTCCAACCAGCTGCTGCCTGGCGACTGAAGAGGTTGTGCAGATTGTCTGAGCAAGCAGCCATGACCTGGGGGGACAGTGGCCACACCCACATTAGCAAGCACCACATAAGTCAGGCCCATGGCTTAGTGGCTGGGGCCAGCGTTTACGGACCGTCCCTGCCACCAAGACCGGAGTCACTGACAAAGCTCGCATTAGCCCCAGGCCCTTGTCCGCCTGCTCTTCTTCCCTCCTCTCTCCTCTCTCTTCCCTCCCAGCAGAGGAGCTGTGGGGACGAGCGCAGCGGTTACTCACATCAGCCATAGAGATGTCCACGATGTGCTTGGCCAGATCCTGGTAGGAGGAGGAGTAGGAGGTCCCCAAGCTGGACAGGCTGGATGGAGAGCAGCAGCAGCTGCCCAGGGAGGCTCTGCTGCCTGCAACGAGTAGGGGGAGGCGTGAGAGGCCTGCCCTCCAGGCTCCTGAGAGACAGTGACCCTGGGATCTGACAGCCTTCAGTCCCCACCCGACTCACTGTAGGTTAAGCTCTTCCAGGCAGACCCGGCCAGACTCAGATGACTGGGCCTCACTGCAGAACGACCCCGCACATCCCCGATCCAGGAGTCTCTGGAGTTGGGCAAGTTTGTGTCCCCCTGCAGAACAGAAGATGCTCAGAACCAGAGCAGAGGAAGACAGAAGAGGCCGAGGATCGGAAGCCAGTGCAGAATTCTCTCTTCTGCCCCTGATCTGCACCAGCAGTCTCCAGCGACATGCCTCAGTGAAAAGATCTCCCCCATTAGGATTACAGGAGGCCCCTGAGAAGTCAGCACAACAAAACCAATCCCTGGACAATCTTCTCTTGCCCTTCAAGCCTCAGGGTCAGAGGTTGATTGCAGTGGAGTTCTGACAGGCACCAGAACCACCAGGGGTCCAACAGAACCAAGCACAAGGACTCAGTTGGTGGGGGATCCTCTGTGCCACACTGAGGCAACACGAATGAGGCCATGGCCACAGTTGGGCTGAATGTGGGCAGCAAGCAGAGCCCCAGCAGCAGGTGGAAAGGGGAAGGGAAAGCGAGCAGTGGGGAGAGCTCGAGCCCCGCCCCCACGTACAGCAGCCAAGTCCAAGACCCTAATTTGGGACCAGATGGAAATGACCAGGCTCTGCAGGATCTAACAGGCACCCACCATCCTACCTCTATCATCAGTTCCTAACCTAGCGCCACTTAAACAAGGAGAGGTGAGTAAAGACGGTTCTCTCCACCTCTCCACCCCTCCACCCTCCCCTCTTGCTGCGACATCCAGGTAGTCTCCTCTGCTTCAGGCAGATCCCAGCTCCCAGATGGAGACCTTGTGCCACCTTCTCAGGGCCCTTTCATTACCCATCCGCTCTTTACTTGCTGCCTCTACCTCTCCTTCCCTGGATTCCTCCCCTCAGCTTTGAAGTATACACAAATTTCTCCCATCTTTAAAAATCTTCCTTAATGCACTGTCCTCTCCACTGCAGGCCTCTTCGCTCTCCTGCCATTCTCAGATAAGCTTCTTGAAACAACTGTCATCATTTGCCACCTCTCACTTCTGCCTCCATGCACCCACTCGAATTCTAGTGTTTGCCTCGGCAGACAGCATCAGCGGCTCCTCCACAGCATGCGCGTGGCTGGGTCTAGTGAGCGCCCATTCTACTGCGTCTCTCAGTGCTTCAGCTCAGCAGTTTCCCCAAGCTACTGGGCTTCCTACGCCCCAGTTGCTCCACTTTCCTTTGCTGGCTCATCTTCCTTCAGTATGAATTGATGCTTTGGGGTTCTTTTAAGACTCAGGCCTACCAACGCCCTCTTCTCACTCTATAATGCATTCATAGTGAACTCATCTCCCTGTGTGACAGATGACTTCCAAAAATAAACACCCACGAAATAATCAATATATACTTGTTAGACAAATATACTTTCATCTGAAAAAAAGAGAGTATGTCAAAGACCCATTTCACACATCATGCCAAAATAAATTCTTAATGTTTTGTGCCTCCAAAATACATGGGGTGGGGGGGTATATTACTTCTATAAGAAAATGTAAATCGAAAAAAAAAAATCTCACAGTAGGGAAATGCCTTTCTAAACAGAATGTAAAATATAATAGTCATGAAAGAAAAAAAAGACAATAAAAACTTAAAATTTTCCATATAGCAATAAATAACAGATGAAATAAAAACACAACTAGGGGAAAAAAATCTCAAATGACAAAAGGATAGTTTTTTTATATAAAGAAGGGCCTCCCTGGTGGCGCAGTGGTTAAGGGCTGCACTGTGGAGCTGACGTGAGTTCGACGCCCAGCAGGGGAGATTCCCATATGGCACAGCAGACCTCTCCTGCCTCACCCACTGCTCACCTCAGCAGTGTATTTCAGTAGATCTGCCTGTTCTGCTCCCCACTCTGTCTCTGGTGAACCCCCACGCCTCTGGCCTGTACCTCAGCTTGTATGCATAAATAAATAAATCTTTTTTTTTTAAAAAAAGGGGGGCCTCCAAAAACAAAAGCTAGAGAAATACACAAATCTCTGTCAATCAGAGCACAAACACCAAAGGGTTCTTAGATGTCTGAAAAGGCACAGGATCTAAGACCTAAGAAGAGAATTGAAAAACAAAAAAACTATAATGAAATACAATTTTACAATTATCAGACTGGCAAAGACTGAGGAAAGAATCCTTGATAATATTCTGTTAAGCAGAGAAGGTAAGTAGGCTCTGCCATATATTGTTATTTGAGAATGTAAGCAGTGTGCATACTTTGGAAATATTTATCACATATTTAAAATTAAAAATGCACATATCCTTGGACCTAGGAATCCCATTTCTAAGAGTTTAATCTACAGATAGAGATTCTTTCATTTAAGTATAAATTAGGCAATAAACATTTTTCAATGGACACTACAGAATACAGTTCCCATTAGTGTTTCTTGAAGAAATTACAAGAGGAAAATTACTATATAGAAAACAATGAACGGCAAAAAACTCAGAACATGCTGAATCATCTACCACAAGAACAACGCTATGAATGCAAACATTAAAAACAAAATAGAAATACTGTAACAAAGGGAGAATAGAGGAAAGGAGAGAAAGTGGAAATACATTCAATTTCTCATATTTTATAGCCTGGATGAAAAGAACTCTGCTAAATGAAGTAATAAAAAGTATTTAAAGGGGTCTCCCTGGTGGTGCAGGCGTTAAAGTCTCAGCCTATGAAGCTATCAGCAGCCAGTGCAGCCTGAGTTCAATACCACGGCCAGCCAGCATCCCACATGGCACAGCAGACCTCTCCTGTCTCACCCGCTGCTCCCCTCAGCAGTGTATTTCAGTCAGTCTGCCTGTTCTGCTCCCCACTCTGTCTCTGTTGAATGTCTCACCTCTGGCCTACACCCCAGTTCTTCTACACCAAAAATAAATAAAAGAATAAAAAATAATACTGTGGACAACCAACAAATTAGGTAACTTTGATAAAGCAGACAAATTTCCATTAAGACAAACTACCAAAACTGTGAAGAAGAAACAGAAGATCTAAATACACTCTGAATGATCCCCTGCCCTGGGCTCATGGGTGAGGCTATTGGTGACCCACTGAGGCAGCCTCACTGCCCACTGCCCAGATGGGCTGTGGTACACAGGCCACAGGAGGGGGATTCAAGCAGTGAGGATTAATGGACCTGGGGTTTCTTTCTGGGGCAATGAGAATATTCTAAAACTGATTTGTGGTGATGCATATGCAACCGCGACTATACAAAAGTCAATGCATTATTAACAACAAAAGAATAAATGCATTAAAGTTCTCAAAGGACCACAAGTCAAAGAACACAGGACCTAGTCTGAAAGAACTCCAGATAATGAAAGCTGGAACAACCTGAACAATAAAATTCATAATGATAATATTAAATTATAACCCAGAGAACAAAATACTTGTGTTCAAGCAAAATAATTGATTAAGATAAATGGAGAAAGGGATAACACTTCCTTAGAGAAAAACTCCAATTAATAAATGTAGAGGAAACGAGGAAAACACAAAATTGCCACTGAAATACCACAGCAATACATTTTTCAGGCAAGCTACACTAATGGTTGTTAAATTAGTGGGTGAAAGGCTATTTGCATAGTTTCGATGTATCTGTCTCAAGATGCTCATTACAAAGGGAAAAATAGTAACTTACAGTAGAGAGAGTCCAGACATCACTGTAACTTCAAGGTTAATACCCCCAGAATAAGCCACTGGCATTGTGTGCCCTCTGCAAGAATGCACTGAGGAATACTCATTGCATGGGGCACAACTATACAACGCTATTTGTTGTTCCTCTGAAATTCAAATTTCACTTTTGTCCTGTGTTTTTCTTTGCTTTATCTGGCAAGCCCAACAGAGAAGGGCACATTTTTTTTTCTGTGGTATTCTTATCCAAAGTGCCCAATGAAACTGTAACAAACACACATTCTACAAAAATGCTAATCATGAGACAAGGAAAGACTGAGAAATTATCAGGGAAAAGGAATTAACAAAAAATAAGAGTAAAAATAAGCAAATTAGAATCAAAGCTGACTCCATAAGGGGTGAAAACTCTAAAAACAAGGGGTTAGGCTAACTTCCTCTGGAAAGGGCTAGATAGTACTTAAGATTCTGTGACTCCCTGAAATAGTTGTAACTATTCAGCTCTGCCATTGCAGCATAAAAGCAACCACAGATAACATATAAATGAATGGGCAAGGCTGTGTTCTGGCAAAACTTTACAAAAACAGGCAGTTTGGTCCAATCTGGCCAAAGGACATAGTCTGTCTGTGTCCCTGATCTTAACAGACCACTTTCCATAAAAGAAACTTTTCAAAGAAAACAGTTTTGAAATCCCCCAAACTACCAGGTTTTGTCAGTTTCACATGATAATTACACAACTTTGAAAATATTAGGTAAATCTAAAAATGTTTTCATTTTTCTATTTCCCTCCCCCAGTCGCCTAAAGCTCCCTGACATGTTTAGGGTATATCTCATTGCTTGTATGTGTTCTTGCAAAAAAAAAACCCAAAAAACCTGTTTTGTGTATACACAGTTTTAATGTACACAAATAGCAATGTGTTAATCGCCATTCAGTTTGTGTTTTCATTTAGTGCATTGCCCTGGTAGCCACCTAATCTGCTGATTCTGACTCTTACACAGTATTCTGTGTGCACATCCATCATTATTACCTACCCATTCTCTCAGAGACGGGTTTTCAAACGGCCTCCACCTCTCTGCCATTTCAAATAACGCTTTAATACACAATTTCATGCATGATCCCTCATCAAATACGCTAGCATTGCTTTGTCATAGGAATGATAAAGTTTCCTATGTCCCAAAGTCCTGCCAATATCTGGCATCATTTGGCTAATTTCTGACAACTTAGTAAGGATAAAAATTCCACTACTTTTGCAACTGAACAAGAAAACTTCCTTTTTTTCCCTATAAAAGGAATATAACATTGATACCAAAATCTGAAATATACTGCCAAACCAAAACCCCTCATAAATATTGATACAAAATCCCAAATAAAATATTAGCAGACTTTAAATAATAATACAACATGAGCAGGGGCCTCCCCGGTGGCGCAGTGGTTAAGCGCTACGCTGTAGAGCTGTCGGCAGCGGCGACGCGAGTTCGATGCCTGGCCAGGGAGAATCCCACATGGCGTGACAGACCTCTCCTGCCTTGCCCGCTGCTCCACTCAGCAGTGTATTTCTGATCTGCCTGTTCTGCTACCCGCTCTGTCTCTGGTGAACCCTCTCGCCGCCCCACGCCTCTGGCCTGTACCCCAGCTTGTATGTATAAATAAAAAATAAATCTTTAAAAAAAAAAAAAACAACATGAGCATAAATATGTAATGTATTATAGCATTGATTTCAGGAATGCAGAAATGATTGTGTTAAACAAAAACCAATCAATCAATCATTTCAAAAGGACCATTTTGGATAATAATATGCTATAAAATAGGAATGTATGGATACGTACTTAGTGTTGCAAAAATGTGTCTATCTCAGTAGCCTATCTAGCTGAAAAATTAGTCATCCAGCTTAAATGGGAAAATACCAAGAGCATTTCCACCAAGGTCTGGGAATAGATAAGGATGTTCACTTTCATTACTATTATTTAATTTATGCTGGAGTATATGTATAGTATTGATAACTCAATTAGAAAAGATGAAGAAAATGGCACAAAAACTAGAAAGTTAAATGATCATTAAGGTGATATGGTTATATATCTGTAGAAATACACAGCAAGGCAATACAACATGTTAGCCACCGGACACAGTTATTGAGCATGTGAAGTGTGGCTAGTGTGAGACAGGAACAAAGATTTTAATTTGACTTAGCTACCTCCATTAGTGGCTACACTGTAAGTGCACATCTAGAAAATAGACCCCCCCCAAAAAACAGATACAAAATTAATAAACAGCTATCAATAGCATACAATGCATACAATGTATACAATAGCATATCAATGCATACAAGATAATAACCACATAGATGAGTAAAAGGAAAACATGTTACAACGGTTACCAAAAAAAAAAAAAAACAACAAAAAAAAATGGTGAAACACTTAGGAGTAAATCTGGAGACATATGAAGAGAACTTTAAAAACATAAGACATGAACCGCCTGTATTCTTAGGAAACTCCGTAAGATTAAATGTGATTTCTCCCTAAGATGATGCATAGATTTAACACTAAAATTACTAAGAAGTTTTGATAATTGAACTAAACAAGCTGATCCTAAATTTTATATTAAAAAGTAAACAAGAATGAATGCTCTGGAAAATCTCAGAAAAAGAAAAAATGGGTAGTAGAAAATAAGTCTTTGTTTAAGAAAAGTTGATATGCTAAGGTGGTGAGGCAAAGATGATCTAAAGAAACTAACAAGCATTATAGGCACAACTGGGTAGCCATCTCTGGAAAGAAAAAAATGGATCCACACCATACACACACCCACACACACATATAAAATATGCATGTAACACATTGTTATATATAATGTTACATATTACATACATATATATATATAAAATAATCCAAATGAAGCAATGACCTAAATATGAAAAGTTGTAGAAGAAACCATGGGAGAAATGATAACTTTGGAATGGAGACTATGTTTCTATTTATGATTTAGATCACAGACATTATAACAAAAGTGATAAATAAAACTTTCCAAATGGCCCCAAACACAAGAAGCAAAATAAAGAGAGAATGAAGAACTGGGTAAAAATGCATGTAATTCATATGAGGAAAAGGGATATCTTACTAATAAATAAAGAACTCCCGGAAATTGCTAAGAAAAAAATAGAGAGAGCAGCAAAAAATATGAACAGATGGCGTCGCAAAAAGTCCAAATAATTAATAACATGTTGGTGAGCGTGTGGGAGAAAGAGAGACTCTCACAGTATTTGGTAGGAGGTTAAATTATTACATCTGTGAGGGAAAACCTGTCAATACCTTTTGAGCTTTTGAATGCATAGTCTTTGTACAACTACACTTCTGGTAATTTAGCCCGCAGACAGATCTGCGCACGTGTGAAATGACACAGACACAGTCCTTCACTGCAGTGTTGTTTATAACAGCAGAAGACTGAAAGCAGCCCGAGGTGGAGGCCTGCTCAAATAAGGCGCGGTGCAGCTCCAAAGGAACGCGATGCAGCGATGAGAAAAAAAAAAATTCTTTACATTCTCATGTAGAAAGAGCTCCAAGATATACTGAGTGGAAAAAACCAGAAGGTACAGAACAGCGGCATATATGACTTATTTTGTATGCAAAAAGGCACTCTAGGATTCCCCTCAGAAATCACCACTGTTTTCCTTGTGTAGGTTGAGATAGAAGGGCTAGACGGAGAAGGGACAGGGATGGGTATTTCGCTAAACATGTATTTGCTTTTTCTATTGTATGACCATATGAATGACCTATATTAAACATCACATTTTAAAATATGCAATAAAAAAGGTGGAAAAGCATACTGTTTAGTCTCCATGTATTAGAAGTTTTTCTAGTTTTCTTTTTGTGGTTGATTTCTAGTTTGATACAAGTGGTCAGAGAAAATACTT
The DNA here is from genome assembly GCA_004024925.1 of Scalopus aquaticus. Lineage (NCBI taxonomy): Eukaryota > Metazoa > Chordata > Mammalia > Eulipotyphla > Talpidae > Scalopus > Scalopus aquaticus. The sequence goes on from PVIJ01000895.1 coordinate 122,124, forward strand.
GATATGATTTTGGAAGAGGAACAGTAAGGAGCAACCTCCAAGTCAGTGGGTCAGGCTCGTCGCCGACTTGATGATGGTGGAGTTTTTCTAACTCTATCCCTTGAGCGGGGGTTGGTGGGTAAAAGAGGCGGAGCTGGGGTTTTTAGCAGTTAAACCACTGATGAGGAGGGATGTCTGTTGCCGCATGTAGGTTCGGCTTGGGCCTTGGTCTCTGCTTAAAGGATGCTATGTGGGGTAGGACAGATGGCATGCGGCCACGTGCCTGTCGGTGAATATTCTCGCTCTCTTCTTTGTTATTTCTCACTATGTGTCTGCTTTTGTCTTATGTTCTTAAGAGTGTGGGTAGGACCCACCAAGTGGGTCAATTCTTCAGTTGCTCAAGTCAAGAGTATTGTTTCAACTCTTCCCCCTCCCTCTTGCACCCCTCCGAGTCCTCTAGTAGTTCCCAAGTCCTGTGATCTCCACTGCTCCGCCACTGTTCACCTTCCCTGACAGTGACCTACACCAAGCAACCCACACCCCTCCCTCAGCTGTACCAGGGTCATCTCGACTCAGTGTCACCGATGCCCCCTTCTCTTGTGATTTCATCATTCTACTCCCCTGCATAAAAGCTTGTCAGCAGCTTTTGGGAAGTAACATAATCAAATTGGGAAGCATCCAGGATTCTCAAACTAGTCAAATCATGCTGCCTTTTCTCCTCCTTCACATCATTATCCCATCTCACGTTTCCCATTTCAGCAACATCAGGCTTCTTTTTCCTCTCAAACTCCTCCTCCTCTTACCTCACCTGCTGGGCTCTCTGTCTGGAAGACTATTCCCCCACTCCCCCCACCCCCAACATCTCTCCCTACACATCCACACTGTTTTCCCTAAGGTCAAATCCCCTGCTTTATGCTGGCTCAACACACCTTCTTCATAGAACTTATTACAACAATAATTAAACAATGATAAAATAAGTTGCTTAATATCTATCCATCTAATAGCATAAGGACAAGAATATCTTTGCTCACTGCTGCATCCCCAGTGCAGAAAACAGTGTACACAAAATAAATATTTGTTGAAAGAATGGAGGCGAGGAGAGGTCATAACCAGGGGAGACCCAAGACAATCACACATGAAAACAGGTCCCGTCAGCAGTGGCCTCCAGGAAGCAGAGCTTCCAGCCTAAACTCTTGCCCCAAGGGTCCTAGCTGTCCACCCCTCCCCCAGCATCTGCCTACTCACCACACCATCTGGGGACTGGAGCTGGCCTGGCAAGGCAGGGTTGCTATTATAGCCGGAGGTGACGCCAGAAGACAGGCTTCCGTTGGAGCTGGCGCAGACAGAGCTGGAGGTGGCTAGGGTGTGCAGTTTTTCCTCTTCCTGGGAAGGACAGAGAACTGTCAACCAGCTCCTGGTACATCCTCACTACCCATGCCACCAACCACCCTGGCAAACTACCCCTCCTCACCTCCCCAGCTCCCAGTGCCCCCTGCCTCGGCCTCACACCTCCCCAGCCTCTACCCCAACTAAACCCCAAAGCTGCCTCCTCCCAGACTCCAGCCCAAGAGGAGCTGGTCTAATGGAGGTGACATGGAAAGAGACAGTGAGCACAACTCTGAACTGGCACTAGAGTCCGATGCCTTCCTCCCAATGCTACATCCCGAGACTCAGAGGCAGCCCCAGCAAGGCTAGCCCAGACAGGTCTGCCCCAGGCTCCAGGGCACCCTCAGGCCAGAGGCTGGTCCCATTCCCCACCCTCAGCAGCTGGGAGACGATCTGCTGGCGGATTCTCAGCTTCTCCTGTTCAGTCCGTTCCCGCAGGCGGGCCCTGGCCTGGGCAATCTCCACCTTGGCTTCCTCACGAGCCCGCTGGTAGTCTTGCAGCATCAGTTCAATGTCAGAGGGCAGGTGAGAAGACCTTGGTGCCGATCCTGGGCTCCTAGGGAAGACCACAGGTGGAGACCCAGGATGGTGGGTGGGTGCCCTGGCCTATTCCCCCCAGCTCAGCACCACCTTCCCGAGCCCATCTTCCCTGTGGCCACAAGGCCATAAAGCTTGGTTTTACACCCCATTCTGGGCTCAGGACCACAGTCTTACATGCATGCCATGGTCACCCTGTCTCCTCCCATGGCTTCTCCCTGCCTCCCACCCCAGCTCCTCCACCCCGCATCCTCCTCCTCCCATCTGCCCGGGTTCCCAGTCACTTTCTCGGGGCCATAGGCCTGTAGGACCAATTCCTGGAATCCCTTCCATAAAAGAAAGCCACAGCCTCCACTCTCCAGGACACTAAGCCCAGGCCCTGCTCCCCAAAACCCTCACACACAGAGCCAGCACCCGCAGGGACCTGAGTCCACCCGTACCTGGTGGTTTCCACAACATCCTTCCTCAGTTGTTGTAGGTATTCTCGGCGCCTGCTGGGTAAGTCAAGTTCCCGGGTGAGGAGATCGCTGTCAGGCAGGGGGCTCAGATGCTTCTGGGGGCTGAGGCTTCGAGTCCGCCGGAAGTTCTGTAGCCGCTCAGCCCGCGCTTTCCGAAGAGTCCCAATGATTTGTTTTTGCCTGAGATAAAATGTCATTGATACACAGAAGCTGGGCCCCAAAGCCCTTCTCCATCCTAAGATCTGATGCCTGGAAGATCCCAGAGCTGAGAAAGGGGAGCGGGAACAGCCAGCTTCCCGCCTTCTCTGGTTCTCCTTCCCCTCCGCCCACCCCAACGCCCCCCACTCTGGGCTGGGGGGCCCTTACCGGGCAGAGAGCTCCTCCCGGGTAGACAGCACAGGCTCGTCAGCAGCAAACGCCTCTCCGGTCCCACTCTGCAGCACCTGCAGCATGGCGTCTGCCTCCCCGAAGCCGTGGTGCAGTTTTGCTTCTGTGAGTTCTGTGCTGAGTGAGTTCTGGGCCCCAACTTGCAGGGGGATCTTCTCCCCCTGGGACCACTCAGGATCCAGGCCCTGATTGTCAGGCAGTTGTGGAGGCTTTGATCCTCCTTGTTCTCCAGAACTGAGATCACACCTGGTTCCCAGCAAGTCCCTCACAACCAGCCCCCCAGGAGAGTCATCCCGAACCCCACACCAATTACTAAATTTGTTATGCACTGGAAGGTCCCTCAGGCTGTGGTGCTGGGGCTCAGGGGCCATGCATGCCTGCGAACCAGAGTGCAGCAGCCCCTCAGGCTGGCAGCCCTCAGGTGTGTCTAAAGTGGGTGCCTGGGACCCCACAGTATCAGTCAGTTCAGAGACAGGGCAGGGGCTGAGGTGGTGGGGGCCTCCCCACGAAGAGGAAATGTCCAGAGTGCGTGGTGGCTCCACTGGAGAAGTCTCACTCCCATTTTCTGTCCGGTTTGGCCATTGACTCGGCCCCCTACTGTCCAGTTGACCACACTCAGGGAAAGCCATGTCCTCGGGCACAAAGCCGTCGGACAGCCTCAGACTCCTGCTCCTCGGCGGCGGAGGTGGCAGTGTGCTTGGGACGCAGGTGGCAGTCCTGGACTGAAGCTGCTCAGGGAGCTGATCTAAGAATCGAACTTGGAGCTTGGGGCTCTGCTCTGGGCTGTCTGAGGAGGAAGGCCCCTCAAGGAAGGGCCTGCTATCACTCCTTTCTAAGGGACTTTTGCCTTCTCCATGGAGAGCCTCCGCTTTCTGGGAGCCACCTGACCCATTCATAGTTTGATAATAGTCATCCATTGGTGGTCTGGGGGGATCCGGGGGAAGGTCTGGGTTGGAAACAAACTTCTGGAAGCATTCAAGAGCATGAGCTGAGGGGGGTGAGAGAGACAAAGAGCTGGGAGGGAGCCCGGTCCCTTGGGTACTGGCAATAAGTGTGAGGATTGGGGAGGAGGCCCTGTCCACCAACAAGGCACTCATGGGGCCCAGCTCCTTCTGGACCCCAGGCCCCCTGGTAGACTCCACATTGCTGGGGCAGAGTCCAGGGGAATGAGAGTTGGGGCTGCTGACAGCCAGGTGGGAAGGTTCCTCTGGCTGGGAGCTGGGAGGCAGGGAGAAATCAGGAGAAGCCTGGGGGCTCACAGAAGGGGTGTTCTGCCCAAAGGGGGCTTTCTGAAATCCCAAGTGGGATAAGGATACTGGCGGGCTCTGGGACATGCAGTGGGGGCTTGCTTTCTGAAGATCTGGGAGCCCTGCCATGATCCACACTGTTTCCTCTGCTTCTCTCTTCTGAAGAGTCTCTGGGACATGTTCCTTTTCTTGCCAGCCTGGGCTGGAGACATCTGAGCCCAGCACTTTCAGGACCACGTTGACTTGAGGAGGGTCGGCCTCCGGGGTCAGGACGGTCTGGATGCCCTCATCCATGGTGGTCTGAGTACAACCATCCATCATAAGGGTAGGGGGTGCCCCATCAGGGGTCTCCCTCTTAGTCTTCAGCTCCTTTTTGGTCACACTGGGCTGGGAGAGACTCCCAAGCAGCTCCGATGTGCTCTGCAGGAGCTGTGAGAGGTGCACAGACAGGTGGCGCATGCTGGTCCAAGAGGCCAGGTCGGAGGCTGGCACCTCGCCAGCTTCCAGCTGAGCAGAGACATCGCTGTAGCTCCAGTGCAGGCTGCAGCCCAGCGTCTGCGTGCCCTGCTCCGAGGTGTTTATCCCGGCCTGGCCCACGGGGCTGCCCGCCTCTGCTGGATACAGCAGCACAATCTCATCCACTGGCCCCGCAGCGCTTTCTTCAGCCAAGGGGGGCTCACTTCCCAGACAGTCTGTTCCATTAGGGGGGCCGAGGAACTGGACCCTCTTGTCAGGACCCTTACTAGGAGCTGCTCCTCTGGGGCCAGGTAGGACACAAGGGTTCCCCAAGGCCAGCGAGGAACCCCATGCTTCCCTGGACTCCCGTGAACTTTGGGCATTTTCAGTGCTGCTGCATGTGCTCGACAGGCCCCGGGCGTTGGCAAAGGTGCTGAGGTGGGAGTAGAATGGGGAGTTCTGCTCTTCTAAGCCCCGGTCCATGCTGGCGCACCGGGCCACCTTCAGTGGGCTGGTGCCCTGGGGCGCCTGGCCACACGAGACATCGGCCGCACTGCCGAGCACATGCTGCTTCCAGCCGATGCGCGCAGGCTCCTCTGGGCGCCTGTGCAGTACGTAGGGATTGATATCACTGGAGCCAAAGTGCAACATTCCTTTTTCCACCTTGGAGTGCCCCTTCTCCGGCCTGTTCTGGCCATCCATTCTCTCTGGCTTTCCCTGCTGCATCTGTTCCAGAGAAATCTGGGTCATGAAATCGGGAGTTGGCATGCAAGAGAGAGTAGATGAAGTTGGGTAAGGAGGGCTGGCAGGTTGCCTGTCATCAGCGGTGCTATTGTCCACGTCAGATGAGGCTTTCCGATCGCGACCCTCAGCTTCCACACATGTTCTCACTGCTGACTTGCCTGAGCAACAGTCCCTGGGATGCAGTGGCCACAATCTCTCAGGCTCATGTTTCTCCTCCTCTGTTGGAGAAGGAGGCTCCACACTCAAGTTCAGTTCCTGAAGAGACCGGGAGGAGCTGACCACGGAGAACTGTGGTCTGGGAGAGGACTTGAGGTATTTGGGATCAGCAGGGATGGCGATCACAGGAAGCGACTGCCTGTGGTCCCTGCCAGGGGGCTGGCCAAGGCTCTGGGGAGCAAACTGTGGCCCCCTAGTTTGCTCAAAGGGCACAGAGGCCAAGTCTCCTACGCCTGATAAGAATGTCTTGGACACAGGGGGCTTGGCTGTAGCTGCCGACCCTCTGCCCACATCTCTAATCTGAGAGTTGCTGAAACCATCTTTATCACCTTCATCAGAAGATGGGGGACTCCTGTCTTGGGCAACATCGACTGAAGCCTGGTCTCTCTGCTGTTCTTCCTCCTCCCAGGGACTATCAACCTGAGGCCCAGGGATGTATTTTAACTGTTCAACCAAGTTACTTTGGGGTTCCAAGCCACTGAGGCCCCTGAACTTGGTGTAAAGTTGTGGCTTTTCTAGAAGGTACCTGATAGCGTTTTCTAAATATTCATAGTATGGTTCTGCCACTGGCTCACGCACAAGAGACTCTTCACTGGAACTAAGTGTGTGTGGTTTCCCACTCGCTACAGGTGGTTCTGGCTCAGTTTGAGATAACTGGATATTCCTGCCATCTAGGAAACTGCCCCGGAACTTTGTCAGTGGCTCAAAGCACCTGCCTGCAGAGAAAGGGGCAGCCTCAAACTCTGTATTGACGGTGATCTCAGAAACCTTTTGCTCAAGACCTCCTCCTGACCTTGAGCTTCCACCAGCAACTGAGTGGCTGAGGCCACTTGTTCTCACACCAGGGGCAAAAAGTGAGCTGTAGCCTTGAGCCTGAGATTGGACTGAACCATTAGCAGAGGGTTCCAGAATGCTGCTATCTGCTGATCCAAATTCCGCACTGAGGCCCTTGGGCTCAAGACCATGTGCCAAGATGATGCCAGGTTCCCTGGAATTGCTCTCTCCCCTATCATCCATTCCAGAAGCCCTGGAAGGCATAATGCAGGATAGGCGGGAAGTATGTGGGGCTGCCTTGGAAATTCCCTTCCCTGGGTCACTGTCTCTACAATCCAGTGAAGTGGAAGAAGGAGAGGGACAGGCATGAGAAGCAGTGGATTGAGGACTGCCTGGTTGTTGACAAGGAAGAGTTCTGCCATCTCCTTGGCCTCTAGATGGGCTGAGAGTCCTGCCGCCTTCACTGTTCCCTGAGCAGGCAACACAATCTAGAGTTTCTTCTGGGCATCTGGAGGGGGGATCCTCCCTAACTCCCCCAGGATCGGGACTAGGTCCTTGATCTAGCAATGGCGTTGACCTGGGATGTTTGCTGCCAGGCCCGCAGGCTTTTGCCAGCCCAGAGCCAACACTCCCCTTCCACTTCACATAGGGTGGTGAGGGAGCCTCTAGTTCCATCCTTTTCAGGGCTCCAGACAGGGCAGTATCTTGTTTAGAGCTTGTTTTCTCTTCTAAGTTGGCAGAGGCCTCAAGACACTGGACCTGGTCTTGGTTAGGTCTTGAGAGATTTGCAGAATTCTCCTCATGGGTCACAACTGGACTTTCAAGATAGTTTGTTTTTCCTCTCTGTGTAGTTAAGAAGTTACCTGGTAAACTTCTTCCACATGTGGTTTCTAGAATTCTGGGTGCTTGGTATGCTTGGCGGCTTTCCTGACTGCCAGGGGACTCTGCCGTCTCCCACAGAGCTAACGGGCCATGTCCATGTGGCATCACCACAGGCTCAACAGATGGGGCCTGAGAAGACATGCCAGCCACTGCTTTCTCTGGTACTACCCTCCTGTGCTCTTCTACAGCTGCTGCTGAAGGAAGACTATCTGAGCCCAAAGGAGCAGCAGGGTAAGATGCTCTGCTTGCTGCTTTGTTTTTCTCTTTGGTTTCTGAAAAGCTATATTGACATGTGAACTGTTCACTTGTACCCAGGAAATACCCCAGTTCTCCAGTACGATGGCTTTTGCCTAGAGCAGGGGCAGCATGGGAGGAAGCCCGTGCGGGATGCCAGTGCACGGTGTTAGCTTCAGTGTGGGGCAGAGCTTGGAAACTCTCTGCAGAGAGAGGTGTGACCTGAAGGATTTTCCAGTCATCAGTTGACAGATGTCCTGGTTCAGCAGGGAGAGATGTCACGTGAAATCCTTCTGCGTCACCCTCACTCCTGATCCTGTGTGACACTGACTGGTTCACTTGTGAACTGTGAGGCCTGCCAGGGGCCTCTGAAGAACATTCAGGTTCTAACAATGTCTCATAGTAAGGAAGGACTGGGTCCCCAGCCACAGCATCCTGAAGCTGCTTTTCTTGGGCCTTTGCCTGCCTGGTCTCCTCCAACACAGCCGGGCCTGTGCATGTCTGATAAGCAGGGGGCTCTGGGTTAGGTACACCTGGCAGGGACATGGCTGCCGAGAAAGCACCACTGGTAGGATTGAAGTCCTCGGCCTCCTTCTCTGCCTTCTGCTGCACCTCCCTGCTTTGGTTACCCTCCTCTGAGGGGCAGCTGGCCTGTGTTTCAAGACGATGAGAGACCCTGGTCAGGAAGCTGATTTTCTTGGTCTTTCTTTGTGCAGCTGCCTCAGCTTCCGAAGCAGAACACACCCTGGACTCCACACCCATTGAGCTGCTTCTGAGGTTCGCTCCTTGGGCTTCGGGGCTAGTGCTTGCTGACCTCCAGCCCTTTGCCTCCCGGGGAGGAGTCTCTAGTACACTCAACTGGCCGTGAGAGCCCACTGCTGTGGGGATTGCAGAATCACAGCAAGCAGAGTGTGCCACGGAGCCGCCGCCGCTGACCTCTCCCTGCGGGCCTTGGCTTCCAATTGCTCCTCCCTGGTCCTGACGCCCTGCACCAGTTACCAAGGGGCTGTTTAGAATTTTCAATATCATGGGATCCAGCATACAGTCCACTGAAGAGATTCTCATATGATCAGGTGCATGAAGATAGCTTCTTGGAAGTCTTGGAGAACTCAAGGGCAAGGCACTGCTCAGGTCTTGGTGAGCAGTCACAGAAGAGTCTGGCTGGCTGGACAACGGGTCAGTCTCCGGGATGAAAGGTGTGCCTATTCCAAGCTGGCTTTGACTGCCAAGATTCTGAGTGGATGAGGCCATTTTGCTTTCCTTCTGTGGGCTCCCCGCTCTCTGCACAGTCATTTCAACTCTGCCTTGAACTGTTGGCTCCGCTTGCTCAGACCTGATTACGTGTTCGGCTGCTTGGCGTTCCCGAAAACTTTCTGCCATTTCCAATTCCTCAGGACTTCCCAAGCCATAAGGCTGCCCCTTGGGGATTGCTGATGCATTTGGCAACTCATCTTCCTTTTCAGAAGAGCTCTCAGGCCAGGGCTGTGCTGGTGGAGCTTGAGCCAATGCTTTCATTCTCCTTGGCTTACGAGAAGTGCTGTTGGACTCTCTGCGAGCTGTGCGGGTCCCTAGGTGATCACCGGTGTCCCCGCCGGGACTGTCTGACACAGCTGGCTGGCTGTGCTCTCTCACAAACGCAACTTCGTCGACACATTCCCTTGACTTGCTGGAGCCTGGGACCATTTTCTGGACCTGGGAATCTTCTTCAATGCTACCGTTAAGTTCCATTTCACCAGCATCACTGGCCCTGAAGGTAACACCAGCGGTCTGTTTTGGAGCATATGGTTGATCCCTGAAGGACAAATGGTTTCTAGAACTGCCTGGCAGCAGGACAAGGTCAGCCATCTCCTGGTCCTGGAACATTAATTCCTTACTGAATCTGGACATGTGGGAAGCACACAGCTGCTTATTCTGCTTGGATTCAATTTCCAGGATGTCATTTTCTAGCCGCATCACACTCCTAATTAACCTAGCCATTTCATCACTCTTGACTCTAATATTCTGTTTCTGTCTAGAAGACTCTTCTTTGGGACTAAATGTTTCTTGAGATTTTCGAGGGCCTTTGTACTCACTAGTGCAAAATTCTGAGCCACCGTTGGGATGGACAGCTTTTCCAAGAAGCCCAGTTTCATTCTTCCCTTTACCTTTGTGAGTTGGACTCTCCTGGGCCATTGTCTCTGGGCTGCTTACTCTATGATGTACTGACCTGGGCATCAAAGAAACAGCCATTTCCCCTAGCTTGTCATGGCCTAAATTAGCTGACTTAGAGATGAAATCAGGCCTGGTCCCAGAAGGTAACTGTTTGTTCATATCAAAGGCCTGGTTGTGTCTCAGCACTGTATCTGGATCCTGCTCTTCTTCCTCGCCTGTCTCAGACTCACAAAGAGAGAGAGGCTTCCTAGATCCAGGGCTTTCTGAGGAAACATTGCAAGGGGACTGCATGGCGGCCTTTTCTCCCTCCTTGACTGCGGGAAGCCTGTGTTTATTTAAAATCCCAACTTGATTTTCAAATTCACATACTTCTGTGCTGGTAGATGGGATAATATGCCTATTCTGAGCAACGAGAAAATGAAAGGAATTATGGCTTTCTTCTTTAACATTTCCAGAACATTTCCCCTTTTCTCTGCTAACTTCCTTGGCATTTGGATCAACTGGCCCCTCTGTTGTGACCTGTTGTGATGAGGCCCTCCTGGGATCCTGGTTTTCTAAGAGCACTGGGAAATTATTCTTCAAATAAGCATCTTGGAGGAGCTGACAGTCATGACCAAAGCCCCAGGCTTCCCTGGGGGGTGGGGAGGGCACTCTGTCGTCTCTGCAAGCCGGGATCTCTAAGGCAGTTTCTGTGAGGGCATCCCGGCTTTTGGTCACATAGAATGTTTCCAAGGGAGGTGGCTGCAGGGAAGATGGGACTGGATTCCAGGGCGCTGAGTGGAGGTACAGCGCTGGATCCGACGGCAAGTCAAAAGCAACATCCGTATGTCCTCCCATCGCTTCCTTGGAGCTCTCCTGGTAGTCTGCCTTCTCTTCCTTCAGGGGCTGGAGGCTGTTGTGGCTTAACGGCCCAGGCTGGCCCGCATGATCCTTCCTGAGAGGAGCCCAGTCTTGGGGCCAGCGGCTGTCTTCAGCGCCAGCGCCAGAGTTCTCCGGGGAAAAACATTCATCAGAAGGAGTCGCTGGTTCAGGTTTCCGGCTTCCCTGAGAACACTCCTCCAAGTTCTTTTGGACTTCACATGCCTCTGTCATGGGATTTACTGTCTTCTCTGCTACAAAGTGTGCACTTGTAGCTCCAGAAGCCAATGATTCTACGTCTGCTGAGTAATTCCCACAGTAACTCACCTCTTTCTCACTAGTTGTAAAGAAATCTATGGTACTTTCTAACTCGACACTCAAACTGTCCTGTTCTTTCTCGGCTCTTAAACGCCTAATTTTGGATAGATGGATAGGAGAGTTGAAATCCAGACTGTTGGCTATCCCAGACAGTAGAGCGTCTTCTCCTTTGCTGGAAGATTGAGTCAGGGAACTTGAGTCCTCCTCATGGGAGGAGAAAGCTGGCCTGGGCTCTCCTTCAGCCTCCAGGACAGGGTGAGACAGTTCAAGGAGGTATTTTTGCCGAAGCAGAGCCCAGTCCCTTTCACAAGCTCTGCCTACATGAGTAAATGAGGTGGCAGAAGCAGCCAATACGCTTAACACACTAGAGTTGTTGGATGCCTCAGAGTTGCCCTGCTGGGCCATGTCACAGATGCCCCTGGCCTGAAAGGTGCCATCAGCCTCTGGCTGAAGGAGCCTGTGGGACCGACAGAGTGACAACCTGGACGTATCAGAAGCAGGCGCTGTGTAAACACCTCTCATACACCAGGGCAGCTCAGCACCGCCCTGGGATCGTTTAGAGCTAGGGGACGGGCCTGCTTCTACACCTGAAGGCTTTAGTTCTTCCATATTTAGCCAGTATCCAGGTCTCTCCCAACCAGAGTGCTGAAATTCCTGCACAGCAGGACTTAGACATAAAGAATCCACTATTTCTGGAGGACTACTAGGGTTGATCTTGGAGGCACAGGAAAACCAGGAATCCATGGACACCAGAGGGCTCCCTCTTGAAAACTGTACGGCACGGAGACTGTTGGCCTGTTCAAAGTTTTCCTCCACCTCCGACTCAGGCTGCTCACAGCAGAACTGGGGCGCAAGGTAAAAGGAACTGCTCCTTGGCAGGGTGGCTTCTAGCTTAGCTCCTGCTCCGTGGCTGATGGGGCCACACCTGTATACTGCCTCCTGGTCCACTACAGGCAAACTGGGGGTCTGCAGGTGCCAAAATGTCTCTGTGGGCATCTCGTCAGAAGGACCGAAGCCAGACCGTTCTTGCTGATCTCCCAGTTCTTCCTCAGCGTCAATCAGGCTGTCCAGGGAAAAGCTCCTATGCGTTGGGATGACTAGTCCACTTTCTGAGGATGTGATGAGGTCCCTTAGAGAGGCTTGAGCTCTGCTCCTGGGGTGGCCTTGGGTATTGGTAAGGTAACTGCACCTTGGGCTGTCTGGTGAGCTCTGGTACCCCTTCTCAGCCAGCGAGTCCTCAGATATTTGACTGTCGTCACTTTCCGTGTTCTCTGTCTCTGGGAGCTCCTGCTCCTCCTGCTTCTTCCCCTGGGGGTTCTCTGGCTTCAGGGGCTCTGTCAGGCCTTTGGCACAACCACACGAGAGAGAATCTGCTGAGTAACTGCTATCTGCATCAGATAAGTCACCATCTTTCCCTCTTGCATGATCCACTCCTGGGCTGAAATCCGCAAGAGAGGATGGGGTGTCTGGGTCCTTTGTTCTGTGACGTCTCCTCAAAGGAATGCCACGGGGCAAACGAGAGGACTTCTTGGCACTGTCTCTGACCCTCACTGCTTGCACTGTCTGTTGCCTTTTTGATGCCCTGCTTAGAGAGGGTGGTTTGGGGTTTGCCCAGGCAGTCTTGGCTGCCCTTCCACGTTTTGCTGTCTGTTTGGGTCCAGGAGGTTGTGAAGAACTGTAGCCAGTTCCCTTAGCAGTCTTGTGGGTCACAAGGTATCCTTCTTTCCGCCACCCTGCTGGTACGTGGCCAGAGTCTGAGAGTCCCTTGGCCCTCCTGGTCTGGGGAGACGGAGTGAGGGCCTCTGCTGCATCTCCGGCCTTTAGCTTGTTAGTTGCCTGGTTCAGAAATGCTGAACTCTGGGACACCGCCTGACGGGGCTGCTTACCCATTCTCTTCATTTCCAGGATGTTGGCTGACTCCAAGCTCTCAGTGAGGCAGGTGACTAGGGCAGAGGTTCCTTTCCTGCCCAAGGCTCCCCTGACTGTGCAGAGCTGCTCCTCTCCTGAGGAACAGAGGGCATTCTTATTGAAACACCCTGTCCTTGGAGGGTAAAAAGCAGCCTGGGGCAAGTGCTCTTGTGATGAGATTCTCTCTGATGTTTGATGAGTAGGGTAAGGCATAGAAGGCAATGTGGTGAAGGGACTCCAATTCGGGTAAACACTGTGGAGATAAGGAAAACCATTTCTGAAAGAGGTCCCTACTTTCTGCTGACAAAGGGGCTCTAAAATCCCACAGCTTGCTCTGCAAGATGTTGAAACTTAAGCCAATGTCACTGTCCCTTCTAGTCTTCAGGGTCAGAGAAAAGTTCTATGGACTGTAATAATCCTGACTCTTAGAGAAGCCCCCATTACACTCTGCTCCTCAGTTTCATTATCATTTAAAAGGTTGAACTGGATCTGAAATCCAATTGTGCTTTTCGGGGGAACCCCCAGTAAACAGGCAATATGAGGAGCAGAGGAACAATGACACTATAAGGAATCAAAAGACAAGTCTACATAGTGGCACACTGACTAGGACCGACTTTCTTTAGCCAGTCAGTGATATGAATAAAACAAAAAGAATAATTAAGACTTAACTGCATGAAGCGTTGATCTTAATTTCAATAAGTGTAAATAGGTATTTTTGAGGCAATTAGGGAAATATGAATATGGTCTAGGTTTTAGATCACCTTTTTAGATCATGAATAACTAATCTTAATTTTCTTCAGCGTGTGGTTATAAGTCCTTATTTTTAGAAATGTATACTTAAGGACACGGGCTCGAAATGATATGATGTCTACAAGCTGCCGTAAAATACTTCAGAAAAAGTAGAGAGATAATGCAAGCATGGCAAAGCTTGATAAATGCTGAATGGGGTGACAAGTACACTAGCTCCTCAACTTTGGATAGTTCTGAAATTTTTCCATAATGAAAGTTTCTAAAAATCCTTCCCATCCCTCTGAAGATTAAAGAGATGAGCAAGCATAACACCAATAGATATTAATTGTGCAGCTACTACAGGCAAGGTCCTCAGCTAGGCCTGGAAGATAAAAACAGAGGCAGAAGACACATTCCCTACTCCAAGGAGTCTGGGAAATAACGTATCCTCACCTTGACTGATTGTAAGGAGTTAAGGAGAAAAGAAACTAGAAGATACCAAATTGAACCTGGGAATTAGAAAGATAGTGTTCCACTCACTCACCATTTGGGCAGTGGGGTCAGGAAGCTCACCTGAAGGGAAAGGTCAGGCAGGCAGGAGATGGAGGGAGCGTGTGGGAAGAGGATCTGAGGCTTGATGAGATGGAGGTGGTGGCAGAACTGATGCAAGGAGACACAGGGAGACAGCCAGGGTCTAAAGAGCAGATGAAAAATGAGGCTAGATTCTCACACCGAAGATATCACCAAAGAAGCAAGAGTTACAACTCAGAGCAGGAGAAGGGAAACACCCAAGTCTTAGAAGATATTAATTACAGAAAAAGGAGAATAGAGGGGAGAAGTGATGAGAAAGAGAGGAATAAACATCTTTCCATTTCACAGACTGAGGTAACAGGGGCACTGGGTATAAAGAACACTGCTTGGGACAAAGCTACAGAGCTCAGCCAAGTGCTTCCAGGACAGACAACCATTGCTGGCTGTACCTGTGCAGCTGGTGCCAGTACTGGCTGCAAAGCTTCTGGAGGCTCAAAGAGCTACAACTTGCCGCCTCACTGCTACACTGAGATTCTGGGCCCATGCAGTCAGGGCATGGGGCCCGGTGTGGGGGTCCTTGGGTGTGGTCATCCTGGAGCCAGCACGAGGCTTGGAGCTGCTCCAGTCTCTTCCGGGCCTCCAACAGCCTCTGCTTCCTGATGATTCTTTCTAACTTGAAAGAGATCTTTTTTTGTTGGATCTTCCGCTCTGCTGCCCGAAGAGCGCGCCTCCTCAGGAGTGATGGTTGAAACACCCTCTTCTGACTTCGGACTGGTGGGGATGGTTGAGTCTCAGATCCTGTTGGAAGCCAAGCATCGGTTGGCCCGGAGGCCTCACGCTCTTTCTCTGCTACACAGTCTTGCTGTTGCTGCTGCTGCAAGTTGGGGGGCCGGGTCTCTTCTCTGAGCAGCCACTGCTGGTCTGGGAACCAAAAACATGCTGAGAGGAAGTCTACACCCCCTCCCTGCCCGTGGCTGCCTGGGCTCAGACACCCCCAGTCACGGCTGGACCTGTATGAATTTAAATGTTGGCCAGCGTGATGCGGCAGGATGAGGGCTCAAGACCCTCTTACCACGGGGTCAGGAGATGAAGTCCCCCGGCCTCAGCACAGCTGCGGGCTTACACAGCGGCAGGGGGCAAAGCATGACCAGAAAGCGTGTGAGGAGGAGTGAGCGGAAGTTCATCACCCTGAGGGGTTGTAAGGGAGGAAGCTTCCTTATTCCTGCTTCCAGTCCCTTGTAAGAGTCTCTGGTCTCTAAAAGCGGGAGGTGACACCTAATACAAAAGTTTCCATCATATCACAAAGGAAACAAAGGAGAGAATACAGAAGGCTGGGGAAGCGTAAAAATGAAGAGATGAGAAAGGGAAGCAGACGCCGCGAGCAGTGGCACCTACTGTCGGGAACCGGCTGGCTGACACGTGCTTGGTCCAACTCCAGGTCCTGCTTGGCTCTAACCTGTCCTGCTAAGACTTGCTGCCTCAGATCCCCCACAGAACGCTGCTGCTGCTGAATCTGGGCTCTGTAGGGTGGTTCTCCAGCTTTGCGCAGTCGGTGGTCCTTGTCACTCCGCTCCTCCAGCACCCTCCTGTCACAGAGGGGCTGGGGTTAGTCAGGGGGAATGCAAGCCCAGCTCAGGGCAAACCTGTGGCACTCCAATTGCCCGAGAGAGCACTGAATTCAAAAGGGCTGAGGGCTTTGGACTTCTGGCAGCCTGGGGCACAAAGGCACGGTGTCACAGGCAGCTCGTGATGTCACAGTGCAGCAGGGGAGAACAGTCCTTAGACTGGCATATTCTTAGAGCTGTGGTTTCGCAGAAAAAATTCACTTTGGTTAAGGAAAATAACCAGGAAAGTAAAGCGGTATTGGTTCTTAAAACCAAAATATTTGAGCACAATCAAGAAACTGCCCTTTAAAAAAGAATAAAAAGTTATCTGCCAGAAATAAAAGTAGAATAGAAACTCTCAAGAGATTATCACTGCACCTCCGATCCCCTGGAACATAAAGTCTGCCTGGCTGGGTAGCAGGCGGCCTTCAATCCGTGCACCACACCTGTGCGAGTGGTGGGAGACGCAGAGGAGAAACCTGGGGGTGGGCCCGGGAGGAGGTTGTGCCTTTCAGAGGAATGTGCTGAAGGCTTTACCAGTGAAGCTCCCTGGGATTTGTTTAAATCGAGTGGCGAGGAGATGGGGAACATGAGCAGGGATATAAAAGAAACAAGATTAGCCATGAGTGATCATTTGTATAGTACTTAGAAATTTCTATAATGCAAAGTTTAAAAAGAATTCTAGACTGAAGTCATACTCTACTCTACACCAGTTTCCCTCGTGACCAGGGACGAATCAGAGACTTCCTCTAAAGACAGACAGTTCCACCTGTATGCTAAGCCTTTCCCTGGTCACACAAAACCCTCAAATGCTGGGTATCTCTATTCTCTTCAGGTGGGTTTCTCAAGGAGCCAACAGCATGGGCCCATCCCCCCCCACCCCATCCAGGCAGTGGTGGTGGAAACATGACTGGGAAGGGTCAGGATCTAACAAAAGAGCCAGGAGTCAGCCTCCCTTAGCCACTTCTCAGCTCTCAACCCAGGCCCAGGATACCTTGCCTCTCAGGCTTGCAAAGTCTCATTTAATGACTTGACACTAGAACCAGGGCTCAGACAGCATGAGTGGGGTGCTCTAAGAGCTCACACTGCTTGGCAGAATAACCATTTTGTAGAGCAGAATGAGATCACAATGGGTAGCAACTATAGAGCCTGGTGACTAAATATGGTCCACTGCCTGTTTTTGTGAATTAAACATTTTTTTTTGTTTTTGAACACACCACTTCGCTTCATTAGCATATGCTTGTCTGGGCTGCTTTTGTGCCACACTGGCAAAGCTGAATGACTGAGGCAGATATAGTGCAGCGCATGAAGAAAAATTACTCTCTGGTCCTTTACGGAGTTTGCTGCCTGTCTTAGAAGACATTAAGACTCCCTGCTGCAGCCTACGGAGGACAGTGAGGGGAAGATGGCGGGAGAGTGAACAGATGGGTGGGGGCTGACACAGTGACCGGGAGGAGGCTGTGAGGACCCACGGACAGTGGTTCTGAAGATCAGGATGGGGAAGACCGCTGTGGGCAACAAGGCCAAATATACCGTACAATGTACCAAAAAGAGGAAAGGTACCCTACGTCACGTGTGAAGCAAAAGAGTAGAAAGAGCACTTGGAATTAAAAACCAGTTAATGCCAAGCAAACAGAAAAAGCAGTTAATGGGAAACACTTGGCACATATATTTTTATGTGTTATGCCTGCACTGCAGCTCCAAATTCTGTCTGACCACAGAAATGACTGAATTTCAAACATGAACCCATCAGAGTGTGTTAGACGAACCTGGCTATGATCCAGAGCATCGGCTGCAAGAGCAGGGAGGGGACCTTAACTCAGAATCCCGAGAGGATTCAGCTCTCTCCTCTTGCCTCTCATGCTCAGATTTACAGTTTGCTTCTCCCCGGAAGAGAGCTCCCTCTACCCTTCCCCTCGAAAAGCGGCAGTCAGTCAGCTTCTGCAGACCTGATCTGGTTTCCTTCAAAGCAGCACGGGACCTGCAAGAAGGGCCACTACAGATGCAGCGCATTCACCCAGGACGCCGCACACCGTCACACTGAAAACAGCCCCTCTGTTGAGCACATCAGTCAAGTTTCCAAAAAGCAGGTGAAAAAGAAAATACCAACCTTGTGCTACCTGTCTGGGTAGATTACCAAGGGCAGATCTTCAGGTGCCTCAGTGTCTATCGGAGGGCTGCCCTTCCTCCAGGGGGGCTCCAGCTTCCCCTGACCGCTGCCTGGCCACCTGCTTCCAGGGCTCCATGGCGCCCTCCCCCGCCCTGCCGCCTCGATCTGG
The DNA here is from genome assembly GCA_004024925.1 of Scalopus aquaticus. Classification (NCBI taxonomy): domain Eukaryota; kingdom Metazoa; phylum Chordata; class Mammalia; order Eulipotyphla; family Talpidae; genus Scalopus; species Scalopus aquaticus. The sequence goes on from PVIJ01000895.1 coordinate 139,802, forward strand.
CAGCTGCTGCAGCAGAATGCAGCAGCGTCTACTCACTAAGGCAGCAGTGCGGTGACAGCCGTGACAGGGCCTCCCTGGCTCTGGGCACTTAAGATTAAGGCCCCAAATTCCAATTAGGAAAAGGCCAGTTTTCAAGGATAATTTCCTCTCTGACCCAGATCACTGCTGCAAGGGGAAAAGGAGGCACACTGCTCCTTTAACCTGGCCCTGAGTCAGCTCCAGCTTTGCAGGCTCCCCATGAGTCCTCCCACAAAGAGAAAAAAGAGGGGAAAACTGCCTCAGACAAGGGGAGGCTTTGGAGCCAACCCCACCCAAGAACAGATGAGAGACTCTCTTGGAGACACAGGCACAAACCCAGATGGGAGCCCAGCTGACAATGTGCACTTTTCTCTCCTCTCACGGGTTCTCTGTCTGGTCCCTCTGTCCAATCACAGGCTTGGGTCTCACACCAGCCCACCTCTGCCAGGGGCAGGCACACCAAGGCTGGCTACGGAAGCTGGGCAGGGCCAGTCCAGCCCACAGGCTCCCCAAGCTGGTGCTGGAGAGTGGGGGCAACAGGTGGACAAGGCCTTGGTCTGCCAACCCCTCTGCCCTCGCTGAATACAAAGGGGGCATTCTTGGTATGAATGAAAGGTCACCTCAGTGCTGATGGGGCTTGAGAGCCTGAGAGACCTTGAAAAGGCAGGGGAAGACCCATAGGCCAGCAGGGGTGAGAGGGAGGATAGGAAAGCAAAAGGGAGGAGCTTCCTGGGCAGCTCCTAGCAGGTACTTGCCCTTTCCAAAAGGACCCCTGGGGGGCAGAGGGTAGCATCTTCCCAGAAAGGTGAGCAAATAGCCTCCAAGACTCCATAACCTGCTAAGGTCACACAGTTTTCTGTTACCGAGCCAGGATGAGAGGCAGCTTCATTCACTCCTCTTCAATATCCATGACTCTAAGTTGCAGAGCCGTTCTCTATAAACCCTGAAAGCTGGGAAACATCGGTCTTCAGTGCATCTTCCCAATGGAAACCTCACTTAGGACAAGTTCTCCTTTCACGACTTCACTACAAAAGGGAGGGCCACTCTGACAAATCAAGAGGTCCAGCTCCATCCTCACTCAAATCTGCTTTGGCCTTGATATGTGCCACCCCACGTCCCTGCCCACCTCATCCGTCACCCCACACAGCTCTTAGTCACTCAACATTGAAATTATCCTCCCCTAGACTCTGGCACCTTGTCCCCGGGCCCTGAGTAACCTCCTGTGAAAACCTGCCTGCACCGCACAACCCCGCATCAGGGAACCTCTGGTTCTGTGCCCAAAGTCCCTCACTGCCGACGGCAGGCTCACTGACTTTAGCTGCCACCAAATGCTGCTGGGTGGAGGAAAAAGCAGCTAGAGCCAGCTGAAGAACCAGGGAACCAAGGGCCTTCGTAACCCTTCCATACAACCTTATGACACCAGCGGTCTCACAGACACCAAGTCCCCTGCTGACATTTTCTACAGGACGTCCTCAAGGCAGACTTGGGCTGATGGGAACAGAAGGATAACACTGTTCTTAGTGTCAAACCTGTACAACACCTAGATCTGGGGTGGTTCCATATAGAAATGGATCAAGAATGACTGAAGAAGAAAAGCAGTTGCCACCAGTCACACATAAAACTTTGACTCCATGCTTTACACACCCAACGTAGGTGAAGTAAGTGTGAAGGGGTAGAACCCCAAGATACTGTTCCTGGAGTTCTCGCTCTTCTTTTGCATTTCTGAACCCTTGGTTGTGAGCAAAAAAGATTCTCAGTAGCACACTACCTAAGAGGAAGCCATAGTTGTGCAAGATAAAAGACACACACCACGAACTCACACACAGCAGACCAGAATGTAAGGGGGTAACCAAGGAGGTACATTCTGAAGCAGTGTCAGAGATTGACACACACACACTACATTTGCATCTTAATGACAAAGGAAAGTGGCCACGGAAAACTTAAATCACATACTTCGTTCAGTGATGAAGAAAGTCACAAGACCAAAGAGGAAATGAATGAGGCCAAGACCACTTCCCTGCCAATTAGTGGGGAGCAGCAAGTCAGCATCTTCAAATCATTTGCCCACATGGGACTTTCAGTGCAGACCAGGCTCATTCAGCCCTTGGCTGCACAAGCATCTCCTCCCTCCTCCATGTTGTAATGAACTCAGAGACAAAACCAGCAAGCTGCACAGAAGAATGAGTAGCAGCTGTTTCTTACCTTTCCTTCCAAAGTGAAGGGCACAGACCCAGCCGGCAAGCGGCGACATCTCTGTCCCAGTCCAGCCATTCCAAAGAGCCACTGCCACCAACAGCCTCTCCAGCCTGGGTGTGGAGAGGAAAGCATAGTGAGGGTGTCCCCATCACCTTCACCCCAACAGAAACAGACAGTTGAACCTCCTCCCCAAGAAAGGACAAGTGAATAGGCTGGGAGTCGCCTGAAAGCACAGTGCTAACCTGCCTTCTCTCCCGCAGGACAGCGGCCTCTGCTGGGTGGTTGAATCGGAACTTCTGTGCTTTCCCCAGAGTTATCACAGCTCCTGTGGCCCAGAGACAGAAGTCAGGTAACTGCTTACAGTTAATTTGATAGATTAGTAATAGTCATAACAGTGATAGTTAAGGCAACATTTACTAAGTACCATTACATCATTAAGAACATCACAAGGAGGAATTTATTTACTCCTCATAACAATCTTCATTTTACAGATGAGGAAATTAAAGCTGGGATGCTCCCAAGGACACAGAGCTAACAAACAGTTAGAAATTTGAGTTATTCTCCACTCTGGGGCCCTGGTATTGGAGTTTGTTTATAGGAAGGATTTATGTTTATGAGAGGCTCATATTAGGAGATTTTCAGCTCTCTGGGGGAGGCTGGTGCTCCATCCTTAAGCTTACTTCACTGCGCTCTCTGGGTGTGGCCCACGAAACCCAGCTGGTCTATCACACCCTGGCACAAACAGGGCTGTGGACAGCTCTACCTTGGGTCAGACGACAGGAGGCAGTGACCTCCCGGCCATTGACTGTGCAGCGGGCTCCCTGGGCAGGCTGCAGAACCACTACCCCGCAGGCGCTGGTGATAGTGCAGTGGTCTCTCTCGATCCACTGCCCCTGCAGGACTAGAAAGAGGTAGGGGTCACGTGGGCATGGGCACATCCAGGGAAACGCCCTCCTCCTCCTCCATCCTATGAAAGTAGAGTCCACATCTGGAAGCCTTCACATCATGACAGGAAGAGAAGAGCCACCACCTCACACCGCCTGGGCTTGGATCCCGCCGCACACCAGAGTGGGTCTCTTCAGTCACGGCCCAGACCCACAACCTTGCAGCAAAAGAGGAGGGGCCCCTCCATGCTTTAAAGATTCCTTTCCCTCAGAGTCCTCTGAAGAAACCTGTCAGGCACAAATATCTGCCACAAAGTGTCAGACCCTTATGTCTTGTCACTTACCGATATCCTGTTCCTGGTCTGAGTCAATCCTTCCTATTTTTGTTGTCCCCTCCTAAAGGAAATACCAAAGTTACTTTAGTGAAAACAAAAAGTGACAGAGTGCTGGCCCCAAGGAGAGCCCACCTATTTGGGTGTTATCACCATCTTCCCTCTTCCCTCCAGACCTGCCCATGCCACCTCTCAACTTTGGTCCAAGTTGTTCTGACTGCTCTACCTACTCACTCTGCAGCCCAGGAAGTCCCTGAGAAGGCAGGGACAGATACTATGACAAGGCAGCACCAGCTCTACAACAAATGCTGCAAACTCCTTCCTGTCCCATGGCCTGAAGTTAGGGAAGAGCCATGGCTCCTGATCAGAGACGGTCAGTCTGAGGACGTGGGTACCCAAGGGGCTCAGGCTAACGTGCCCAAGTTTGGTCAAGTCCGTCTCAGAGACACACATTTTATGAAGATGAGGCACAGGATTTTTACCTTCTTGGTCCGCAGATGAAGTTTAACTGACACCAGATTCTAAGAAGGGGAAAGTGCAAATAGGAGAAAAGCACGTCTAGAATTAAAAAGGACTGGAAGAGAGTACAAGAGAGGAGGGGGAACCGGAGTTAGTATAATGAATCACTGGGTTAGTAGAAGACAAGGCCGCTGGCCCTTGCTTTATGATAATTCTGCTTAAGACCACATAGGTCTGAGGAAGGCAGTGACGCAGCAACAGAGGCGCTGAATTCAGATGTGCACTGGTCACTTACTGAATAACCAACCCCTGCATCCCAGGTGTTGTGATGAATTCGCTATAGGCATCTCTTAATCTTTCAACAATCCCAAATACAGGTGATTACTATCCTCCCTTTATAGATGAGGAATCTGAAGTCTACAAGGGACAAGTTGCCCAAGGAACCCCCACACTAAAAGGGGAACTTTCGGCTAGATTCAGGTCCTTTTGGATTTCAAGCCTGTGCTTTTCCAGCCTCACATACCACCTCCCCAGTAACTGATAATTTAAAAGGTAGCCCCAGAGGTCCCCACTAGACAGCCCTATCAGCAGCCAGAAGGAGGGAGGCACCTGCAGCTCCTCCAAAATAGCTCAGGAGAAGGAAGACTCCTGAAAGTCAAGAACAAGGCTCGGGCCTCACTGTGCCCCTCTGTACACAGCCAGCCAGCGCCCTCCTTCCTGCTCTGCCCCTGAGGCCCACCGGAGCCAAGCTAGCTCCACAAGCACTGCAAGTAAGAGTCCTGGAATAGTGTTCAAAACCCTCGCTGCAGGCTCAGGGTCAGCCCCAACGATGAGGCACATTTGTCCCAAAAGGTGAAGAATTCCACAGCTCATCACAATTTCCAGATCTGCAGGGCAGAAACTACCAAAAAAATGACAGTCTTTCTAGATAATGAGGACTGAGCTGGCTCCTGTGCTTGCTGCCCCCGCTGCCCCCTTTTGAGAGAGTTCGCTGGCACAAAGGCAAGTGTGAGGGTGAAGCCCAGGACATCAGCCACCTGTGCTCTACCCCCCAGCCCATGCCCACCCAACGTGCTTTCCTTAGGTGACCGAGGAAAACAGCTCCCAGGGTATTGCCAGGGACTAGTTCCAGGTTTATAACCACATTAGCAAAGAAAATGAGAATACAGAGAATCTTGGGTGATTCTTATACACTATTACCTAAACCAGAATCTAAACTAATAAAAAGGGATGGGAGATGGATACATAAAATGCAGAAATGCAGGATTAGGAGGAGACTGAAACCTCATGCCAGGTTCACAGGAAATGCACCACAGAGGGAGCACCACCCTCACTGTGCACTGACTCGGTGATGAAAATCAGGGCTCCTCCTCAGCAATTGTCTTCAGGTCTACAATTCAGTCTGAGAGTCACGTCCTTTCACTCTGCTGCTATGAGGAGCTCGACCATCTGACTTCTGGCTTCACCTGCTCACTCCACAGTCAATCAGCAGTTCTACGCAAACATGGGCGGCTATCATTGATCTGGCCTCATCCTGAACCCCACCCTCTCCCAGGGGTTCTAACAAAAGGATGGACAGACTCTTGGTATTTAGGTCTCTTGTTAAGCAGCAGTCACATATGCCTGAGGCATTTCCACTGAGATAATTTATGCTCTGTGTGTCAGAAAATAAATGATTTTAGCATTCTGAAAGGCTCAGTCTCTGACAATTCCCTGAGGGCTTATTCAGGAAACACAGACTGTCTAAACATGAGAGCTAAGGACTCACACCACTCAAGCCACAGCATTAGGGGCGCATTCCTCCAGAGGTAACAGCAGCAGTTCATATCCCCCAGAAATGCTTTTGTTCCTTTTAAATGTCAGCCGGGGCCAGTATGAGAATAAAGACTGGAATTTCAATGAATAAAGGGATTCTGGCCACATGGTAAGTTCTGCCATTCACAGGGGGCCGTCCCTCTACAGAGCGGGGAACATATTTGACAAGGATGGGACAGAAGCCGTTGGCTACCGTGGTCACTCACTCACAAACTGCTTCGTTTACAAATGAGGACACAGCCTCCTAGTGACAAAGAACCATGTGAGCCACGATCTTCTTCAGCACTTGGGCTCTCCCTCGTGCTTTCTTCAGTCTTTCTGTGTATCTACTTCCTCTGACCTTTCTTCTTTCCCAGGTAAATCCAGTAGAGAAGTGAGAGGTACACTTTTCATTGCCTTAGGGGTTGAATTAAACAGGGACATAGGGGGGGAAACTGTTGCAGATCTTTTGACGGCTCCTTCAGCCTCTGAGAGCCATCAGCGAGCAGCCTGAGTTTGCAGCGCTCAGAAGCACCACTGGGACCCTGGGGTTAGGACTGCATCCCTGTGACTGCACCTCTTTGGCTGTACCCCTGTGATGCAGCCCTGTGCTTGAGGAAGCCAGGGAAGGAATATAAGCAGTATCGGTCTTACTTTTAAAATGAGGAAATTAATGCAGCAAGAATAAAAGTTATATAAGGGCAACAGTAGCAGCATGTGAGGAATAAATGATTGTTCTGCTTTCCATTGTTCGCCTTCTCTATTCATACAAAAGCAAAACAGATCGCAGTTGGTTCACTAGCCCAGTTTCCTGAGAGCAAACCTGTAGGGAGCTCGCTGCCATCTGTCTCAGTTCATAGACACGTGGCTGCTGCCCTTGACTTTTCCTTTGCTTCTGGGGCCAGTGGTTCAGGAAGTGGGCCTGCCTACCTTAAGGTGATAGAGCACAACACCTGTGCTTAGCACATCATCCTCCAAGGCCATGAGGTGTGGTAGGCTGGAGTCAATGACCACCCCAGTCCTCCTTCTGTTGATGTCCACTCTGTACTGCTCCAAGAGGGCCTTCCACTCGTTCCACTTCCGGATCCAGTCTTTAGTCAGCTGGTCAATCTGCAGAGATGGGGAGGTCGTCTCAGATGCTTAGCATGAAGAACAGATTAAAAGACAGTAGTCACTCTAGCCTGCTTCCTCATGGCATTACTTTCTCCCTTTTTAAGATTTATTTATGCACACTATGCATACTGGGGTGTAGGCCAGAGGTGGGGGTGTGTGAGAGAATTCACCAGAGACAGAGTGGGGAACAGAACAGGCGGATCTACTGAAGTATACTGCTGAGGGGAACAGTGGGTGAGACAGAGAGGTCTGCTGCACCATGCCAGTTAGCTCCTTACCTGGGGGTCGAACTCATGCCTCAGTGGCTGGCGATAGCTTGACAGTGCTGAGACTTAAAACACTGCGCCACTAGGGAGGCCTTCATGGCATTACTTTCTCATTTCCTTCACTAGCACCATTCAAAGCCCACACAGGTCGCTGCACCTCCTCTGTGAGTTCTCTAAGTGTCCTTCAATAAACAAGTATGACTTTAATAAATAGAAAATGCCTCAATAAATGTTATTTTAAAAGTGTTCTGCAATAAGCACAGATTTTTGATAATTAGAAAAAAACACCAGAAGTGTTATTTTTAAAAATTAATTGGATTGTTGCCCAGACATCTCTTCTTATAATTTCTTTTTCCCCATCCTCTTTTTCTGCGATCTATTCTGGTAATCCTTTTAAGACCTTACACTTCTTTCCCACAGTGTAGTACCTTGAGCTCTAACATGGCTCAGAGACCCAGAAAGCACCAAGAGTAACTGCCCCAGGTAGATTGAAGACTATATATGAAACTGCTCTGAAAAACCACATAGTAACACAGTAACAGCTAACAAACCACATAATAACAAGAATACACTGAGGGCTTATCACGTATCAGCTTATTAGGCTTTAAGGCCTATTAGGAATAGGCCTTAAGCTAAGACCACCTGGAGACACTAACAAATATTACTGAATATTTTTTCTTCTCCATAGAAATTGATGCCTTGTCAGGAAGCTTATCCTAGGAATGGAAGAACTGAGGAGGCCCAGAAAAAGGAAATGATTCAGTTAAGTACTTGTGTCCTAAATGGAATACTTAAGAAAAATGAAATGACACCGAGTTCAGGAACAAGTATTTTATGTACCCCAGAAGTACTATTTTTAGTTATGACCACTGAGCTGTAGTCCAAAAATGGTAAAATGACAGGGTACCCACAACACATTTGTAAAATGGGCTTGACTGGGGCCTGGCAGAGGTGATGGTGGGGGTGGGGGGACTGTGGCTTTCGGTTCAGCCAGCCTGGTACAGCTCCCTAGAGGCCCTGCTTAACATGCCTCCCCTCTGGCCCACTCCTATGAGCCTCATGTCATAAAGCCAACAACTGATAGACTTAGGTTGAGGCCTACGGTTTCTATGATGTAATAAAAATTAGTGAGACTAAAAGATTTTGACTTTTCTTCTTCACCACTTATACATAGAGGATAAGAACTTTTGAGAAATTTCTGGATATGTGATATAGCCCTGAAGTTAAGTCTGGGTAACAAAATATTGACAAGGCCGGGCCTCCCCGGTAGCGCAGCGGTTGAGCGCTGCGCTGTGGAACTGTCGGCAGCAGCGATGCGAGTTCGACGCCCGGCCGGGGAGAATCCCACATGGTGTGGTAGACCTCTCCTGCCTCGCCCGCTGCTCCCCTCAGCAGTGTATTTCTGATCTGCCTGTTCTGCTCCCCACTCTGTCTCTGGTGAACCCTCTCGCCGCCCCACGCCTCTGGCCTGTACCCCAGCTTGTATGTATAAAAAAAAAAATTTTTTTAAAAATTGACAAGGCCAAGATACTTTAATAACATATAAGGATAATACAACAGAATATTGACAGCTGGGCCTCCCTGGTGGCGCAGCGGTTAAGCGCTGCACTGTGAAGCTGTCAGCAGCAGCTACGCGAGTTCAACACCTAGCGGGGGATATTCCCACATGGCCTGCTGCTCCCTTCAGCAGTGTATTTCCGTCCATCTGCCCGTTCTGCTACCCACTCTGTCTCTGGTGAACCCTTTTGTAGCCCCATGCCTCTGGCCTATACCCCAGCTTGTATGCATATATAATCTTTTTAAAAAAAAAAAGAATATTGAAAATTGGGATATCTGGTTGTGGTATCTAAATCTAACCTATCACCAAGTGATGCCTGCCATTTTTCCCTTTTAAGTATCTCTAGGAATCACTATCTAATTTCCCAAAATTAGATTGAGACCCAGGCCCTCTCTGGGTCACAATTGTGATCTTTTTCCTGATTCGTTTGTCTGCTTCCACGCTTCTCTCCCTTCGAGCCATCCTACATACAGCTGTCAGATTAATTTCCCCATCATCCACCTCTGTTTCATCACCAACTTGGTTCAAGAGGCTATGATTAATCCTATTATGTCAAGTTCAAACCTCCTAGAGTGGGCCTAATCTTACCTCCACCACCTTCAGCCATGAGCGCCTATTCCAGCAACTTAGTCCTCCTCACACCTCACGCATCTCTCACACCTCTCACACCACTCCATTCTCTCAGTTCTGTGACTTTGCTTATGTGATCCCTCCCTCACCAAAAATGTCTGACTCCTCTCTATCTAATAAACTCTACCAATCGTTCAAGGTCTAATTTAAATTCTATGACTTCTAGTTCCAGCACTATGATGTCTGCACTGAAAATGCTAAGCCATAATGATTTCTTCCTTCCCTAAAATCTTTTTGTTTAACTCGTACAGTTATTACATTTAATCATTCTTTATATATGTCTCCAACCAGACAAACTTCAATCAATGGGACAGTGGGGACTTTTTGATATCTTTTATGGCATCATGCTGAATATCTATCTGGAGTTCAGTTAAATCACACTGGTTGGTAGTTTTACTACTAGAAAGGAATACATGTTGTTTGGCTGATTTACTGACTGGAAAATAGTTTTCTTTTCCCTGGGCTACACTCACTAAAGGGAGTTATGAACTCCTGAGAAAACAGAAAGTCGGTTAACAGTCCCTAAAGCAAATGCATGCCCTCTCTCAAGGCTCACTGGAGACAAAAAAGTGTCTCTAAACTAAGTAAGGCTCTGTGTCCTTATGAGAGCAGCGTTGGCCAAGGAATAATGGAGGGATATCAGACCTGTGCCCAGAATGATGTTAAACACAACTGAGTCCGCACAACACACCCACCTTCAATTCATTTTGGAGAACCAGCTCCTTCAGATTTTCATCTTTTTCCTCCTTCAGTGGACTGAAGTTTCTCTGCACAAAGAGACATGTCCTTTGTGGATCCCACCCTTACCTTACCCTTCTTAAGGAAGATAAGGTGTGGATAAAGAAAAAACTTTACCATTAAAATCAGAAACAAATCAGAAGCTTAGTGTTTGGGCTCAGATTGGTACAAGGAGAATTCCAAGACTATTTTTCTGGAGGGCCCCATTCTTGCCACATAAAGACAGAAGCCATTAAGGCAAATTCCCTTTGGGTACCAGAGATCTAAGGAGAGGATGCCCAGGTCTTCTGAAACTACTCAGGTAATCAGAGTAATCCCTGGCCTGTCTGTCTGTGCTCCTGCCTCTGCTCCACAGGTGTTAACTGAGAACAGGAATGCAGCAGAGCTGAGATTCTATGTAGAAGACAAGGGGCTCTAGAGTAGAAACGTTTCAGCCACCCGCATACCAGCTCGAAGCTCAGCAGCATGGCCTTCAGTCTTCTAATCTCCTCCCGGAGCTCTCGGATCAGCTTTACGTTTGCATCCTGAAACAGAAAACTTGGTCAACCCTGATTGATGTTGGGTGTCAGTCAGCTATGAGATGCTTCCTGCTACCAGCTGGGAAGAAATTCCTCATTTGGAATCACTTCCAGGGCAGTCTTCTCAAAGTCTGGTCCCAGGATGAGTGTCACCTTCATCTCAGAACCTCAGATGCTAATTCTGCCTCTACCCAATACCCACTAAATCAGAAACTCTTGAAGGCTGGGGCCCAGCTATCTTTTAACAAACCTTCCAGGTAATTGTGATGTTCACTGAAGTTTGAGAATCACTGTCCCAGAGCAGGAGGTCAGGCAGGTAACACAAACACCAGGGTGTGGATAGGTGGGAGGTGCTAACCTTCCAGTGCTGTGACTGAACTTACTATGTCCCTAATTCCACTGCCTTTTAAAACAATCCAAGATGGGCATATCTGGTCATCAGTTTGTGATCTCTACCCTAAAAATTTTCACTGAAATTGCAAAGCACATAAGTAGCTTTTGGAATATTCTCATTATTATTCAGTTTTTAAAACTAATGAACCCCCACCAGCTCAATAACTGTAATCTGTGTAGAAAAAAAAAAGACTAAATTGGAAAAATACATCAACATAAACTCAAAATGAAAGTAAACACAGAAACTTTTAAATGATCCTCCAATTAAAAGACTGGCAACCATGTACCAGGGATCTTGAATGGGATGGTATTAGAGAAATATCTAAAATAAATTTTTCATAAAAGTTTGCTGAAGGAAGTCAGTAGGGTATGAGAAAAGGGTATGAGACTAGAATAAAGAAGTTTATTCCCTCATCATTGGGAGAACAAATCTATCAAGTTGGTATTGAGCACAAAGAGAAAGAAATCACCGAGGAAAAACAAAAGAGCTTTGTGTAAACCAGACCAGACCAGGACATCAGGTGACGGGCTCACCTCATTGACCCGTGGCTTGTTGATGATGTTTTTGGCGTTGGATGCATATCTCAGAGTGCTCATGGTCTCACTGTAGCTAGTGTGTGCGGGAGACACAGCTGAAAGAGAAGGAGAAAGCTAAAAAACACACCAAGTCCATCCAACCCAGCCCATAACCACTTGCCTTACTGTTAACGTGAGTAATAAGAGTCCTTTGGTGAAATGGGTTAGCATGGACCTTTCTCTGAGGCAGAGAACCTGTCCCAACACAGAACCAGCTCCAGCATCTCACTCACTGGCAACCATGATGGTTTTGGAGTTGCCTCCAAGGCTGTCCTTCAGCAGCCAGGTCAACACAGAGTCCCGGTATGGGATGTAAGACTGCCTCCGGGAGGGCCCCCCTCCACTGCTGGTCGCAGGAGAGCTAGGGATCCCACTGTCACCACCATCACTGGCTGTACTGTTGAGGCTTTGGCAGCTGCTGAATACTTGAGAGTTCTGGGCTTAAAAGATAAAGAATAATTAAAGTAGAAGAAAAAAGAAATTATGAAACAAATGTGCTACAATGAAACTGGTTGGAAGAACACAGACTTAAGCATCGCACTTCCCAATCTCTCTCTGCTTATGATTGGATGATTTAAGTTGGAGCCCTGAAGTAGACTTTGGACTCATGACATGGAATATGTTAGCCACACAATTTTTTAGTCTCCCCTCTTTTTCAAATGAGAGTGCTGGAATGTGCTCTAAAACCACAAATATCAATTTTTCATGGCCAAACGAGAAGGTTAACTTTATCAAAAGGAATCTTTTAAGCACCTACCCCATTTGGCACAATGAAAATCAGTTATTTTCCAAAGTCTCCCTCCTACTCAGCTGATGCAGTGGATCAGTAAAATACCTAAGGTGGAGGGCCTCCCTGGTGGCGCAGCAGTTAAGTGCTGCGCTATGGAGCTGTCAGCAGCAGCGACGTGAGTTCAACGCCCAGCCGGGGAGATTCCCACATGGCGTGACAGACTCTCCTGCCTCGCCCGCTGCTCCCCTCAGCAGTGTATTTCCGTCGATCTCCCTGTTCTGCTCCCCATTCTGTCTCTGAACCCTCTCACCACCCCACACCTCTGGCCTGTACCCCAGCTTGTATGCATAAGTAAATAAATCTTAAAAAAAAAATACCTAGGGTGGAGATGACAATTCCAAGAGTCACGAGAGACTTGTTGATATTGGCTCCTTCAGTGATCCGGTCCTTACAGTAACTGGGATCTGCTCTTTCGCTAAAACACAGCCAATGACAACAAATACAATAGCAAACAAGAAGACACTATCCTTTCAATGCTGTTGAAAGATACTAGACATCATGTTGTACGTCATGTAAAAGAACCACATAAGAAATCCCTATTCAAATTCAGTTCTAGAAAAAAAGTTGCCATCTTATAATGAACTGACATTCTTCTGTTTCTCAGATAATAAAAATTAAATTGGGGCCTCCCTGGTGGCGCAACGGGTTAAGTGCAGCGCTGTGGAGCTGTTGGCAGCTGCTTTGAGAGTTCAATGCCTGGCCGGGGAGATTCCCACATGGTGCAGCAGACCTCTCCTGCTTCGCCCGCTGCTCCCCTCCGCAGCGTATTTTGGTCCATCTGCCTGTTCTACTCCCCACTCTGTCTCTGGTGAACCTTCTCACTGCCCCACACCTCTGGCCTGCACCCCATGCATGAATAAATCTTTAAAAAGAAATTAAATCATTCTTTACAGTTCTGTTTTTATTTTGACTCCCAGAGCAATTTCAGTTAAATGTAATACTCATTTATAGTAATAATATTAGCATAACTTTTTGGTATATATTCTCCCCTCGGTCTTTATTGTTTTAATTGCACATGTTAAAGGCTTTCTGGTATCAGTGTCATTAACTGCCAATATCTCAAATTCCTTTTTTAAGCAAATGGGAAATACATTAAAAATTTATATTTCCAGTTTGCTGACATAACTTCTTCCAGACAGCACTTAGTTTTTAAGAGGCTGCTGTAACATATTAATTATTTAACAGTTGTAAGACAAGAAAATTTGCTTATCTCATGGGCACTTTTTTGTGACCATGTTATCTCCAAGACTTTCTTCTTTCTGGGTACGTGACTACTCTAATACGCAAATGGTAGTATCTTCTCTTGAATGACACAATATTTTATAAAACTTTTTTCTTTTTTTTAAGTAACATGTTGAGATCAATACTAAGTCAAAGGGAGAAAGTGTACTAATTCAGTTACCCCCATTTAGAGCAGAGGTTTACTATCCTGGCTGATTACCATCAGCTGGTCAGCTTTAAAAACTACTGATGCCTGCACCCTCCCTGACTAATTTGATTTATTTGGTCTGAGATCAAGTCTAGACACTGGGAATGCTTAAAGGTTTCAGGTGTTTTAATAAGTAGCTGAGATTGAGAACTCCTGACAAAGAATTTTTCAACCTCTGGAAACCCCTGTTTCTTAGTCTAGCATTCATAGAATTTGTTCCTTTTGTGATTTTGGATTAAAATATGAAAAAGATTGGTGTACATTTAGTCCCTATAAAATTAGCAAGCACAAGGTCATTGTCAAGTAATAATTCTCCTTGGTTTTGAAAACCTAATTACCTGCCCGCTAGGTCCACAAGGTTGATCTTGCTAGCAACTTCAGAGGGGAGGTTGTTCTCCAGGATTGCCTAAGGGAGAAAAGACACTCAAAGCTTATCACTTGGAGCAACGGGGTCTTCCCCTTAGATACCCTCCTAGCCAAAGTGATATTTTGGATTATTAGCCAGCCCACTTAAGAAATCTGTATTCTAACGGGCTTTGAACCAGATGAGTTCTCAATATATTAGATACAATCAGTAAACCTTGGGCATTACTTTATTAAAAATACAAGCAGACTTTCATAGAGTAAGTGGGCAAATCTCCAAGATGTCCTCACACTTTCAGGAGCATCAGGGGTTTTAGTACAATATTGTAGGGTAAATGAAGGAGGCAACAGGTTTTTCCGCCCTACTGCCTTAGATTTGATGGGACACCTGCAGTCTTGCACGTGTGCCTTGCGGTGGTGCGCGTGTACGTGAGTGGGCACACCTGGGCCTGGAGAGACACTATATAAGGGCGGCATCACAGAAGCGAGGAGCTTGAGCTTCAGGCAGTGGCAGCAGCAGCGGTAGCAGAGAACTGAGCTCAAGAGCAGAGGACTGTGTGGCAGAGAGTGGCCAAGAGCAGCGGAGTACAGGGAAGAACGGCATGAAAACATCCAATAAAAATCTGTAACCAATGATGAGCCTACCCAGTCTAGGGTGGTTGCAGAATATGCTGGGCAAATGCTTAATAGACTGTATGTAGGTCCTGGTAGTATTGGTCCTATCAAGGGACCTGTGCACGCAAGAGTGTGAAGAAAGGAAAAGCAAAAGGAAGGGAGATAGAAATTTTGCAAAAGGGACAAGGAAAGAAAGAAATCTAGGTAAATATAAGAAGCCACCAACCTGTGTGTAGTGGATTGTGAAGATGGCATGGGATCTGCTACTTGCCTCGTGAACATGGGTGGCTGCTGTGATTCTGTGTATACAAGACAAGACCATCAGGGGAGGGGTTGTTTATGAATCCTGGATCCTTAAGGACCCACGGGGAACACAAGAAATGTTAGTGAGATTCACAGTAAGAATCATAAATCATCCATGTTTAGCCCAGTACAGTTAGGAGAATGAGTCAAAGAGAACAGAGGCAGCG
This sequence comes from Scalopus aquaticus, assembly GCA_004024925.1. Classification (NCBI taxonomy): domain Eukaryota; kingdom Metazoa; phylum Chordata; class Mammalia; order Eulipotyphla; family Talpidae; genus Scalopus; species Scalopus aquaticus. The sequence continues at coordinate 154,944 of PVIJ01000895.1, forward strand.
AGGTCATATCTGAGGATAACAGGGAGGAGAGTAGCTATATACTACACCACATTAAAACATTTTTGAAAAAAGCAATAGAAGCAAAAACCAGAGCTGAGTGGGGGAATACTAGAATACCATCAACCTGGAAGAGATACCCAAGGCACACAAATCCATCTAAACAATTTAAGTAAGAAGTAGACAGCTTGCTGGAAAAGGCTCAAAAACAGCAAAAGTAAGTTGTGATTAAACACAGAATATCAATCATATGTGCCAGAAAAGACTTTGAAAATAGATGCTGAATGACCTCAGCATACTAAGCCAGATGGAATTTATAGCCTCCCTGCAATGCATTACCACATTAACCCTTAATGTCAGGAAAGTCTTCCCTTTATCTAAGTCATTAAGACCATCTCACTGACTTCTTTCTCAGAGGAGCTACAGAATTGAAGAAAATAGTCAAAATCTTGAGTCTGGTCTCATGATGCAAAGATAAGAAGAAAAAATGAAGCCACATACTTAAAGAGCAAGTAACTAAGGACATCCTGAAGACCAAAGACAAGTGTCTCCAGGACAGCTCTATGAAACCCAAAGGTAGAACGTTAACTTTTTTTCTTTATGTTCAATTAAGTTGTACCTGCTATTAACAGGATAAACAGAAGACTCTAAAACCCCCTTTATTTTTCAGGAAAAAAGGCTATTTTTTCAGGTATAAGTAACATTCTGACTAGTTCAAGGTAACAACTGGAATGCTATCACAACTTATAATGGCTTTTAGGAGAGTCTAAAGCACTTATTAGCAGATTCAAAGAAGTCTTTTTTGGGAAATATTTACAAGTATGCAAAGCTAGAAGAAAAATAATTTTCTAAAAATATTTTACACTATATTTTAGCAAGCCTGATGAAAGGCCAGTGTAGGCAATAATCTTTTGTTTGATATAAATAGCTGACGTTGTGTATTATAAGACAAAGCATATAATGACTCTTTGGGCTTATTGCCTAATGTTATTACATTAAGAACAAACTCCAGTCTCATTACCAGTGAGAAGAGCACTAAATCTTAGTCACTGCACCATGTCCTATATGCACTACTGTTCTGAGACAGGCCTCCTGACTGTGAATGTGGGAGCTGCAGAGACAAGTACCATCATACACTGCAAAGGGGATAAGAACACAGAAGAATAAAGCTGAAAAAAATAACAGGAACAAACAAACCTGTTACCTGTTTGCTATTCCCTCCTCCAAGAGTTGAATTACTTGGTTATAGTTGGTAACTACATGTTGAGATAAACCTATCAGATTTGGGGGTGGGGAGAGGAAAAAGAAATTGAATAAAATTTTTGGTAATACTTAACCTTTTCCTGTAGATCTTTATATTTCACATCTCCTATCATTTGATAGACACGAGGGAGATTAGTCAATAAATATTTCTTGGAAGTCTACTGTCAGGTACTATAATAGACTCTGATAATGCATGTCTCTGCCCTCAGAGAGATTATGTTCTAGGATGGATAGAGAAATGCTAACAATAATGACAATAATTATTTAACAATTTTCCTATATAAGATTATAAGAGAACTTCTCATATATGAGTTCATTTGGCCTTCACTAAGTTCCTGAAGTAAATCTTATGGGACATTATGTGTCCCACAAAATGGCAGATTCAGTCTGGTATATGAAACATACTGTACACATGTCTCTACCCCCACAGTTCACAATCACGAGAAGATGGATGGCCACACATGCCACAGAAGAGATAATAAATACTTGGGTCAGAGGAGTGGTCAAGGCAGATCCCATGGAGTGAGACTTGAATTTGGCCACTGTCAAATAGGTACATGTTAGGAAGGTAAAGAGATGCTTAAAAGCATGAAAGCAACCCCTTAAGGATGGCTAATGACCAAATCAGAGCTCAGTGGAGGGCAAATCCCACAGAGAAAATGGTGTCAACAGAGCTTTAATGTCAGGATGGCGAGGAGGGCCCAGCAAAGGGATACAAAGACCAAGAGGGATATGGAAACACCTGCAAGGTGTTTGGGTTTGTTTTCAGGTCAATCAATAAGAAGTAACATATAAATGTTATGCTGCACACTAGCATGGGACAGAGCGTTGGAACCTGGGCGTGGTGTGCAGGGCTTCCTATAATGAGGTGCGGAACACAGTATGTCAAAACACAGCCAGGTGAGGCATCCACATAAGAAAGGAAATCAATGGCAAGTAGAATAATTACACATAGTGGAGCAGTTCAAAGAAGTACTTCTGCCAATAGATGCAGGAATTACAAATACAGAAAAGAGAAATCCAGAATGAGCCCTGTTGTACTGGATCACAATTGAAGGTACCACTGTGACCTTATTTACCAAGCTCTGTCCATTCAGAGGGATTAAGAATTACAACATCTCAAAAGCAATGAGTGTACCTAACACTTACATCATGGCTCCTAAGTACTATTCTTCAATTAAGGGCCCCCCCTGGTGGCGCAAGGGGTTAAGTCTCAGCACCATCAAGCTATCACCAGCCACTGCAGCATGAGTTCAATCCCCGGCTAGGGAGCTGACCCACATGGTGAAGCAGACCTCTCCTGTCTCGCCCACCGCTCCCCTCAGCAGTGTATTTCAGCAGATCTGTCTGTTCTGCTCCCCACTGTCTCTGGTAAATCCTCTCACCCCCTGCACCTCTGGCCTACACCCCAGTTCTTGTATGCATAAATAAATCTTTAAAAAAATGCTATTCTTCAATTTAAAAAAAGGGACAGAACTGGGAGAAATGAATGATTCCAAGACTGAGGGAGGGAAAGTAGATGAGCCTGAAACATTTTGTGTGCCAGAAAGCGAGTGCTCAAGAATGAGGGTGATATGTCAAAATATCACAGATGTGCACCTGAAGAGGATTTCATTGACTAAATCTGGGGTAATTTGGACATCAAGACAAAAGTACCAGCGTGTCACCCATAGAATAAAATGGGAAAGCATACTGACATAAATAAGCTGGAAGTATGAAGAAGATATCAGGATAGTTGCATAGATTCAAAGTACCACCCCACAAAATATTCAATTAAAAAGTAAAATAGCAATTTCAAAATGAAGACGTTTGAAAGATATCACCGTAAGTGAGGACATTAAAAATCACGAGTAATGGGACAAATCAAAATTGTGTACTCCCTGATGGTGTTTAGTGTGCGAAAGTCAAAGAGAGATCAAGGACCATTCCTAATGTATAGCTCCAGACACCCTTGTTAATGAAACCCACAATTCTCAAGTGGGCAATTTGCAAAACCAAAATGAGATGAAAGGATTAGATGGAATAATAAATTAGATGGAATAAGTAAATCTTTAAAAGAAAAATAAAAACTCTTAGTAAGCTTTGAACATTCCATTAATCAGTCAATGTATTACCACTCACGGTTGGTCCACAGATTGAAGTCAGTTCTCAAACTGTTTACTGGTGTGCAATGACATAAGTACAGACATTGAGAGTCTTAGAAATTTTTATACAATAATGACAGTAATTTTATATTTTTTGAATCCAGAAGATGAATTTGGCCTATAATTAAAACATCTTTTCTATTTTTCAAGTAATTCATCTTTACTGTATTTTTAAAAAGATTTATTTATTTATGCATACAAGCTGGGGTACAGGCCAGAGGTGTGGGGAGGCGAGAGGGTTCACTAGAGACAGAGTGGGGAGCAGAACAGGCAGATCTACTGAAATACAGTGCTGAGCGGTGCAGCGGGCGAGGCAGGAGAGGTCTGCTGCGCCATGTGGGAATTCCCCGGCAGGGCGTCAAACTCACATCCCTGCTGCCAACAGCTCCATAGCGCAGCATTTAACTGCTGTGCCACCAGGGAGGCCCCCATTTTACTGTATTTTATAAAAGTATTAATATGCTGTGAATTGGAATTAAAAAAAAACTGGCCCTTCATCACAGTTTGAGAGCAAATGATAGAGATTAAAAACAAACAAGTGGAACATGTGCAAATATGGAAAAGCACAAATGTAATCCCCAAATTAAAAATTTTTTAAAGTACTAAAAAAAGTGCTATTGCAAACATCACACTTAATAGTACAATGATGATGCTGAAAAAGGCTGGGAACAAGACCAGGAACAAGACTAGATACTGCTACCACTTTTACTTAATATGGTACTAGAGGTCCTGGTCGGTGCAGAAAGGCAAAGGGAAAAAAGGTGTAAAAATTAAAAAGAAGGCCTCCCTGCTGGCGCAACAGGTTAAGCACAGCACTGTGGAGCTGTCAGTGGCTACTGAGGCGCAAGTTCGATGCCAGGTCGGGCAGATTCCCACATGGCGCAGCAGAACTCTCCGGTTGTGCCCGCTGCTCCCCTCAGCCGTGTATTTCAGTCCATCTGCCTGTTCTGCTCCCCACTCTGTCTTTGGTGAACCCTCTCACTGCCCCACACCTCTGGCCTGCACCCCAGCTTGTATACAAAAATGAATAAATTTTTTTAAAAAATTAAAAAGACAAAAATTTTGTTATTTGAAGATTGAGTACACAGAAAATATAATTTTTCCAGTCTCTCAACTACAACACCTGCTTTATACCATTCCTTTATGTTAAAATAAAAGCCAAAGCAAAAATACAATATTGTCTTTGTTTCACTTATATATATCACTTCAGACCCTGTAACCATGGACCTCTTATGTATGTGTGCTTTAGGCAGAGCCTTGCACATTTTAGATTTCAACCTAATCAATCATATAATTAATGAACTTTTTAATGGAAAGTAACAGGCTATACCTTTCCTTTCTATAGATTTAGGCAGCCACCAAGTTTCATCTCACAATTCTAAACTGAAACTACAAGTTCTTTGAAGGCCTTATGGTATTTTCATATTTCCCATTGCTTCCTCAACAGTACAGGCCTCTTGTAGGGACTCAATAATCCCCCCACAGAATTGGTCTCAATTTAGAAGTCACTTTCCATATTCACAGAATGTATGAACCTGGGGACAGAGAGATAAATAGATAGAAAGATGATGGATGGATATAGACAGACATAAACAGGCAGGTAGGTAACATAAATGAAAAAATAAAGAGACATTTAAAAAAATTAGTTTTTTCACACCTGGGTTTCTCTTCAGACTGTATAAATCTTTCACCTTTGGAAAAAAATAAGTTTCCCGTAATGCTATCAGAGGCAGTAATGGGAATAACACAGTTCACTGTGACTATTCAGGGTCTCAGCTTCTAGTGCTGGTTCTGCACTATTGGAGCTCATGACTCTTTCATGAAGAAATGGAGGAACATCCACCTATATTGTAATGATTTGAAAAAGTACAGATTTTTCACCCAAAGAATATAAAAGCCTTCCTGCTGGCTTAATATCACTTCCTATCAAACATCCTCCCCAGCAAGTGTTCACTCTGTGAAAGTATGTAAAAGAGCCCTGATATGTTTTAGGCCTGATCCTGTTACTGACATTGGCTATATGGCCCAAGCTATATGACCTTCCATGAATTCACATCTCTAGGTACTATGCTGATCAAAGGCTCTCCTTGATGTACAGGATCCTATTCCATTACTCTCCTCCGATCCGAGGCAAGGTTTCTAGTTCCAACCCTTCCCCAACAAGCTGTATCACTTCGTAAATGTCCCTTAACTTTTTCTAGGCTTCATTTCATCTTCTATACATATAGGACATTTGCACCATGTCCGAGGTGTCCTCTATAGTTAACCACATACATTAAAATAAGAGAAAAAGTAGAAAAATTATGGCAATGCTGTATTGACTCACATCTGCTTTCAAAGTATTGCTTTATAGAAAAATGTGTATCCACTGAGTTTTACAGAGAAAACTCCAACTGGATCCCAGCAAAGTAAATGGATGGTATTTGTGTTGTTCCTCCCTGGCTGCCATTTATGATGGCACACTCAGGAAAGACACTGGTAACAGAATCAGTGACCAGCACACATGCTAAACCTCTTACTGGTTATGGCTTGATCAGAGAAGAGACCAGTTATTCATGTATCATGTCCCTCTCCTTGCCAGGAGTGAAATTAGCACATTGCTCTGGGAATAGGAATATAAAATTCATGTTACTTCTTATTGACTGACCTGAAAGGATAAGAAAAACTTCCTCCACAAAAGAACCCAACTGTTCCCACTTAATAACAAGATCTAGACTAAGGAAATAAGGGAGATGCTATCAAATATTAGAGCTTGATGATGAAGCAGCAGCTCAAACCCTATACCACGTCTGACATTGCCCCATCTTCTTGAATATCACCCCCCAAAAGGAAGTACCACAAAAAGGAAACTGGGTAATCTGGGAATTAGTTCATTCTTCTTTGGATCTGTGACCGCTGACCCAAACATGTTCCACGAGACTTTCCTTCTCATTCACCAAACTTTAGACACACCGGCCTCCTTAAAGCCACCATACCCTTCTCTCAGATCCCTAGTTCATGGTGCTCCCTTAATCTGAAATACTTTTTCCCTCTACTACACCATTCTTCACATGATTGGCTCCTAAATCCCCTCAGGTATCAGTTTATGATGTAACCTCTTCAGAGAAGCTCTTCCTGACTGCCCCATGCAGACCAGTTATTCATCTATCATGTCACCGCCCCCACCCAATGGTCTTTTCTACTACTGTATTCATCTTTTATTAGACTTTATCATAACTTGTAATTAAGTTTTATGACTAGATTATAAGCTTACCTATGATGGCCAGACTATCTTTTCTATTTATTGGCTCATAGTCAGTGCCTGCTGTAACATAGGGGCTGGCACATTGAAAGTACTATTACATATTTGTTGAATGAATTACTGACCATCACAAGAGCTTCCAAGTTTGGAATTAGACCTGCAGGACCAAAGTGGCTCACCTTGTACATAGGGTCCCATCTCTGGGTGCTCCCTGATCCGCAGGGTATAGGAACTTTTTGGATCAGATTGCTTCAGCAGATCCCGCACTCGTTCATTATAGATTTCTAGGAAACTGGGGACATGCAGAAAAAGGAAGACAATGAGCTTTTGAAAAATGGCAGTGTCTTTTAAAAATCAGATTTTGGGGGAAAAAAAAAAGGGAAAAACAGTGAGCCAAGACCTAGAAGGTCCTAATTTGGTTTTTTTTTATTTTTTTCTTATTCAAATTCTACCTCTAACCGATACTCAGGACTTTGATCAAGCCAGGGCTCCCCCTAGAGTCTGTTTTACTTAACAGTTTTAGGTGTAGAACGTCAGTGTTGATTCAAGTGTAGCTTTCAAAAGGCTCTTTCAGCGTGGCTTTAGGGTATACTGCCACCACCCTGGGCCTCAATCAGGCAGCCACAGCAAAGATTCTACAAGCCTGTTTCTTGAAGTGGCTTTCAGGTGTGATCTTTGAACTCTGTTGTTTTGTGAAATCACATCAGAGGCCACAGTCAAGCCATGAGGGAAGTTAGGTGAGACAGTTCTGGTCCCCACCCCCAATTTAAGTAGGACAATTTTCATTTTAGTTGTTTTATACACTGGGATTTGTATAAGGTATGCTCCCTCTTATAAATATCCCCTGGCATTTTATTCTTTTTAAAAATAATACCACAGCTCTAGTTTCTTGTTTAATAAAATCCTTACTTATTTCAACAAGAAAGCAGATTTCTCACAGAAAGGTCTTCTGCACCAGAACACGAATGCTGCCTGAGGTGATAGTGTAACAGGGTGGTCCCCAGGAGAAAGGGTGTGTCCCAGGTTGCCTGTCCTACCCAAGGTAGGGTAGAACTGAGCAGGAGATAAGAAGCTGAAGAGAGACACAGAGGAGACACATGGAGGACACACACAGAGGAGTCACAGAACACAGAAGACAGGAGGCGATGGAAGAAGGATGGAGAGCCAGAAGAGTCAAGGAGCAGAGAGACTTGTAAAGAAGCTGCACTGGCCTGGACTGATTGAAAGAGATGTGGGTGAGAGACCCATGGGGAAGTTAACAATGGCTATGTTGATTTTGGTTTTGATTTTGTTCTGTTCCTCAGAATTGTCTGACTGTTTCTGACCCTTTTGGATGGGTCCCTGCTGAAAGGTATTTTGGTTCCTCCCAGAATTGTCTGGCTGTTTCTGACCCTTATGTGTGGGTCCCTGCCAAAAGCTGTTCTAGACTTGTGGCAGGCTTTCAAGACTTGCTTTGGGCCAATCCCATTTGGGTGGACTTGTACCCACAAGGAGTTGGTTAACATTGGGTGCTTGATTTAGAAAACATATTCTTTGTCTTTGCGTTTTCTAATTGTATTCAAGTCTGGTTTCCACTTAAAGGTCCTATATGTTTTGTATTGATGTGGCGGATGGCAGAACCCATTTAGAACAGGGCAGGTCTGGGGTTTCGGGGGTGCCCCTCTCCCTGCCCTGTAACACTAGCAGTCAAAAACACATGAATAACAAAGCAAGAAACGGGGAGAAAAAAAGGTTCCAGCTCAGATCAGAACTCTGTGCACAGTCTTCCTCTAGGGTGCTTTTCCCTAATCTTCCCATAGATGGACACCAGAATCCCAGTTACCAGAATAGTGTTCACAAGATTTCATAGACAATAAAACATTTAATATACACATTCACCATCATTTTACTTTTAAAAAGTACATTTATTCTTTGAGGTGTAATGAAACCATTCTGGAATTGGATGAATTGGATGATAGCTGGACTTAATAAATATCATAAGAACCACTGAACACGCACTTTAAAAGTATGGATTTTATGATATGTGATTTATATCTTAATTCTTTTTTTAAAAAAGGACATCAAACACTGAAAAAGTAGAATACAGGGAATTAATGGCAATTTTTCCATTATGGATTGGTTAAAACTTTATCTTGGACTAGCCAAAACTAGTATGGGAACTAGAGTTTGGAAACTACTTCCCTGGAGAATATCCCAGGAGGGGGCTCGAAGAAAAACTCCAAAAGCTAGTATGAAACTACAAAAAGTGAAGGAAGGAAAAACAGCCAGAGCAATCTGGTTGACCAAAGTGGAGACCTACTTTTTTAAGCCTGAGGATAAGAATTAGGTATCTTACACCCAAGGGCCTAAATATGTTTCTCATCTCCCTGAATGGCAAGATATTTCTCCTGTGGTTTTTCTCCATCCTGTGGATAACTCTGGAAGCAAAGAGAAGATGGCTGACCATGCTAGGATTCAGAATGGAAATAGAAACAGTTTAGGCCCCAGAGTCTGATAGTTTCTCACCTTACTTTTATTCTACAGGAGGAAGGTGGTGGGGCCTCCTGGTCCTCCTCATCGATAAAGAGACCCTGCACAAACCAGAGGGTTGGGGTCTTATTGAAGGGGGTATACAAAGGAGACCTACTTTGAGAGGATCCACTCAAAAGAGAGTCTATACCTCACATATCCGTGGTGTCAAGCCAACAGAGGCCTGGAGAATAAAAGGAAGAAATGCATTACTGTTGACTCATGGTGACACTCTCCCCCCAGTACCCAAGAACCACCTTAGCATGGGGACAGACTTGTGGTTTCTATGTGCTAGGCCCTTAACTCTGGGTAGTTTCACTGGCCTTATGTTGAAGACTATTTGCAAGTGCTCTCAGGAGACACTCATTGGAGCAATGCACCACATTAGAGGCCGATCACCACCATGAGAACGAAGAGAGACCAGCAAACCCAAGTCCCTGCTTTCATACAATGAAGGTTCTAGCCTTCTCAAAAAAACCTACTTGATAACTGTGGGCCCTCCTAAAACCCTACTTCCTATCCCTGTACAAATAAGAGGTTTGAGATATACAACATTCAAAATACTATACATTAAAAAAAATGCACACTTAAAGAGCAGTGGCTTCTTTCTTCATTTTGGATGTGGTGCTAATTTGGACTCAGGTGAAGGGCTTTCTACCCATGACTTGGTGGGGATTTTCCTTTTTAAATTTCAAATACATGAAAGCACACTAAATATGAACAAAATAAGCCAGGCTCAAGGAAGCAGGGATAATCTTTCAGAAGAACAGTGTCCCAGGGAACATCCCTCTGTAGTGTTATTTGTCACTTACTTCATGGGTTCACCCCATCAGGAAGAGACCCAGCACAAGTGAGAGGGTTGGGGCCTGGGCTAATTCTGAGGAACTTGACTCTTGTAACCAAGAAAGACGACTCTCATTAAGTCCTACACACTTCTGCAAGTCCCCATTCCAGTAGCTGCTTCAGCTGCTTCTTTCTAACACTCAGCACTAACACAAATAGTGTCATTTCTGCACTGCTCTAACCAACACATAAGATCCAGTGCAGGTATCTGCCACATCTAATCTGTTAAAAAGCTTCAACTGGAACTTGGAAACAATATGAGAAGTTCAGAAGGGCTGAAGAGGTCTGCTTCATCAAAGGGAGTTGTAAATTCTAAGGTTCCTTGGGGTTTAATAAAAAAGGGCTAATCATTCAGTTTACAACTAAAATGCTGAAAACCCATTCTCACTCCAGAAGAGGGCCCATTAATCTTGTTAAGGTGTACAGACTATGGAAAACATGTTCTACCTCTCAGGGGCAAGGACAATGCAAAACCAGGTTAACACTCACTGGGGTCCCCAGCATGGTGTATGTCTTCCCAGAGCCTGTCTGTCCATAGGCAAAAAGGCATATGTTGTAGCCTTTGGCAGCTCCAGACAGTACTTCAGTTCCCAAATCCTGGAACACCTAGGACAGCAAAATTAGAGAGCATGTCACTGAACCCTTCTTCCTGTAACAGATTTAGAATTCTTTTGCAATCTAAGAAAAATGATAAAATATTTCAAACGTACATGACTATAAATTCCCCTACCATGTCACAAGAATCTAGTCCACTTCTTTAAAAGGTTGTTTTAAAAAAATGCATTCATTCATTTAGTGAAATATTTTTTAAAGTGCCTGTTATATGCTGGTGAAAATGCTAGATCCTGAATATAATTACAGAATATGCTCCCTAATCCTAGAAGGCCAAGAAAGTCTAGAAGGGCAAAGACATGCTAGCAAATTAGTGAAGAAAGATCATGCACATTGATTCTTTTTCCTTCCCACTATAAGAAAATATTTAATATGGTTAGTCAGGTAAAGATATAATGAAATATTGCCCATAACACAGCATACAAATTTAGGGTCTCCAAACACCATACAAAGGATCAGTTAAACCCAGAAGCTGGAAAGGGGTTTTCCTATGGGTCTCTTTTCTAAATACTCCCTTCTCAGACTGATCCCAACTTCTGGCTGGTTCTGCCTATCCCAAATTCACCTCTGTAGTAATCAGTTTTAATGAATCAGAAAAGATCTTCAGGGTCTCCCTGGTCCGTACAAGGGTTAAAGTCTCAGCGCTATCAAGCTATCACGAGCCACTGCAACATAAGTTCGATCCCTGGCCAGGGAGCTTCCCACATGTTACAGCAGACCTCTCCTTTCTCACCTGCTGCTCCCCTCAGCAGTGTACTTCACTAGATCTGCCTGTTCTGCTCCCCACTCTGTCTCTGGTGAATCCTCTCACCCTATGCTCCTCTGGCCTACACACCAGTTCTTGTATGCATAAATAAATAAATCTTTTTTTAAAGAAGGTCTTCAGTGTGTACTGCCTGGTCTCAGTCAGGCCTATGGAGAAGGCACGGATTCCCAGTTTAACCACCCTAGCAGAATGCCACAGGGACATCTGCACACCAGTGCTGATACTGCATTTACCCTTTTGTATTGTTGCTGCCTAGCTAGCTAGCATCCAAACACTTGTCCTATTTGGGAGACTCTCTGATGATGTCTGTTTCAGTGGGAAGCAGGACTTAATCATCTACTAGAAAGCCAAACAGGCAAATACTCATTTACACCTCTTGGGAGCTAGAATGCTAACATGCGAAATGAGGTTCACCAAAAAGATGCTCCTGCTAAAATTTTAAAAGAATGACACAAAGGGATAGTTGATGATTTGAGGATCCAACAGCAGGACACAAATGCCAAGTGTGGTGCTCCAATTGGAATGCTCTGTAAGGTGGCTTTGCCTGGGTTTCTGTCTATCTACGGTCAGCTTTCCCTTCATTCTACCTTATATACTTCTGAATTGGAAAGTAGTTCTTACACTTTACAGCTCTGTTATCTTGCGCAACTGACACGAACTCCGTAAGCCTCGGTTTCTTTAGCTATAAAGTGGGTGATAGCTGTCTCTAAAGCACAGGTTTGGGCCTCCTTGGTGGCGCAATGGGTTAAGCACAGCTATAAAGCTATCCAGAGCCACTGCAGCACGAGTTTGATCCCCTGCCAGGGAGCTTCCCACATGGCGCAGCAGACCTCTCCTGCCTCACTTGCTGCTCCCCTCAGCAGTGTGCTTCAGTAGATCTGCCTGTTCTGCTCCCCACTCTGTCTCTGGTGAATCCTCTCACCCCCTCCCACCCAGCACCTCTGGCCTACACCCCAGCTTATATGCATAGATAAATAAGTCTTTTTTTTTTTAAAGCACAGTTTTGTTGTGAAGATTGAGACAATTTATTTAACTAGAGATGACAGCGACCAAGATAAGAGTTGCTGACTCAAGACTGCACTACCCTGTTTTATGTTTTAGCAGCTGCAGTTATGCTTCTTGGCCAGTTAAATAGTTATGCTCTGTTTGTTTGTTTTTTAATGCTTCTAATATTCAAGTATAGAGCCAAAGACCCCGACGAGTGGTTCAAGATTTGGGTTTGTACCATTCCCATGCCCTTTCCCAATCTCCCTCCTAGTTCTTGTACTTCAGTCACTTATATTAGCAAAACTGAAAATTGGGCAGGATTCTTCTCTTTGCCTAATCTATGTTAAATATTCTATGAAAATCATGTTACTGAGAAGGAGGCTGTCTATTCAACAAAATATATGAAGTTTTTGGCCCTTAAACTTTTCCACAGAAAGACTTCCTATATTTCTATTATAAATGGCAAATGCTACTAAGATTTATACACAGAAATTACTCACCAATTTTTGAATATTTATGACAAAATGACTTTAAATTTTATGTTGTTAAAAGGACTAGCCTAGAAAAATTTTCTTCTCTTTTAGTAAAACTCTAGTTAATGCAGTGACCAATAACATCTTTGCTGATAAGGACCAGATTTTAGTCACTGTGAGAAGTATCCTTAATGTTTAGTTGCATAAATATTAAAAATAGAAAAAACAACAGAAAATGCTGCTAAACAAAAATAATCTCACCATCTAGAGAAAATGATTGTTAACATTTTGGTGTATAGATTACTTTTTAAGGCTTTTTTTCTATTTCTAGATAAGATCTAGTATCAGGTTTTAAATTCTGATGTAAATAATTAAGACTACTTGAATGTAATGAGGCTAAAACACTGAACCTAGTCAAAACAACCCCACAGAGTATCAGGAGTTATTGTCCATTCTTCATGGATGTTAGGTAAATTCTGAGCTAGCTCTTAATCCCACTACAGGCCATTCAATTTTGGGTATCTACCCAGAATAAATGTTTCCAGACATGTCCACTGTCACTTTAAGTCTGGCTGGGGGTTAACCAATATTGGGTCCTTGTCCAAGTACAGATATTGCCCCCACTCTTTTGTAGCAGATTTCTCTAGAGAAAACAGGCAACAGGTTATATTTGACTTTGATGAAATCAAATCTAGATGAAAAGAGATTTCCTACTTGGCTTCTCCATTTTATACTGTAAACTACAGATAGACTTATTTCCCCACAATCAGGCCTACTGTATATATGTCCATGCAATGTATACCACTGAAATGGGTGTGTAAACAGTTACCAGGAACAAGAGGAGAAAGAAACTACAACAAAAAAATTGAAATGCAGTAAACATGAACAAGGACAACTGATACTTACACCATATCCAATGGAGAAAGAAAAGAGTCATTATTCTGGGGGAGGGGGGGCGGGGAGGGAAACAAATACCAGTCCAGGAGGGGGCAAGTTCCAAAATGGATTTGTCTGAGTATTTATTAAGCTCTAACTGGGACTCAATCCTTCACAGGGCCCTTGAGAGATACTACAGACATAAATACACTCTCAGCCTACAATGAGTTTACCTCATAGTTGGAGATATAAACAATAGTCTGTAAAAAACGTTTAATACTAGCACACAGCAGAACGTGAATGAAGGGTGACATATACATATTTGGGGAAGAAAAGTGATGGTGGGAGGAGGCAATTGTGGAAATCTTCTCAGTAGAGTGGGCTCTTGATCCATTATCTTGAGAGTGCTTTGAAAGAGATTCCTGCCTTGAAGCCCCACATAATGTCTGTGCCCAGCAAAAAGAATTCTCTTAAGTGAGGGTGATCCCAGAACTCTATCACCACAAATCTACAAAGTGCCCTTGTCATTTCAATCCAGCAGGAAGTCAGAGGTCTGGGTGAAACAGTGGGCCCCTTTACTCCCTCGGAAAACCCTGCCACCTGGACCTCCACTTGCTACTTAATACCTGGCTGTCGGCCTTGGAAATCTCATGCTTAAAACTAAAGATCTCCTGCCTCAGGAACAATAAACATCCAGTCAAGTAACCCCAGAAATGGCCAAACAAATCTCTCTGCCCATTCCTTCATTCAAATTACATTTATTTGAAAAAGGAAGTATGAGTACAAAAGGGATAGAGATTAGCAGCTACATGTTAATATTATTATATATTTGCCTGAATCACAGAGCCCCACTGCTAGTGGCACTGGCCCATTTTCACTAGGCAACCCTCTAGTGATATGGCATTATTTTCCTAAAACAAAAATTATTCTGAAGCCAGATAAAATAGGAGCTTCTGGTTGGGTTTTATAGACTAGGTAAGTGATCCACGGACTTCTGTCTAAAGAGAAAAGAGGGGGTCACAGAAGGCTGTAATTTTGTCCCCCCACCCCCGCCAGTTTATTATTTTTTAATTTTTGCATACAAGCTGGGGTGCAGGCCAGAGGTGTGGAGCGGTGAGAGGGTTCACCAGAGACAGAGTGGGGAGCAGAACAGGCAGATCGACTGAAATACATTGCTGAGGGGAGCCGCATGTGAGGCAGGAGAGGTCTGCCGCGCTATGTGGGATGCCCCCCGGCCTGGCATTGAACTCGTGACGAGCCACAGCTTCACAGCGCTGCACTTAACCCATTGTGCCACCAGGAAGGCCCTACCCCTGCCAATTTTAATGAGGAATAACTGACATGGGGCTGCAATTTCTTAGACATGGATAGGCCTCAAGAATCTCCCAAAGTGTCTGCACTTAAAATTTCTCTGACTCCACAGCCACTGCCACAAGTATAGAACTAGGAGACATTTGGAACAGACCAAAACATTCAGTCTTTAACCAAGTGGACTTTTTATATTACGTTAGTAGGAAAGGGTGAACTGGACAAGCATTTCTAGCTCCTTTACTTCTCTCTTCCCTAAAACTGTATTTACAATCATAATATAGATTTACTATAACATAGTAAATATATAATCAGTACTTCCAAATCAGTAATAGTTATCATTCCAAAAGAAAAAAAATTTAAAGAACTTCCCCAAAACCACCATGGATCACAATATATTTTCATTGTACTTCTGTCTTTATACAAATGTGCAAATTTTATACAGTTGCTACTCAGAGTATGTAAGTTCTTGTGTACTGTCTTTCATTCCTACATTCCTAAAACAAACATTTTAAACATTTCTTCTATTCATTTTCATTATATCCCACTGAATCAAATGAGAAACCACATGTCAAATCAGATACGAATAAGTAAATAACTTATGATGAGGAATTACATGGTTTCAAAGTATCTCTTGACAAAATATTAATTACAAGGAAAGAATAGCGTCAAGGTGGATAAGGCTGGCAGATGCAACCTTAACCAAGTAATCAAAGTGAACTCTGTGATATTCCTACCAGAGACACATAATATGAATCTAATCATGAGGAACACTGGATAATCAAATTAAGGAACATCCCACAAAATAACTGGCCCATAATCTTCCAAAGTGTCAAGATCTGAGTATCAAGAAAAAACTGAGGAATGACTCTAGGCTGAATTAGACTAGACATAAGACAAATAGAGATAACAAGTGACTCTGAACTGGATCTTTTTGCTATAAAGGATATTACTGCAAAGAACAGCAAAACTTGAGTGCGCTTGAAAGATTAGATGGTAAAATGTAACAAATTTCCAATTTTGAAGCTTGCATTGTGGTTATGTTACGGAATGTCTTTCGTTATAGGAAGTGCACTGTCAAGTATTTGGGACAACTGGGGGTCAGGTTAACAACTCTCAACTGGTTCAGGAAAAAACTTTGTTTTTAGCATGTACTCTGTCTTCTCTGAAGAGGAAATTTTAATTCACAAAAACATATAAAGAAATTAAACTTCAAGAAAGCCCACTGAATTCTGAGTCAGGTCTGGGTTCCTATAGATATCAGCACTTACCAGCTGTGCGAGCTAGTGTAAATCACATTTGCTTTCTCTTCATCAAGAAAATGGGGATAAGCAAAGTTTATTGTGAAAATTAAGTGGACTATGAAATTAAACAAAGTGAACCATGAGAATTACATTAAGTAATACGTGAAACTGCTAAGGGTAAGATATTTATTTTGCAATAGTATTGAAACAAATTAACAATATAAAGATACAAAGAAACACATACTGACAAAAACTAGGAGGAGTTAGGTGAAGAAAACTGCCTTAGAAGGAGAATGCCTAAATTAACAATCCTACAGGAGGAAATCCTTCCCTCTGACCAGATAGGTCTCCTGGCAGTTGCATCCCAATCTCAAACCAGAGGGAAGGGAACCCACTGACTTGTCTAAAAGGTCAGCCTCTGGGGAGAAGAGTAAGGCGGAAAGACTGAAGAGTTGATCTGGAGAGGCAAAATGAAAATAATCAACAAAAGCTAAAATGGGAAGAGAAAGCCAGCTGAAGAACCAAGGAAGACCTCATGAAATAGGGAATATCTGAACTGAAACATGAGTGGGGATTTAATGAGGGGATAATTTGCTAGGTAGTATGAACCATCTGTGTGAAGTTGTGAGTAATGAAAATGCATGGCTATCCAGATGGAATTTAGAAAATCAGATATGTTGGGAGATAAGACTAAACTGTTAGGGTCATGCTAAGGATTAGCTTTTCTTTCTTTCATCTTAAGGTGCACTGTGTTATTCTAGTAGAATCTCAAGGACTCTCAATGATTCCCCTATTTCTCCACCATGAAAAATTAGCAGCCCAAGGACAACCAGATAGGACAGAAGTTTTAAAAACACACTTATAGATAACCCTTGAATCAAGGAGGAAATCAAGATTGGAATTATAAACTATCTAAAAAGCAATGAAAAAAATAATGTATCATACCAACAAAATATAACAAAGCAAAAGCTATGATTGAGGTAGAATGACATTTTGTTCATACACTGTTTTCTGGACTTTCTCCACATCTTTCTTTAGTTCTCTGAGCATCTTTAAGACAGTTTAGAGTCTTTGTCTAGCATATCTGCTCAGGTCTTTTACAGGGAGACTTTTTCTGTTGCTTAATTTTTCCTTTGAATGGGTCATGGTTTTTGTAGCCCATGTTTTGTTTCTGTGGAAACTGGACATTTGAATCTAATAATTTGGCAACTAGAAATCGGATGATTTTCTTTTCCTAGGATTTTCTGTTTCTTCTTATTTCTGTCTATTGGTTTTGTTTTTTTGATTTATAGGCTACCTCCGTGCTGAGGATCAGCCAGAGGTGTAAAACCTAAAGTATTTTCAGGTCTTTCCCAAGCCTTTCCTGGGCATACATGTCACCTTCTAATTTTTCCCTGTGTATGTCATTATTTTTGACTAGCTTAGTCTTCAGTGTCTCAGTCCCAAAAGGGTAATACAGAGAAAAATGAAGCAAAGGTCAAGGTGGGATGATGGGATGCTGGCCCTTTAAATACCCTGGAAATCACTTAAGCTGGATATGGAGGGACTTGCAATAATGGGGAAGGTGCAAAAATAATGGGTGCCTACTTCTTTGTCTGCACCTTTGTGATCATAGATAGCAGTTAGCAATAGAGCACAGATTCCTAGTATTTGGAAGGCAGGGTCCTTTCTGCCCACCTGATTCCGCAGCTGTGTTCCAGATGCTCCAGGAGCAGTACACAGCTGCCTGCCACAACCCTGAGGGTTGAGGATGGAAAGTTGTACTGTGCTAAGCACTAAAATTGGCTGAAGTTAACTGTATTTTATCCTGCAGGTGTTCCTGTAGAAGCTGCAAGCCTTAATAACACCACAGTTTTGAAATAGTTAAATCACAAAGATTTGGCCAGTGCCACTGTTGTTTAGGTGGAAAGACAGATTCCTGATGCTTCCTACTCTGCTGTCTTCCCAGGATCCTCTACTCCATCATGATTTCTTAAAATACAATTTAGTACCCTCATACTCCCCTATTGAAAGTTGTGCATATTTAAGTACATAAAAGTCTCTTTATACATATATTTATATAAATACTAATATATATATAAATACTAGTATATATAAATACTAATGTTTATATATTTAAATTATGATTTATATATTAAATATTAAAAATATATTTTACATCATTTTTCCTTTTTGTACAGTGCATGCTTTCTCCTTTCAGGCGTTGTCCCTGTAAAATTGCCATCACAGATTCAGCCTTGCACCACCACCATAGTCCCTTGTGTTCTTCCCTCCCCTGTTTTGATCCCTCTCCCTCCCCATCCCCTGCAGAGTGTCTCTGGTTAGTAGTTGCCTGCAGTTTATTTTTGAATCCAGAGGTTCACCAAAGCTATCATCCTATGGATGCACCTTTTTCTAAAACATTGGTGTACAAAACCTTCTTAATCTCATCAGAGACCCTAATTAAAATCATATGAAAGAAAATTAAATTCTTTATTCAACCAATATTTAGCCCACTAAAGCAAAATATGTTTGCGCTATTCTTGTTGTTTAAGGTGAATTGTTATGATTATTTTGCACAATGAAAACTTCGTTGGAAGTGTTCTATTCAAAACCAAGATTTTGATCCACATAGCTAGTAACACTTACTAAGAGATTATTTTGTGTAGACTCTCTTCTTAGCACCTTAAACATTATTAATGTACTAATCCTCACAATAGATCTGAGGTAGTTATTACCATCCTCCAGTTTTCCTAAGAAACATTACTTCTAGGGGCCTCCCTGGTGGTGCAGCGGTTGAGCGCTGTGCGCGATGCGAGTTCGATGCTGTTGGCAGCGTGTGATGCCAGTTCGATGCCCAGCCGGGGAGAATCCCACATGGTGCGGCAGACCTCTCCTGCCTCGCCTGCTGCTCCCCTCAGCAGTGTATTTCTGATCTGCCTGTTCTGCTCCCCGCTTTCTCTCTGGTGAACCCTCTCGCAGCCCCACGCCTCTGGCCTGTACCCCAGCTTGTATGTATAAATAAATAAATCTTTAAAAAAAAAAACAAACATTACTTCTAAATAAAGCTTTTGCTCTTAACCCCTGTGATATTTTGCAACTAACTGTTCCGAGTTATCAGCAAAGGCAAAACATAACTGTTACCAAGTTACTACCCTACAATTGAAAATTGTCCTTCAATGTTTCCTTACTTCCTGTTGTTTTGCTTTACAGTGGGAGAAACTTTACCAAGTCTCCCTTTCAGTATTTTGGAAAAATGTTTGTTATGCTTTGCCATGGCCCTTAACCAAAAGCCATACAAACTGATCTGATTGCCAGTTGTTAACCACTTTTGGAGTTTTTGCTCCATTAACCTTTTCATTTATGATGAAAAGAATTACATTTACAGGTATACCCCATGTTATATACCCCATGTATATTTACAAGTGTACCCCATTTTTTTCCACAGGTATACCCCATTTTATTGTGCTTCACTTTACTATGTTTCACAGACTGCATATTGAAGGCTTATGTCAACCCTACCTCTACTGGCACTGTTTTTCCAATAACATGCTCACTTAATGTCCTTATATCACATTTTGGTAATTCTCACAATATTGTACACTTTTTATTATGATTTATTTTATGTTGACCTATAATAATGATCAACACTGAAATCATTACTGACTTAAAAAGACCCTAATCTGTAGTATCTTGCTGTGCTAAACATGAACATAACCCTGAAAATTTATATTAGCTCTCGTTTTGAAAATATTTCATATGATTCATTTTATATGTTTCACAGTATAAACTTATCCAGTAGGACTGCAACAAAATCCTAAGTCATATTACATCATCCTAGAATGATGTAATATTGTATCACATTGCATAATACCATCATGCACACATCATCCAGAGTTGACTGCATCATTTTCCGATGCAATGCAATACTACTGCCAGGCGGATGCTGAAGTAAGCTGATGACAGCAGTGCACTATAGAAAGCCCTGTCAGAAAGGTTGAGCACTGAAAATATTTCAGACTTTGTGCGAGACAGTTGTAGCTAATGTTCCATAGAATTGTTATTATTTTAGCCATTTAGGCATAATACAGAGCAGTAATGCCTCGAAAGTGTGTTCATAGCGTGGACAATTTCTGTTCTATTTGTGGGGAAGGGACATTTGCCAACCAGAAGAAAACCATCACTTCTCAAGTGAAGGAGGCTTATCATCTTTACTTCAGATGCAAGGTTGGTGACCAAGACAAGCCTCGGGCCCCGCAAATATGCTGTGCTACATGTACAACACAGCTTTCACAGTGGTGAAATGGCAAAAGACCACCAATGCCATTTGCAGTCCCCATGGTGTGGAGAGAGCCAAGTAACCACATAAAAGACTGACTTCTGCTTGGTTCCTCCTCTTTCCAGAGGAACCACGAAACGAAAGAAATCAAAAACAGTCTACCCAAACATTCCGTCTGCATTGAGACAAATTCCACATGGTGAGGGACCTCCTATTCCAGAACCTCCATCAGAATATTCTCTTGATTCATCTGATGAGGACAAGGGTGAGCCGACCTGTCCTTCTCCTGTGCCATCAGCATGCAGTGATCCAGATTTTTACTGTGGTGCATCATCAACCCCACACAGACTAACACAGGAAGAACTAAATGACCTGGTTCATGATTTGGACTTCTCCAAGAACAAGGCAGAATTGCTAGGATTAAGACTCCAACAATGGAATCTTCTAGAAGATGATGTCACAATTACTTTCTGTCAAAAGTGCCACCAGCAGTTGGAGCCTTTCTTCAGAAAGGAAAGTAGTTTGGTATTCTGTTCCAATATTGGGGGCCTCCTGAATGCCTTAGAAATTACTCATGACCCACAAGAATGGATACTAGTTCAGACTCTTCGAAACTGAATCTTAAGGCTGTGCTTTTGCACAATGGAAACCGTCTTCCATCTTTTCCAGTAGCACATGCTGTCCACATGAAAGAAACATATGATAACTTAAAGCAGCTACTGAATTCCACTGCGTATAACAAGTGCAGCTGGCATGTCTGTGGTGAAGCTAGTTGCCCTTTTAATGAGATTGCAGCAGGGATACACAAAATACATGTGTTTCTTATGTGAGTGGGATAGTCGAGCAAGTGAATTGCACTACTTGCAGAAGAAATGGACTTGCAGACAAAACGTAGCAGTTGGAGAGAAGAATATCCAGCACCCAGCTCTGGTCGAGGCTCACAAAATCCTGCTACCACCCTTTCACATCAAACTCTGTTTGATGAAGAATTTCATGAAAGCCATGGACCGGACCTCACCAGCTTTGCGATACCTGCATGAAAAATTTCCTCAACTCAGAGAAGCAAAGATTAAAGAGGGAGTTTTTGTGGGTCCTCAGATATGAAAACTCTTCAAAGATGACCGGTTCAACAGCTTGCTGCAGGGTGATGCGAAACAAGCTTTTCACCTAGTGTCTACAAACTTTCTTGGGAATGTTAGGGCGAAACAAGCATGGAATGCTTTTTGCCTACTGTCTACAAACTTTCTTGGGAATGTTAGTGCAGAAAACTACAAGGAACTAGTAGAAGACATGCTGATGCAGTATCAGAAACTTGGCTGCAATATGTCTCTAAAGATCCACTTCCTTCATTCCCATCTGGATTTCTTCCCTGAAAACTGTGGTATGGTTAGTGATGAACATGGAGAACGTTTTCATCAAGATATCGCATCAATGGGACAAAGACACCAGGGAAAATGGTCCACTACAATGCTGGCTGACTACTGCTGGACACTCCCCAGAGATGCTCCTGAACAGCTATACAAAAGACAAGCGAAGAAATCTCAGAAGTAGTCTATGACTTGATTTTTTACAGGTATTAATCATAGGCCTATTACTATTGGCATGCATTCCGTGACGTAAACATCAATTTATTGCAGATTACAAAAAAACTAGAGCCAAAATTAGAATTTGACTGTCATATTCGTGTTGAGCACATACAAATTGATAGGAAATGACTAATTTCATTTCAGAACACGACTTTTGTAAAAATTTGTTGACCAGTGTAATCAGTGATTATTTGAAGGGGGGGGGGGCACAAACTGTGTCCATATAAGATGGTGAACTTAATTGATAAGTATTGTGTGTTCTGACTACTCCACTGGCCACTCTTTCTGTCTCTTTCTCCTCGAGCTTCCTTATTTGCTGAGACAGAGCAATACTGAAATTAGGCCCATTAATAACCCTACAATGGTCCGTAAGTGTTCAAGTGAAAGGAAGACACACTTGTCTCTCACTTAAATCAAAAGCTATAAATGATTAACCTTACTGAGGAAGACATATAAATCGAAAACAGGACAAAGGCTAGGCCTCTTGCACCAAAGAGTTGAGCCATTGTGAATGCAAAGGAAAAATTTTTGAAGGAAAACCAAAGTGTTACTCCAGTGAACATATGAATGACAAGAGTAACCCCTGCAACCAGGCTCTATCACCATGATGCACTGTAGCATTAGAGTCTGAAGCAAGCCAGATGCTGTTCTCAATCATTGTTATAAGACCCTTCCTGGGTCTACTGGGGAGCAGCCTGACAGAGTCACTCCGGAGCTGAGATGCATGATCTATCCACAAGCAGCTCCCCTCTCAACATTCCAGAGGATTCACTGGAAAAGTCCCAGAAAAGAGATTTAAAACATATTTTAACAGTGCAAGGGGACTTTCTAAGGTGTTCTATTTCTTGATCTGGATGTTAGTTCCATGGGTGTCTCAACTTGTGAAAACTCAAGTGGCTAGTGAGTTTGAGCCATGTACTTACAACACATGCATTTTCCTGTATGTATTTTTCAGCAAAAAGTGCAAAAATGGGTAAGTCAGTTTGCTCACAACCAAAAAATAATGACACACATCTTTAGAGAATCTTTTGACCACACGGTCTCTTCTACAGCAGAAGCTTGTTCGTGACAAATCAACTAAGCCAGAAGAGTTGTGACCAGACTGGGCTATGTCATGGTCACTGAGGGTTTCAGTGTACTTCCTCAATACTAGGCTACTTGAGCAGAGTCAGGGGAAGAAGAGAAGAGCAGCATTTCCCCCACAGCTTTTGGCGTCCTCTTTGTCCACACCCTTCTTTGATAATGTCCCCTGTCCACTCACACTAACCTCAGCAGTAGATCATACAAAAGAACAGCCATCACAGAAGCGAGATCCCTAGTTCCAGGGGTGACCTGGACTAACTCTCAGAAGCAAACCTGAGCAGGTCCCTCTAGTACTAAGTAGAAAAGAGAGCGTCACACATCCAAGGTTGCAGCTGGGACATGGAAGCCATGCAAAATACACACTACACACTCAGTTAATGCTGGCTGATAAATGAGTATATAATCTATGAACTGAATCCAGAATACTCACAGTAAGTGTGTGCTGAATAAAATTAAATCATTGCTGTTCCCTAGATCACCCCTAAATGCTGTCTGCATTAATTCCTGCATATTTGATCTTTAGCCAAGATGAATGTTACTGGGTCAGATTTCTCCACATAGCACTGTTCATATTTTTTAATATGTTCCTAGCTATTTCTACCCTTTGTAATGGATCCCATCAGGCAGCCTCAGAGAGGCAGTCAAGTAGGACAAAGCTGCCTCCAGTTGTCTGAGTTGCTATTAGTTTTATATAAGAAGAAAACAAGTCTGGAGGATGGAGTTTCTGTTTTTAACTTTCATTCTGCCTAAATTGAAAAAAGTTTTCCTGCAACCAAGCTGCTAGGAGCAAATTTCCTGTATTTAATATTGTTTAGTCTGAACGGGTCTCTAGAGGCCAATTTTAATGCTGGAGAAGCAAATGAGCTGAAACTCAGGACAGTTCCAATTTCATAGTTTGGTTCAGTTGGCCCAGCCGAAGTCCGTATCATTTCCAGCAACCCTACATCTAGTTCAGACATTAGTTTTGTGTTGATTTGAATAGCATCTGCCTCATGCATCCCACTGGCAGGGCACCTTCCTCTCTTGGGTAACATTTCCCTCCTCCAATCCTGAAGGCAGGTTTGTGGAAGAAAAGAGCAGCCCGTCAGAATCACAAGATTTCTAACCACATTAGTCTCAAAGCACTTCTCGCACCTCAGTCCCTCACAGGGAGTTACTTCAACCAAGTAAACAAAGCCTGACTCTTGCCTCAGCCAACAGTCCTGTGACAAAGATGCTTCTCAGGGTTTGTCACAACTAGTTATCAAAGTGCATGCAAAAGACAAAAAATAAGATGATGGAAGAGAGAGCTGAGAGTTTGGAAGATTCAGCCCAACAATTAATTACCTGCTGGTGAGAACCAAGAGATGCACTGACACAAACCTGGACAGTGACTCAAGAACTTGGGACTGATTTTCCAGGAAGCACACTTAACATGTTTCTAAAATCCTAACAGCTGGGGCCTCCCCTGTGGAGCAGCGGTTGAGCGCTGCGCTGTGGAGCTGTCGGCAGCGGTGACACAAGTTTGATGCCCAGCCTGGGAGAATCCCACATGGTGCAGCAGACCTCTCCTGCCTAGCCCGCTGCTCCCCTCAGCAGTGTACTTCTGATCTGCCTGTTCTGCTCCCCACTCTGTCTCTGGTGAACCCTCTCGCAGCCCCACGCCTCTGGCCTGTACCCCAGCTTGTATGTATAAATAAAATAAAATCTTAAAAAAAAATAAAATAAATAAAATCCTAACAGCTGACAAACGCCAGCGAGATTCGTCCTCTCTGGTTTATAAAGGCTTTTCGGTAGGAGAAATGGAGTAGATGAGGTTTATCTCTGCTGAAAAATAAATACTTGGAAATTAGAGCTAGTAGAATTTAGGGAAAACCTAGAAAACAAAGCAAAATTTAATTCAGTTGAAAAACCTATATTAAAATTCCTCTGAATTCAATTCATTCTTTCCCTCCCCAATATGAAACCAGACTCCTGACGGCACTTCACAGATGATAAAAAAAAACCTACTTAGAAAAATACATACCAGGAAATGCTGAGTTGTGCCAGGAAGGAAAAGGAGCACAATGACTGACAGGTTTAGTGCACACAGCCAGGACCCTCATGGGCATCGGTTGCATCTCCCCACTTTTAAAGAAAACTTCAAACCCAGGCCCCTGTGTTTGCAACCATTTGCTATGAAATGTTAGCTGCTGCTTGTGTCTTAGAAAATGCCTAAGTCAATTAGAGCTCTTCAGGGATCCAGAATAGTTCAAATGTTTCTTATTCATGATTCCTGGGCCTTTTCCTACAGTGCAAAGTTTAATAGCCCAAAGTTTTCTGTCAGCTAATTTATATCATACTTCAAATGTTAGAGGAAAACACTGTCAGGAGCAGGAGTGAGCCCCCTTAGCAGGCAGCAGGGAGCAGGAGAAAGAGCGAGCTTTGGAGACAGCATATCTGGGTGTCGTCTCAGCTCCACTTCTGGGTAGTGTAGCCAGGGACAAGTTACCTAAGTACTCAGAGCCTCGGAGATGGTAATAATTCACTTTATAAGGTGGTTGTTTTCCACAACAAGAATATGTCAAGTACTCAGTTCAGTACTTGGAAAGAGTAAGTCTTTTCTCTCTTCCTACTTAAGCAAGTTGGTCATGAGAACAATTTCCAAAATTAAGTGCAACTTTTCCAAGCCCTGCCATAAATCTCTTAACTCCATGGGACTGCTTCCAGATGCTTATGGAGGGAGGAACTTGCTTCTATTTTCTAAAAATCTCTCAAAATTTCTGATGTGGGACAAAGAGTAAAGCAATACCAGCCAGAAACCTCGTAAATGTTTGTGCTTTAAACCACAACACCACCACAAACAAGACAAGGTTAGTTTAATAGGGAACAGTCAAGGGGGAAAAAAGTAATTAAGGGTTTCCATTCCTGTCAATGCTCTTCCCATCTAAGAACTACTATCTCCTCCAACTGCAGGAAGTTGTATTAATTCTTCCTCCTACATCAAAGGAGGACATATCCCGGGAAAGCATTTCTACCCTGTCTAATTGCACAACTGCAGAGACAAGAGGTGAGCAATGAAATGACTGACAAAAGTACACTCCCATTTCTAAGAACATATGCAAGAAAAATAAACTTCAGTATACGTCTATTTACCTCTTCCGCTTTGGGGACCAGATGTAAGGGGCTGTTTGCTATTTGCAAACATACAGTGATCTTATGAGTGAGTCTATCACTCATTGCCCTGAGATGACGTCTTTACTTTTTCCAATTTCTAAATACAAATGCGGGTGGGTAGGGGAGGGTGCCTGGGCACATCTGGTCACCATTTGATTTCAGGCTTCTATTGCGTTCAGTCAGTGGGGAGAAATGGCTCTATAAATAGCTCAGGCTTCTCTGTCTCACACTTGAAAAATGAGAAACTGGCAGAGTAGACTGCCTTTCTTGCAGCAAGAAGAGAGATGGTCAGTTAACCCAACTCCCTCCAGAAAGATCATACAAAATGTTAATGTGCTAAGCAGCCAGCCTCAATCAAATGATATATATACCTATTTTATTATAACACTACAAAGCATCTTGAATGAAACCCAGGAGGGAGCTTCAGTTAAGATCAGTAAATGAATCATAGGCTGTTTTAAGAAGTAGCTGATCTTTTGGAAATTCACCAGTTGTGTGGCTAAAACCATGTATGTGAAAAGCTGGCTTCAAGTTTTTTTTTTTTATTTATTTATCCATACAAAAACTGGGGTGTAGGCCAGAGGTGTGGGGGGTGAGGGGATTCACCAGAGACAGAGTGGGGAGCAGAACAGGCAGATCTACTGAAATACACTGTTAAGGGGAGCAGTGGGTGAAACAGGAGAGGTCTCTACTGCGCCATGTGGGTCAGCTCCTTGCCTGGGATTGAACTCATGTTGCAGTGGCTAGAGATAGCTTGATAGCGCTGAAACTTTCAGCACTGTGCTGCCATGGAGGCCCCTGGCTTCAAGTCTTAAGAAGAAATGTCCCTCCCACCTTTGGAAGAAAATCTATACGTTTAAATTCTGTTCAAGTCTGAATAGAGCAGTCATGTTGTAAATGAGGTTTTTTGACAATTTCCCCTCCCCATGACCAACAAAATGAGCCTAATTCTAACTTCAAGTTTTTTTCCCCCAAATGCTCGATTAAACTATTATAGTATTCACCACACTAAAATAATTTCCTCCTTATGTATATGTCTTTCTCAAGAATTATGAGATTTTAATGAAAATACAATACTTAATTCTTACTGGTTACTTCCAAAGCCTAGCATAATTCCTCCAAAATTCCTAGCATGTTTCTCAACAGATGTATATTGAATAGATGAAAATACAAGGTAAAATAATCACATGTTCTATGACCTTAGTGAGTTTTCACAAGTAAAAAACAAACAAACCCTAATTTAATGTTGATTTAAGGGAGAAGTGAGAAAAAGGGGAGTCAACTAAGTAAAAACAGAACAATAATATAAGCACATTGGTTCCTTTTCATCTCCATACCATCTTTGAATTCCAAAATGTACATTTGTCTGGAAGCTGAGCTTTTGTAAATGTATATAAGTCACAGATCATTAGAGCCACTATACTGTAATGCCCAGCCCAGACTTCAGATCCTAGAAAAGAATATATAAGGCCAAACTCCTATCCTAAAAATAAAGTTCAGCAGAGCGGCAGCAAGGATTCAGATGGCCAAGAACTACAACTGGAAATGCTCTAGAATGTTTTCTAATAAATGATCAAATCTGATTTTGTTTGGCTTTATAGGATAAGGAAAAATTCAGTAGGCATGCCACAGCACCCTATCCCTGGGTAATACAGCTCTGACTGCCTGTGGCTTAGGCCACAAATGCTAAATAAAAATTTGCTCTTTGAAAGTCAACACAGTATGGTTGGTGAACTATAAATCAGTCTTTACCTGTGCATGTCTACAATATGGTAGCTGAAATAAAGCTAAAGAGCATACTGACAGAAGAAAAATTATACCAGACGGAAATATGGATGCACAAAAAGAAATGAAGTGCACCAGAACTGGTAACTATGTGGGTAAATATCCAAAATTTGTTCTTATTATTTAAACTATTTAAAAGATAGTTTCTCACTGGTGAATTGGTGGTGGTAGGTAACCTACGGGGAAGCATATGGAAAGGATGTGGCTAGAAATAACAAATCTAATTTTCACTGTTTATCCTTTTGTACTGTTCTGCTATGTGCATATATTATCTATTTTTAAAATGAATAAATTACAGTATTTTTAGAAGAAAAATAATTTTATTAAGGAACTAAGAGCAGAAGATACTTTCACTGGCAACATATAGAACTCTGCAAAAGGCTGTTACCTGTGCTACAGGAACAACTGAGAACGTAACATAGTAACAATACCAACCAATACTTATCCATTGTTTCTACACTTTCTCCAAAGTTCTCTAAAGCCAATACTTCAGTTTAGTCTAAGAATGTCCTGTGAGACTGCCAAGCAGGGAATTTTCACTCCCTCTTAAAAGAGAAGAAGATTGAGGTTATTTAAACCACATGATATAAAATTTGTTTTAGTAAATCAAAAGCCATCAAGGATTGCCTTAAATGGCAGTTATGTAAGTGGATTTGTCAAAGTCTAACTTCTCTCTTGAGTAAGATAGACAAGAGAAATATCAAGGGGATATAATCCACATTTTATAGCTAAAGCAAAATACAGTCACTGGGGATTGGAGAAAGCAGCCATCAATTTACAGTTGGATGTGTTAAGGTAGACTATATGATGCACTCTAGAATCTTATTACTGAATGTGTGGATGTGTGGTCCCCAGACCTCCTGGATCTGCATGTTTCTATAACTTTATTTTCATGTACATATCTGCATTATGGATCTCCTTAAAATGCAATTTTGATTCAGTTCCTATGGGTTGGGTCTAAAAGTACACTTGTCTAACAAGCTCTAGGCAATGCCAAGGTGGACACTTTGAGCAGCAAGGAAGAAAAACACCAGGCTATCTGTCTGTGTTCCCAGAGTGGGAAGTACATCCTCTCCTCTCATGGTAAGAAGGCATCTGGACATACAAAGTCTTTGGTAAAGCTCATTGGCACAACCAGAAGGAAAGTACAGCAATGTGCTTCTGGAAATCTATTTTTCTACTTTAGAGGTATACATCAGAACATGGCTATCAATCTGGAACAAGGACAGATCATGATGTCCAGGGCAGGCTCCTGAGAACAGCAAAGATGGAGACATCAAGGTTCCAAGTTTAGGGTGTGGAAACAAAGGAAGGCAGTGAGGTACAAATGGAGGGGATGACATAAAGATGACATGGGTACTAAAGCTAATTTGAAACTTTGGAAAAGAAGCAACTTTGAATGTGACATTTGACTTGCTCACTCTGATCTACAGAAAGGGAATATATCAAGTGAGGCAAAGAAACTGTCACACACACGTGCACGCGCGCATGCACATACATGGCAGTGATGAGCTGTTGGTAGGCAGAAGAACTCCATATGCTGTACCTCTGCTGCCGTCTCACCAGCTGAGACAAAGCAGTCACCTCTGGGGTGAGTGTGTGCAGCATGAATGCACCATGTCTCGCTTACACACACACACTCACTATTGTCCTGGACTGGCACTATTCCACTCAGAGTTTGCACATTTTTGCCTTACAGTTTTTGCTTATCCTTTTCCCGCTGAATGAAATGACGCCCCTCAAACTGATTCAAAGCAATCTATGAATAGCATATTAGTTTTCTGGATTCCCAAAGTACTTACAGTAAGTACTATTCATTTAACATTTGAATTCTTGGTGTTGCTGATTTTTTTTTTAATGTCCCTAAAGTCTGATATTCCTAGTATGACTGCCAGCTTTCTGAGAGCAGGGATCATGTCTAATGCCACTCCATATTCCCAAGAGCACTCAGCCTCATTGCAATGCAGATGGCAGCTGCTTCCTAAATGCTTACAAAGTGAATGAACATCACTGCTCAAGGAAATGTGGAGTATCCAACATTGATGAGGCTAAGTTTGCCTAAAGGATCACTCAGTTTAATGAAATAGTTAAGCCAAGTACCGAAGTGCCCAACAACTATTAATTTTAGTTACTACACAAAAAGCATCACAAGAGAATAACAAGGACTATGAAAATTTAAGAAATAGTGACAATGTCAATGAGGAAGCACAGTAAGACCTTACTTAAAAGTTGGGCCTCCCTGGTGGTGCAGCGGTTAAGCGCTGCGCTGTGGAGCTGTCGCAGCGGAGACGTGAGTTCGACACCCAGCCAGGGAGATTCCCACATGGCATGGCAGACCTCTCCTGCTTCGCCCGCTGCTCCCCTCAGCAGTGTACTTCGGTCTATCTGCCTGTTCTGCTCCCCACTCTGTCCCTGGTGAAACTTCTCGCCGCCCCATGCCTCTGACCTGTACCCCAGCTTGTATACATAAATAAATAAATCTTTAAAAAAAAAAGACCTTACTTAAAAGTTGATGGTTTCTTGGAAACTGCTTCTGAAAGCAAAACAATGTACAAGGAAATCAGGTCTTCAAATAACACTGTTTAGTTCAGAGTCATCTGGGATTTTTTTTCTCATCAATGTTATAAAGAAATGTATCTGTTCTGTTGTGCCATTTTAATTAGCAGCATTCTGAGTGGGAGGAACTAAAAGGTGAGATGTTTGTTTTAGAAAGAGGAGCCAGTTTGAGCGAAAGAAGGAAAGTATATGGCATTTGGGGGTAGAGCAAAAACCAAAATAAGTGACAGTGAGAAAGAAATGAAAATGGACAAGCCCAGCTCAAAATTAAAAAGTAGTGAAATAGCATGATATATACATTTATGTGTACTCAAATTTTTCTGAAGCCATACCTGTGAAAGTGTGGTTCTAGCACAAAAATACAAACAGATCAATGTAACAAAAGTTTTAAAACAGACCCCTATTATGCACAGGAATTTAATAAATGATAAAAGTAGATTTTCATGTCAGCCAAGAAAGGATGGGTATTCAATAAATGGCTATGGGCAACTGGCTAGCTATCTGGGGGGAAAAAAACCCTGAAACCATACCTCATTTCTTATACCCCCCAAAAAACAAACCTCAAATGGATCAAATATTTAAACACTATAAAGATAAATCCTTTAGCATATAAAAGCGGTGAACTTTTATAATCTCAGAATTTAAGATATTTCTAAGCTTACATTATAAGAAGTCATAGAGAAAGGTTAATAAACTTGACTATATACAAATACACACACAGAGGAAAATAACTATAAACATAATCCAAAAAAAAGAGGAAATACTTGCAACATCTATGACAGAGGGATCAATTTCCCTAATTGATATTAAAAATAAGTGGAAAAAAAAGAACACTACAGTAGCAAAATGCAAAAAATAGAAGAACATGTAATTCACAGGGAAGATCCAGATGATCAAGAAACATGAAAAATGTTCAACACAATTATAAGAGCAAAGCCAACAACAGACATTATTTCTATTAAAATGTAAAATATACTGTCAAAACGCAACTGCACTTCTAACAAATTATCTTCCATCTTTGCAAAAATGCAAATATGCTTACTCCAGTATGGGTGTGCATATGCATATGAACAGAAATCTGGAAATATCCTAACTGCCAATCACTAGAATGGAATACAATGGAATTCTGCGTAGCATTAAAAAATGCGGTGGAACTATAGGTACAGCAGAAAAATTATGGCCAAGATAAGCAAAACAAAGCAAGTTGAAAAACAGTATGTATAGTTTGAGCCCCCTGATACTGTTTGAAGGATATATAATATATGCTCACTCAGGCTTTGTGAATGACTGGAATGATACCAAAGAATACACAGACAGAGGTTACCCACAGGGAATCAGAGCCTGGTGGGCAGGTGTGGAAGGAGGAGCTTTTTTTTTTTTAGTTGTTACATTATAATCTTCTGTATTGTTCGAATATTTACAATTAGTTTGTTTTGCTCTTATAAGCAAAATATTTATGCATTTGTCCCCTTTCTGCTGAGCACAGAACTAGAGAAACCAGCCTACTTCTCTCTCCACACTTTCTGAACCCTTTTCAGACCACTGTACATAAAAGGGGCCTTTTGTTGGCCAGCCTCTATTTAGGATCCCCTAAATAGAGGACTACTGAAGAGAGCAGAGAAGGTGCTCAGATACAGGCTTACTGTGCAAGCACATGGGAGAGTGTAGCACCTGCCAAGGCAGAGCAGGTGGCTGCCTCTGGAGAGGGCTGCTGTGCAAGCTTGTCTGCTGCAGGGCACCTGCAGACCTTCTGTTCAAATACTGCTCTTCATTTTATAGACTGTTGTTAACATAATCTGTAAAGTCAATTTATCCAGAGGCTCTCAAAGTAATCATCAACATCATCATACTTCACTCCTTCAAGCAATTAGTTGGCACTCCTTTTAAGCCCCAGGACAAAGTCAAGTGTCAAGGGCACCTTGGGAGCACAGAGACTCGAGCAAGGGGACTTCTGGGTGACTGAAGGACAAGTGTCTCAG
Organism: Scalopus aquaticus; assembly: GCA_004024925.1. Taxonomy (NCBI): domain Eukaryota; kingdom Metazoa; phylum Chordata; class Mammalia; order Eulipotyphla; family Talpidae; genus Scalopus; species Scalopus aquaticus. The sequence goes on from PVIJ01000895.1 coordinate 187,588, forward strand.
GAACTTGTATCTATATTTATGTTTAGACTGCGAAGTCTGTAACTGACTATCAGGCCTTGGGCATGCCTCCCCTACAGATAACAGCCTCTCTCTACAGCCTAAGCCTCAAGGACCCCTGATACTACCAGAAATTCCTGTTACCCTGGGCTCAGAGAGGGAAAAAAATAGTTTTTGCATTTTAAAAGATTTCTCCAGTATCTACTATTCATTTTTTTTTTATATATATATATATATAGGCATCCGCTACCAGCAGCAAACATTGTCAAGGATCTTTGTTCTTTAGGGCTTTTTTTTTTTTTTTTTTTGGTGTCTGAAAGCTACTCTTTAAAGATCCACAACTGATTTTCTAGCAAGGGGAAAAGAGTTTAGATGAAGCCAAAAGAATGACCTTATTCCTTTAAAATCCAGCTAATGAACATCCTTATGGAGCGGAGCAGCTGTGCTGTTGGCAGAGGAACATACTGAAATCAAACGCTCATGGTAATCTCCTCCCCCCACAGGCCTGCAGAGCCCCGTCCAGTTATTGCACAAAAAGACTTTTCTTATAAACTTCTCTCCTACTTTTGTCTCCATCTTGGTTGGGAAGAAACAGCACTAGTGATGGAATGTACATGGCTCTGCAAATATTCATGAGAAAATGCTTCGACACCCACACACTCCCCAGCTCCCCTAGCACACTGATGCATTAGGGAAAGGGGATGCCCTGAGAAGCTAATGGGCATCTGTGGTCCTCTAACTTAGGCAAACTGTGGCCTTCTCAAAGCAGGCAGCAGGACTCAAGAAGACAGAATCCTAACTAATTTGTCACCCATTGAACCACACATTGAATAATTAATCCAATATCCATTAATTGATCGTTTAAGATGTGCAACACTGGAAATAAAAAAAAATTGAGTCGTATGCAGTACAGCATTTGAGGGCTCGGATTTGGGAGTGACACAATCAAAATTGTGAATGTTGGTTTCATCACGTGGTTGTGTGACCTTAAGCAAGCCACTCGACCTGAAGGAGCCTGTTCTCATGCCTAAAATGAAAGTAATGGAATCTACCATAAAAAAGTGATATAATCCCAACAGCATCTGCCCCTCCGTGAACTCTCAAATTTCTTCTCATCTTAGTTTCTTCTCATGCTTCCTTTTCCTCACGTTCCTCTAAGGTCCCTCCTCAGTTTCAGTAATTCTTCCTCCCTCTTTCCTCTCCCTGAAGCCGTCACGCAAATTTTAATTTCAGGAGAAACAAAAGAAGTCAAAAGAGAAGAGTCACTCCTCTCTTCCTCCTATTTATTTTCTGAGTCAGGAGCTCATAGAGCATTTGTCTCCATCTTAGGATAGGTAGGGGTCCCCAGAGATCGTGTTCCCGTGGCAGCAGTGTTTAATCACAGTGTAATGACACTCAAAAACCGTAACAGACTCTCATGCTCCCCCATACCACTAGATAGCAGAAGTGGAATTTCCTCATCTTGGATTGCCAGAGAACTGGGGATAGGTCCAGTGTAATGAACAATAACTTTCTTTGGGACTCTGCTAAGCAGCACATTTCCTACTGTGCAGGAATCTTGGTGTTACAGTTTACAACTCTGTCACTCAAATAAGCAATAGGTATTTCCCTGCAACATCAAGAACAATTCTTGACTGAGCAAAAAGGGAAAAAAAAACAACCCTTATTTTTGTGTCTTTAGGCATTCACCTTTTAAGTTTTGGATTGTCTCTAATATGTCTTCTACTATCAACATTTTGGAATTCTAAAGTCATACTAGTTACCATATATGTGAAAAATTCTGTACAAGTTACTCTTCATGTCCTAATTGCAGCAATTCTCTGAAATTTAACCTGAAATCCTCTATTTTATTCTAATGGAAATGAAGACAATTGGTTCTAATGCTCCATAAACTGTTAAAATCATTATGTTCTGTATGTGCAGCACATTATTATCGCCTGTCTCCCTGTATCTGAGCCAACATTAAATACTATTGCTAAACATGAAATTTAAACATTAAAAGATAATTATAATTAAATAATTGACATTAAATAACCACATGCAGAATACATATAAAGTGTACTGTACTGACAGAGGCTTTCCTCTTGGCTCCTGCAGTCTGTTCTTTTAACTGTTTTGGGGGTGGTGGTGGGGTTTTCCTTTAAAGCTGCTCCAAGATCCTGACATCCTCAAGCTGAAGTCCAAAACTGGAGAAAATATTCATCAAAGACACTCTCTCTCTCTCTCTCTCTAACACATGTTCTTTCAGTACTTTGAGGGTAGGCAGTAAATATTCTCTGTGTGTCGTTTGGTATTCAATGTACTGTGGAGACTAAACAACAAGCACAATTACATTACTGCTATAATTTCAGTTTCGGATTTGGTGGCTGTGAGGAGGAAATCGGCACATTCTCTCATTCACAACATGTTTTTAGACAGAAAAGCTACAAGTGTTTTAGGTATTGTGTTCTAGTCAAATAATAGACCATTTTAAAATAAAGATTCCCAGGAGAGTAGGAGCAACGGCTTGTCACAAAGGGCTGGGGAGCTTTTGTTCCTGGATGTGCTTTCTGTTGACTCAATCTGCACTTGTTTTGAACAGCCACTTACAGTCCTTGGTGGGTAAAGCTGAGCTAATGTTCCTCATGGAAAGTTTTACAAACACACAATCACTCAAACAATACACTTGCGCAGAGGACTCCTGTTCCAACAGATGTTCCTGACCAGGAGGAAGGGAGGGAAGCTAATTTTCCAAATGGAACATGCTGATTCCAGAAGGGATCCACACCAGATTCAAAGAAGAGATTTTCCAGGATAGTTCCGTTCTTAGAAGTTTGGGCCTCACTTCTCTTGTGCTGTGACGGTGGAAATCACAGGAGAGACCCAAGCCACAGCACTCATGACCTTGCTTACTCAACTCCTACTTGGGCTACGCACTTCACAATCATTTCATTTCCTCATTATAATTCCAGTGGAAGAAATAGGACTTAGAGAGGTTAGGCAACTTGTCCAAAGTAAGCCAGCGTGAATAGAAAGTGGCTGTGCCTGAATCCAAATCCATGTCTAACTTCTCCATGAGAAACAGATTAATACAGATTCAACCTGGTAAAACGCAGGCCAGTTTTGATGAAAAGTCTTGACTGAAAGTTCTAATATTAACAAAGACTGACTGCCTTAAGAATGGGAAGCTGATAAATCAAGGTCATGGGGGTAATAGACAAGTGGTATGATGCCCCTCCTATTCCCCATTGACTAGTATTTTCTCTTTCTCTTAACTCTGTCTCCTCTTCAATTTCCCATCTCTTTCTTTTCCTATATTCTTCTTTTTTGTTTCCTTTTCACACTGTAGTGTAGTGAAGAATTTAAAGGTTTTATTTAATGATCCTGTGTTTAAATCTAACTCATGTCTTTAAAAAATGATTGTTTTATTTAGGTAATGTTGGTTTACAACACTGTATGTTTTAGGGGATATAGGTTCACACCTCTTCAAATGTATGTTAAGCACATCATGTCTACCACCAAAGCACCAATTAACCCTTCACCATAGCCCACTGGGATCCCTCCCTGTTTCATTCCCCCCACTCTCTCTTCCACCACAGGTAGCCTCAGTACTACAGATTTCAAAAGCTTGTTTTGGTTTAGTTTTGTCCCTTTGCTTTGTTTCTTTATATCCCACATATGAAGGACATCATCCAGTCTTTTTCCTTCTGCTTATTTTGCTTAACATAATCCCTTCCAGTCCCAACTATGTTGTCACAAATGGCAACATTTTTTTTATAGCTAAGTAGTATTCCACTCTCTCTCTGTGTGTGTGTGTGTGTGTGTGTGTGTACACACACACCACATTTTCTTAATCTACTCATCTGTCATTGGGCACCTGGGTTGCCACCATGCCTTAGATATTGTAAATAGTGTTACAATGAATATAGGAATGCATATATCCCTTCAAATTAATGTTTTGGCATTCTTTGATACCTTGGAGTGGACTTGCTAGATCCTACGGTAGAATGTTTTGAGAAACCTCCATACTGTTTTCCACAGGGGCTGGATCAGTCTACATTCCCATCCACAGTGAACAAAGGTTTCTTTATCTCTACATCCTTGCCAACACGTTGATATTTGTTCTTTTGGACATGGGCTGATCTAACATGAGTGAGGTGGTATCTCACTGTGATTTTTATTTGCATTTCCCTGATGAATAATAATGATAAACATTTGTTCATGTGCTTCCTGACCATCTGTATGTCTTCTTTGGAAAAGTGTGTGTTTAGTTCTTCTAAGACTCCTATTATGTGACTTTGGGCAGATCATGTACCCTCTCTAAATCTAAATTTTCTCAACTATAAAAGAATAAAACCCATCTTTTATGTTGATGGAGCTATCAGACAATATATATATAAAGAGATGGTCAGGTCACTAGCAGAATAAACGAAAAAATTTTTTTAACTTTGAGGGTCAGTGAGACTTGATGGAAATGGCACACAGTTTAGAGTTGGACAGTCCTGGCTTTGAGTCCTGCTAATACCTTCTGGCTAAGTGACTTGGACCAATCTTGTAACCATTCCGTAACTCAATTTCCTTAGTTATAAAATGCAGTAAGATAGAATGAACAGATTTTGAGAGATGATCAAATGAAATGACAGGCAGAACCAACAGATAACAAACAAAGCTCCTCATAGGAGAACTTGCAGTCACTCATTTGTTTCCTAAAGGCCCATGTTTGCCGACACTTGATCTATTTACTGAAGGCTGTCACCACTGAGAACCAGGAAGCGCTATAGCACAAAGGAATTTTAATCTTTTAAAAAATTAAGATATTACTGATTTGCCCTTTGTTTACAATAATATACAATTTTGGGAGCACAACTTCATGCTTAAACAAGTCCTGATATTCACTTGTCCACCACCAAAGCCCCAGGGCCAATGCTCTATGACCTTAACCCCTCTCCGCTCTCCTTCCTCCCCTCGTTTCCCGCTGGTGATCACCATAGTTTCCAGAGACTAAGAGTTATTTTGTTGTGTTTTGCCAGCTTTTTTGGCAATTTATATTCCACAAATGAGAAACCATAAGTTAACTGTTGGACTTAACTTTTGGACTTAATTCACTTAGTATAATCACCTCAAGACCCCTCCATATTGTCCCAAATGTCACTATTTCATCTTTTTTAATGACTTAGTAATTTCCAATGATTATACATGCCACAGTTTATAGAGGGGCATAATATTTTTATATGAACGTTTGCATATTCTTGGAATAAATACCTAGGAGTGGTGTTGCTGGATCATATGGTATTTTCATTTTTAGCTTCTTAAAGAATTTCCACACTGTTTTCCACATAGACTGGAAATGTACAAGGGATTTAAATTTGAAGTCATCTTTTGAGGCTATAAAATAAACATAAAAAGAGGAAGGTAGGGCCTCCCTGGTGGCGCAGGGGTTAAAGTCTCAGCACTATCAAGCTATCACCAGCCACTGCAGCATGAGTTCGACCCCAGGCCAGGGAGCTAAGAAGCCACATGCCACAGCAGACCTCTCCTGTCTTACCCACTGCTCCCCTCAGCAGTGTATTTCAGTGGATCCACCTGTTCTGCTCCCAGTTCTGTCTCTGGTGAATCTTCTCACTCCCTGCATCTCTGGTCTACACCCCAGTTCTTGCATGAATAAATAAATACAAATAAATATGGAAAAAAAAAAAAAGAAGGTAGAACGATAAGTGCAATGAAAGGGAAACATGGGTCCAGTATTGCTTGGGCATTAACTGCCTATATAACCTCATATAAGTCTGTGGCTGTATCTGTAATTTAAGGAAGTTGGTCTAGATTAGTGGGTAGTATCTGGAAACATTTCTGATGGTGATCACTAGCGGGCAGAGGCAGGGATGCCGCTAGACATCCTATGATGCACAGGACAGATCCTCACAACAAATAATTATCCAGTGAAAATATCAATAGTGCTGATGTTAAGACACCCCGACCTAGATGACAGCTAAGCTCCCTTTATGCTCTAACATATTAAGAAACTATGAGGAGGACCTCCCTGGTGGCCCAAGGGGTTAAGTCTCAGCACTATAAAGCTATCCCACTGGAGCATGAGTTTGATCCCTGCCAGGGAGCTTCCCAGATGGCAAGCAGACCTCTGCTGTCTCTCTTGCTGCTCCCCTCAGCAGTGAAAGTTTTATCTTTCAGTCACTCTGCCTGTTCTGCTCCGCACTCTGTCTCTGATGAATCCTCTCTCCCCACCCCTCCCACCTCTGGCTTATACTCCAGCTCTTGTATGCATAAATAAATTTTAAAAAATAAAAGAAACTGTGATGAGATGGCACCAACACCATACAGATGACATTCTTGCTAACATCAATCAACCAAAAGCTTCTTGCGATGTTGTTCAAAATCTCCGTAAGGTGTGAGGTGGGGGGAAGGGTGGATTTTTCCCTTAGCTATTTGGATATTGTGAAATCAGTACAAATTTCTGAGGGTGATGTCAGTCTCTCTTTACAATAGGAAGTGATCCAAAGATGAAGGAAGCACAGTTCTCCAGGAATGTGGCTTCTCACCTTTGCAATTAGAACCAGGGTTTCCAAAGCCAAGAGATTCCTTTTAGGAAAGATGATTTAAGTAAGTCTGAATCAAGATCACAAGAAAATGTGATACAACAGCAGAGATGAGCGTCAAATACATCAGGCTAAGTGAAAGAAGCCAGACCTAAAAGGTTTCATACTGTTTTGTTTTGTTTTTTTAAAGATTTATTCATTTATGCATACAAGCCGGAGTACAGGCCAGAGTTGTGGGATGGCTAGAGGGTTCACCAGAGACAGAGCAGGCAGCAGAACAGGCAGATGGGCAGAAACACACTGCTGAGGGGAGCAGCGGGCAAGGCAGGAGAGGTCTGCCGCACCATGTGGGAGTCTCCCTGGCCCGGTGTCGAACTCGCGTCGCCGCTGCCAACAGCTCCACAGTGCAGCGCTTAACCACTGTGCCACCAGGGAGGCCCTGCATACTGTTTTATTTCAATTATATGACAAAACTGTAGGGATAGAAAACAGATCAGTAGATCACAGGGAGTGGGTACTATACTAATTTGTAATTTGACTGCAAAGAGACCTGAAGAAATTTTAGGGATGATAGACTGTTTTATATACTAATTACAGTGTCAGCCACACAACTGTATATGTTTGTCAAAACTTACAGTACTGCACACTAAAATGATAAATTTTTACTGCGTCTAGATCATACTTCAATAAGACTGATCCCTCTCCCTCACCTACCCAAATGTGATCACATATGCTGTAGAAAGGATTACCATTTGATGAAATGGTACTTGATGAAAATCTGCCTCTCCTATCCATGGTGATCTCAGAGTCAGAGTGATCAGGGTTAAAAGTCTAGGCTCTAATTTCTATGTTAAAACGTTGAATCCCTCTGACCAGATCTCATGGAGTCCTGTCACCATCTGCAACCTCTGGCCCTATACCAGCCGGTGACTGAGAGAGGTTCCTTTCCTTCTCTCTTTTATCCTGGTGTCCCTTCAAACCAATGAGCGCCTTAGACAATTAGCAAACAAGACAATTAATAAACAAGATAAACCCCAAGAGACATTAGTTTTATCTTTCTGGACAGACTTCCTGTCCTTTGGTCCTTTCACTGTACTTCAAATAAGGCCACAAAGTCAGCAGCATATTTATAGTTTTCCACTCAATTATTTTTATACCTTCAAGTTATGTAAATGTAGAATATAAGCCTTACACCAAACTCATTCCCAAACTTGTTGGTATAGGTAGATGTAGACATGTAGTTTTGCTCTATTTACACAGACTGCCCCCACCCCTTGATCTATCAAAGGTTGCTTGTGTCTTCAGGAGTAATAATTAATTCTTCTTATGTACAGAACACATCTCAGTATGCTATGACCAGGGAGAAGTGGAATAGCCATCAAAATGTTCACATTTTCTGCTAATAGACCACTGTCCCCCAAGCCAAAAATACAGTCACAACTGTAAACTGTTGTAGAAGTCCCACCCTCTTACTGAGAGTCAGTTCCTTCCTTGTCTCTTCTTGATGGATCTCAGCGGAACCGTTACAAATACCAGCAACCAGATACTCCACATGCTTAAGTGCTGCATAAAGATCAAGGACCACAAGACAAGCCTGGACCTGCTAGTGTCCTCATCTTCCCAAGGACAGAGAAGACTTGCTAAGGGCCAGGTATATTATTACTTTTTTTTTTTTTATTCTGCTGGAATAAGTATTACAACAGAAGGGACCCACAGAGACAACAAAGCCCATGTGGCCATGGGTCTTGTTCCTACATGTTCTCCTGAGTAGGGAAAAATGGAGTGATTATACTTCCATGGTTTAGAGCTATCCAATCATCTTCAGAAGTCTGCGTCAACAGAAAAGCAGTACTGTCACTCAAACTTGATAATATTGTTCCTTGGGAATAGCTAGAAAAAGTTTCAGAAAAGACTAAAATACTTAGCAGAAAACATATTTGGGCTCTTTATTCAAAGGGATACAGACGAGGGCCTCCCTGGTGGTGCAATGGGTTAAGTCTCAGCACTATGAAGCTGTCCACAGCCACTGCAGCATGAGTTCCACCCCCAGCCAGGAAGCTTCCCACATGGCGCAGACCTCTCCTGCCTTGCCCAACTGCTCCCCTCAATGTGTACTTCAGTAGATCCGCCCATTCTGCTCCCCACTCTATCGCTGGTGAATCCTCTCACCACCCCACACCTCTGCCTGCACCCCAGCTCTTATACGCATAAATAAAAAATCTCTTTTAAAAAAGGTACATAGACAAATATACAAAGGTATCCAGGGTTCCCCTCAAATATTCCCATTTGCAAAGGAATTTCCCAAGCACATATTCCTATAGTGTTTTCTTTCTTTTTTAAGTATGATGATACTGACCCAAGAAAGGCCAAATAAATGATTTTTCTAATCTTAGGATTTTCACAGAGAGAATCCTGGTAGCAGCTGGGATGAAGGCGAGGCTTGCGGGCCACTGTGGGCACTAAATGCATGATATTCAACAGAGTTCAACCCAGAACAATGCTGCTGCTTCACAGCAACAGAGAGAAGCCCAGATTCCATATTAATTGCCCAATAATTATCCAGTTGGGAAGAACTGAGCAGAATATAGGAAAAATGATGTTACCACATCCTGAGACGCATAGTGGGGGTCCTCTGGGTTGACTGACCAGTAGCAGTAATCAAAGCCAAATGCTACAATCTTCTCTCGGGAGTCACCAAAGCTGTCCAGTCGACTGTCCACCTAAAATCAAACATAAGATTAATGTCTTCTCCATTAAATATCATTAAAATATCAGATTCTGGCCAGCAGAACTTGATTCCTCTTTGCTAGAGAGAGACCTGTGCTGTCATACGAATCTTTATGTGGGGCCTCCCTGGTGGCACAGCAGTTAAGCGCTTCGCTGTGGAGCTGTCAGCAGCAGTGACACAAGTTCGACGCCCAGCCAGGGAGATTCCCACATGTCGTGGCAGACCTCTCCTGCCTCCCCCGCGGCTCCCCTCAGCAATGTATTTCTGTCGATTTGCTTGTTCTGCTCCCCATTCTGTCTCTGGTGAACCTTCTTGCCGGCCCACGCCGCTGGCCTGTATCCCAGCTTGTAAGCATAAATAAATACATCTTTAAAAAAAATCTTTATGATAAAGATTGCTGAAAAAGAAAAAAAAATCACCTTTGACCTCATCAGGTGTAAACAGAGCCCCAGAGAATTAAATTTGTCTATCTCATTAACATGTATCTGCCTACATATGAACCAACCACATGAGGCATAGGAAAGGTTGGAAGAGAAAGTCTTTCCCATTCCAGGCATCTTCTTACCAGTACCATTTACTCTCTAAGGATCATCTCTAAGTAGATGATATCAGGATTGCATCAGTAGTTCGAACACTGGGTCTGGCTGGCTCTATAAACCTAGGACTTTCACAGGGGTCCCTCACTGAGGGACTCTCAGTGAATTTGAAAACACACTGGACAGAAGAACTAGGACCAATCCAACTGCCCAAGGCAGATGAGGTTAGAGTCAGAGCTTCGAACTGCACTGACCTCCTAGTACTGGGGAGAATATTATTCATAGAAATACCCTAGACCCTGGGGCCTCCCTGGTGGTGCAGCGGTTAAGCGCTGCGCTGTGGAGCTGTCGGCAGCGGCGACGCGAGTTCGAAGCCCGGCCGGGGAGATCCCACATGGCACGGCAGACCTCTCCTGCCTCGCCCGCTGCTCCCCTCAGCAGTGTGTTTCCGTCCATCTGCCTGTTCTGCTCCCCACGCTGTCTCTGGTGAGCCCTCTCACCACCCCACACCTCTGGCCTGTACCCCAGCTTGTATGCACAATAAATAAATCTTTAAAAAAAAAAAAAAGAAATACCCTAGACTCTGTATCGGAAAGACAACCTCTCCCACTAACCACTACAAACCACAGTAGAACAAGGCGGTCAGAATGACGAAGAGATTCTTGGCAAATAACTGACCTCAGGGAAGTGAGCAGCAAAGAAGGAGTGCAGCAGGGCAGATTCGAGTTTGATCTTGGCCAGGATTTATTTTTAAGCAGCAAAAATATGAGATTTCAGGACAAAGCAGGTGAAGTGATTGGGAAAGAGATATAAAAAAGAGGCAGCAGGGAATAAAAAGTCTTTTGTCCCTGTTAAAAAAGTCTTTTGAGCTCCTGTTGAAAGTATGGCAGGTCATGTTTAGATCACATCACAGCAGGAACGTGTGAGTGGACATAGCTGGGAGGCCTGGGGTCCAGATAACCCTCACTCGTGCAAGTAGCTCCTCAGCTCTCAGGAATGCGCCCTGCCACCTGCAGCAATACTCACAATGGCCTGCTTCCCAGTCTCCCCACTCCCCAAGGCCCAGGAAGGAAGAATCCCTTCTACTTCTGCTGACCTCATAAATGGTGGAACGGGATGGAGGAAATCAGCCCTAGGAGGGGGTAAGGGGTGGGAAGGAAGTTCCCTGTTTGTCCAACTGTGACTCAGAGTTTAGTTAAATCCATGAAAGAGAATTTGTAGCAAGACATGTTAATGACCAACTCCCCCAGGAATCTGAAGGTTCTTATCTGGATCTCACTATGGCCAAAATGAATCTTGCATTAGCAGACGCATATGAAAATCCCTACTAATGCATCTAGATGAAGTGATAGCAAAGAGGCTTGGGACAGAGTCCAACAGATGGTCAGGTGAGTTAAATATACACTGCACTGCCGCCAGCATGATTTAAGTTAGCCGTGTCCCCGTAACATTCCACATGTTTGCTTTCAAAGTAGCTCCTGACCAGTTTTCAAAACAGCTGCACCGTATTTGATAAAACCTGAGCGGTAGTAGCCCCATCCCCTGAACTTTTCCTGCTTCATTTTTATATTTGCTTTGTAGTTGGCCAAAGCTCATCCCACAATTTCCCTCATGGGTACTTCCCTCTCCTGCTTTCCCACTCTAAAACACATTCCCACATACACCATCAGTCCACTAGCCCCTGTAATAATATTAGTTCTTCTAGAAAGAAAAGGGAAAATAATTTCAGGCTTACCTTTAAATTCCTGATTTTTGCCACTTTGCCATCAACTTCCAAAATAATTCTTCCCCCTTCTTTGGTCTCCCTAGAAACAAGATCCAAACCAATATGAGAAGAAATACTGTGGGCTTTTTTCCCCCCTTAAGAAAAGAGAAGCTGAGATCACTGTTGAGACAAAATGTTTCCTCACTGGAAGTTGTCTATAACTGGGTGTTGTGCCAGCAAAATGGCACAGGACAGGTTCCCTATGATACAGACAGATGGGTCAAGGCGGAGTCCTGGAGCCCTCGGTGGCTTTTTAGGCTTTTAATTATCTTTTGTGAGGCAGCCAGGCACAGGGCAGGCAAGGTGGCTGGGGGCCAGGAGGCTGGAGGCTGACAGGCCTCCTGGCCCCCGGCAAATCTTCCCGCTCTCTGGGCTCTCTGCTACTCCTGCCTCTGCTTCTGCCGCCACGCCTGTTGCTCTGTGATGCCGCCCTTATGTCCTCGGCCTCCAGGCCCAGGTGTGCCCACTGACGCACGTGCACGCCACATTCCAGGCACTGCCACGAGGCACACGTGCAAGACCGCAGGTGTCCATCATTAAATCTAATGGTGGTGGGTGGAAAATCCTGATGACTTTCATTTACCCTACACTGGGGTATGTCTCCATAAGCAGCTGTATCACCTCAGTCTCCCTCCACTGGCATCATCTCTGGATGGTTAGAATTTGACTGTGAACATCTAATAGTCACTGTTATTGAGCACTTGCTATGGGTGGGGCACTGGATTGGATGTAGTGCATATTGTACCTTACCTTACACAATCCCCTAACACATAATCCTGATACAGCTTCTTAACAGATCTTCATTTTTATGGATGGAAGACTAATGGCAACAGGAATTATGTAACTTGTCCTAGATCACAAAGTTAGCAATGGCAGAGCTGGGATTTAAATCAGATTTATCTGACCACAAAACCTGGGCCATAGAATACCTTAGAAATCAAGCTAGGAAACCTGGAGAGTATCTTTGGCTCAGCCCATACGACAGCACGGACAGTAATGAAAATAGTTCTGGAGTCTCCTATGTTGAGATCCTGAGAACATCTTTTCCTAAATCCTTTCCTTATGCTTTCCTAAATTGGAATGAATCAAAGGCTTTAAGAATCATGCCATGTTACAGTTCTGTAATAACACTGCTCACAACTAGCCACCCTCCTCAATTCACTTTAAAGGGCCTAATCCAAGTGACTCACATGCCCCAAATGAATGGACTATATTTTAGCTGTGAAATCCTTTTTCATAACCTAAAGAACTTTAGCTAAAGTACTCAAGGCCAGAATTTTAATAAATGTGAATTAAATTTATTAGCACTTCCTCAATTACAGTGAAATGTATCAATTACATTACTGCTAGTTTGGGATCTGAAAGTTGAGAAAATACATTGTCGTTTTTGGGGGTTTTTTTGTTTTTATTTTTTATTTTTTTTGCCTTTTCTAGGGGGTTCCCAAGGTGTGATCTTGAGAACAGAGTTGGAAGATACAGGCTACACAGTAAGATAGGGACCTTGAAATTTAATTTGCTTTAGACTACAGTAAGGTTGGGGTAAAGCCCTAGACAGAAAATTCCTCTCTCCCAGGTAATGAGATTTCTGTTACTAATTTCCCCAAGGCCCTGTTGCTCTTGCACATTTCATACTAAATAGTACTTAAGGCAGCAGAGATAGTTTTAGTGCCCCCCAATCATAAAAGGCCCATCTCTGCCTCCAACTTTCCTTAAGAAAATCTTTCACATTTGATATTAATATTTTATAATTTTTCCTTTCTTCATTTTAAAGTTGGATTTATTATTCACCTCTCCCCACTTCCACGATAAAAGTAACACATACATTACAGTAAATTTGTACAATAAAGGAGAAAATCATGTATAACTTTTCCAAATCTATTGTCCGATTTTTTAAGGTGTGCCTTCTCATGAGATTCCAATATGGACTCTGCAGCATAAAGCAGCCCTCCTTGGCCCCCCCCAAAAAGTGTCCTGAATTTGAACATTTGGCAGAAAGATGTGACACTACAGGAGAGCGATATGCTATTCCACATCTGCCTGGACCACTGCCATGAGTAACCAAGGGTTCCAAAATATTCTAGGGCAGAATGAGGGTAAATTAAAGTTGAGCAGAAAGATAGGGCACCAATCTCAATTAGGGAACTTCCCAGAGCTCAGGTAAGTCTGCCAAGGAAGCGCCTTACAAAGGGCAGAATGATGCTGCTGTCACTTATCTGTGGGTCCTTGAAGTCTACCGACACTCTTTATGGTTAACGGTTTCAACAGTTTTCAGTTACATTTATCCCAGGACAGTGTTTCTCAAAGTGTGATACCAGGTCACCTTCGTCAGAATTACATATGGTGGGACTAACAAATTTGAATTTCTGTTAACAAGTTACACTATAACAAGTTCACCAGGTGGATTATATGCATACAATAATTTGAGAGCCAATCTCTGAAAAGGGAAAAGAACCAAACCATTACCATTTGCTGTACATATATAAAACTTAAAAAAAAAAAGAGACACTAAGTATAAGGGTGGGGGGAATGTTAAAAACTATATACTTAACATTTTTTTGGACACTTAAAATGAGCCAGGCTCTAAGTATTTTTAATGTGTTATTTAATTTAATCTTCATAAAAGCCATTGAACTAGTTATCCTAATTTATAGATTTTTTTTTAAAGCACAGAAAGGGAAGATAATGTATGAAAAGTGATTTTTGACAGGGCAGTGGGGAGGAGTGTTCCAGAGGCGACAGTTCTGGCAGACTAGGACATGTTCTCAATGATGAATAATTTTGGATTGATAATTGGCAATATCTTATAATGAGATACGAAATTAGATTATGAGCAACTGTGAGGAAGAGAGAAGGATATCAAAGCCATTTCCTATATTATTTTACTGAGGGTCAGTTCTAGTCCGACTGCACAAACAGGCATTTGACTGAGAAAGAAGCACAACTTTAATGTATGCCAGGAAGAAGCAACTTGGTCTGGTGAATCCTATCTTGGCTTACCTACTTTTGCATCTTATGTAAGACCTAGTGAGATTGTCACTAGGAAAAACAAGAAATGGATGTAGGGATTCTGCTCATTACATCGTTTAATCTAACCTCCACATAAGTCATTGGCATAGACTCAGTTGACAATCATTGCAGCTGTTGTACAGATGATCCACCTGCAATGATTGTCAACTGAGTCTATGCCAATGACTTATGTGGAGGTTAGATTAAACGATGTAATGAGCAGAATCCCTACATTAAGATGAGACTGAGGGAAGATAGTGGAAGGTAATGAATCCTGGAGTAAAACTACATCTCTGCAGGATTCTGTATGAGAAATGATCTTAACTCAGCTGAGGTTACTCAGGTTTTACCCATATCTTCTGAACCTGTGCTCCTGCATCTTCAGACTGCTATAACCTACTCACACCTGGATATCTTGGCATTATACCACTTGCTTCTCAAGGCAATTAAGCTAAAAGTAAATAAGCTTTTGTGCCCTTCTTCCCCCCTCACTTTTGTTGACATGTTATTCTCCACTGTGGTTGCAAATAACTCCATTTCAACAGCATTCTCTTCCTCTAATCCATACTATTATAATTCCTGGTTCCCAGGGAATTGAAAAGTTATTATTAGGTGTTATCTTGAGCAATCTAAAAGAACAGTTCTGCAAAAAGAGGAGCTGCTCCACAGGGTAGCAGCTGCACCTATGAAAGCCCTCAGCCTTGAGACATCACATCCAGTTATGCAGGAGGCAAATGCCATAAGCAATTTACCAATCTAAACACCGCAGGGCAGGCACCTGCTGCACATCTTCATATTTCTTTTGCCTTTTTTCTTGATTATTTCTCCAATCTCAGGGCTCTTCGCACTCAAATGTGTAATTTGCCAAAACCAAGCAATCACCTCCATATCAGTACAAACATTACCCCTGTTAGTGCTACATTGTTTTCCTTTTGGCCCAATTTTCAAGTCATCTTATCGTCCAGAAAAAAATTTTAAAGCCCTCAAATAATTCTATTATGTGTATTCTGGTCCCAAAATACACAATGCCAGTTCTATCTCCCATCACTCACCTCCCTCCACACATCCTCTCCCCAAACAACCAACTTTTTATCTCTTTTCTAACAGCCCATCTGCTGTGCCTTCAGGTAATCTTATTGCAGAGTGATTTTTACACCTTTCCCACCTGTCACCAAACTCTAACAGAAACTTTAAAAAACAATCCAAACACCAAATCTTTTTGAAGCCTTCCACGACCCTCCAAATCTTTGGGTGGAAAATTAGTGAAAGGGGGAAGAAATGTGGCTGGAAACTGGAGGCCTCAAGAGCTGAGAGGTGCAGGATCAGATTGACCCGCCAGGAAATGGGCACTGACGACGAGGAGGGTTAGTGATAACTTCCCCTACTTCACAGTTCTATGGTGGGGCATGATGAAACCATGACCTCTCTAGGCTTCAATTTCCCTCTCAATCTTACAAGCTGCCTTTAGCTTTCTTACAAGCTAACATTTTCACTGAAAAACCCACGTGCACCCAGGTGCACGCCCAATTCTACCTTAATCGTCACAGGTATTCTAGAGACAGTAAGAAGAGGAGACTGCCCTGTCCCCGCGCAGACATACTTTTCCAGCACTTCTCAATCTACCCAGTGAGAAAGGCCCAATCCGTGGTGCATCAAGACTTGAGCCATGGTTCCTCCAAACTCCCGATAGCAGGAGCCCTGGGACAAGGCACAGCGCAGCCGACCCCGGAGACCATGCAGGAAACGCTATTCCCCAAAGCACAACGCGAAAGCTCAACGGAAGCCTTGTCCCGTCTTTTTTACGGCTTCCGGACCCTGACCCCCACGGTCACTTTGTGTCTGATTTCTCCGCGCCAGAATCACTTGATGAAAAGACGGGACCTCGCCCTCCTCTAGCCCATTTGACGACTCAGGCGCCCCCTCTTGTCCAGACTCACCTTTTGCTGAGGGGCCGGACCCTCACTGCCACCCGCACGTTCGCCATCCTCCGGCCTCCGCCCAAGCCTCGCCAGTGGGCCCAGCGGCAACATCCCCGGCCCCCGCCCCAAGCTCAAGACCAGCCCCAGCTCAGCCCCGCCCGCCCCACGCGCCTCTCGGGACGGCCCCGCCCAGGAGCGCGCCGCAAACCGGCCGGGGCGGTGCCTGCGGAGCTTCGACCAATCATGAGCCTAGTAGGCGGGAGGGCGCCCCGTCCCACTCCGCAGCAACGGCCCCGCCCATGAGCGCGCCGCAGCGGGGGCGTGCCTTCCGAGCCCCGGCCAATCCTGAGCCCGGAGGGCTGGCGAGGGCAGGGACCCGACCCCCCCTAGGAAGAGCTCGCTTTTGTTCTCGTTTAGCCAACGGACAGTAAATCCATTGAGTCAAGTGAATTTATTAAGTTTTGGTTGGTGCTCGACAGTTTACAAGTTAATTTCCTGAATAGTTTTATCTACTGTATTGGCTCACGCTGTCATTTCTGTGGTTGAATATTAGGGGCAGAAATGAAAAGGAGAACACCGATGTTTTTGCTGTTTCAACAGAGTACTCTCTCTGAAGAGGCATTTGGAATGTGAAGTTTAGTGTTCTCTCCAGTGAGCTTCTCTCATTTGTGCTGGAACCTCATGACCACCCTGGCAGTTAGAATGTTGTGGGACAAAATTGGTTCATTAATTCACCCATGAAATAGCTATTGAGTACCTACCAAGAGTCACCTGCTGGTCGAAGGTGCTGAGGTTACAGTCTTTATGAAATTTAGAATCTACAGGAAAGGCAAATGTCAAATGATGCTAGAGATTTGAGCTACTAAACAGTAGCTCAGGGCTGTCTTTTACATTAGGGAGGTGTGGGGGGGGATTTATAAATTCACTTCCATCATAATGATGGTAAATGATGGTAAAGAGATTTAGTCATGTGTGTGTTTGTGTAGGGGGAAAGATACTACTTTATATAGGAACTTCAGGAAAAGCCTTAGTGATAAAGTGACATGAAAATATTTGAAGAGAATGAGTGGGTCATGCAAATATACATTTACTTAACAAATATTTTCTATGTAAGTACTTACGAGAATGGTGTGACAGTGGAGCGCCAAAGAGGGTAACATCAGACCACGATAAAGTTTTTGGACTTCAGGTGCACTGGAAAACCATTGCAGTTTTAAGAAGAGGAAAACAATCCGCTTTATATTTTTAATAATTTTTTTTTAAGATTTATTTATTTATACCTACAAGCTGGGGTACAGACCAGAGGCGTGGGGCGGCGAGAGGGTTCACCAGAGACAGAGTGGGGAGCAGAACAGGCAGATCAGAAGTACACTGCTGAGGGGAGCAGCGGGCGAGGCAGGAGAGGTCTGCCACACCATGTGGGATTCTCCCCAGCTGGGCGTCGAACCCGCGTCGCCGCCGACAGCTCCACAGCTCAGCGCTTAACCGCTGCGCCACCAGGGAGGCCCCGCTTTATATTTTTAAATGATTACTCTGGGTGTTGTTTTGAGGCTACTCTGAGGGATGGGGATGTGTGTCCCTGCGGTACCTTTCAGTGTCTGGCATATTCCAATAGCTGTTGACCTATTCAGCCTCCTTTCTCATCTCTTTTTAAAAGTACTCACTCCCCTGAGTAAACAATCAGGACAGCAGATTTACAATTCAGATTCACCTGCAACTCTAATCTTCTGAGTGGCGTCTCTACTCACTGTACTTTGCAGGGAAATGAAAAATAGTACTGATCAACTTTTCAAACTCAATTTTTGGACATATGGATACTTACAAAAAAACAGTAGCTCCGGGCTGTCTTTCTTTTACATTAGGGACGTGTGTGGGGGATTTATAAATTCCCTTCCATCATAATGATGATACTGTCTTGAAAAGGCTGTTCTGGAAGTATTGGCGTGCTGCCTGATTTTTCTATCATTTTTCCTTTTTTACTAGCACAGTAATAAATTAGCTTTTCACTTTGAGGTACATTTCAGCCTCAACTTATCTCAAACATTTATGAATTAGCTTGTATGTCTGCATTTTAATTGTGTAACACAAATAGAATCTTCTACCATGTAAGATTCAGACACGGGCTACAAAATTTTAGTTAGAAACAAGTTTGTTTTTATTCTGAAAGACAAAATAGACCAAATGTATATATAAAAAACTAGTCATATTAATATTTGTGAATACACACACACAAAGACACACAAAGATAAATCAGTAAGAAGTTTGAAACCAGGCCTCCCTGGTGGCGCAGCAGTTAAGCGCTGCGCTGTGGAGCTGTTGGCAGCGCGCGATGCGAGTTCGATGCCCAGCCGGGGAGAATCCCACATGGTGTAGCAGACCTCTCCTGCCTCGCCTGCTGCTCCCCTCAGCAGTGTATTTCTGATCTGCCTGTTCTGCTCCCCACTCTGTCTCTGGTGAACCCTCTCGCCGCCCCACACTTCTGGCCTGTACCCCAGCTTTTATGTATAAATAAATAAATCTAAAAAAAAAAAAAAGATGTTTGAAACCAAGCTTGTCTTGAACAAATTTCTGATGAAATACAACTAAAAGTTTTGCTTATGTGTCTAGGCAATGTTAGGCAGTGTTTATTTAAGATAGTATGAACACTCTTCTATATCTCATTTGCAAATGTCAGCTTCAAAACAAAATCCCTGGTTGTTTTAGCAGGATGTTTTTTGGTAACAATACTGCTTCCTTATGAACAATTACTTTATTCACCCACTATGTTAAGGAATGTGATAAATGGAAGAATCAGAGAACTCTTGTGATATAAAATGCACAATAATCTCAAGACAGGTAAGATATCTGAACATTTTGTAAGGTAAGCCTCTAGAAGTTTTAACCATAATGTGTCTTTTTCTTTTCTTTGCTTGCCTTCCTTTTTTTTGCCTAGTTCACAGATGTTAGGCAAGGAAGCCTTCAAAAGACAGTCAGGTATACTATGTTACTCTTTTCTGCATCCTTTGTGAAATCCCATTGGAAGAATCAACCTGCTTTCAGATTCAAGACAAATCTAATACAGGAAGCATTTTTTCCAGAAAAAGACAATAATAGCATCTATTGCCTGAGATATGATTAATGTACATTTATTTATAAATTGTCAGTTATATTTGATCTTGACTGGTTTCACTGAAAAGTGGAATGAAAATATGAAACAGTGGAAAATTCAGTTTGGTCTTAGAGAACTTGGGATTTTAGTACTTCAATATATAAAGAGGGCTTTTTAAGTATAACTAGCAGTAAAGTCTATAAATATCCTTGTTACAGTGACTAGAAATGAACTTTACATGACTTCGTATAATTAAGCAAAAATAAATAGTTGATGATCACTTGGCATTAATAGTTTGGACATGAGCTTTAGAAGTAAAAGATAGAGGAGGAATTATAATGTCATGTTTATGAAGACAGTTTTCTTCAACTAATATTTTGGGGATACAAGAGGAGACTTCTTTTTGTTGTTCTCGCCACTGGAGTATATTCTCTGTCAGTTCTTCTGTTTTAGTCACCAAAATATCCATCTTTGCCAAAGCTTTGCTCTGTAATATTTGAAGAAGGAAAACATAGGAGAGAAATTACATTTGTCACTAATTCATCATTATTATATTACAAAAGATTATAATACCAAAAGTTAAAACCTTATCTTCTCCAGGCCTTTAATAGAAAGGCTCTAAAATTGTGTTCCCCCACTTTAACTTCTTGATCATCCTCATTCTCAAGTCACCAAGGCTAGAAACTTCATTACCTTGGATATGTCCTTTGTCCAAATAGTAGCCAAGTTGTAGAAATTTGATCTTCAAAATCTAAAAATCTACACAATCTTTTATCTTCCTGTTTCAAATTTTTTATCTGAATGACTACATTTAGTCTCCAAGTTTCTCCTGTTCAGTTCTTCTCCCTAGTCCTCTAACCCACAGCTTATCAAACTTTAATGTGCACAGAAATCAGCAGAGGAGTGTTAAAACATAGGATCAGATTCTGAAGGTCAAGATCAATGAAATCTATGAGTCTGCCTTTCTAACAAGTTACCATGTGATACTAATGTTCTCTGCCATATTTTTAGTAAGGTTCAGTCTACTCTACCCAATATTTCCTCCATGATTAAGGTACAGTTCTGAGCAAGTCACTTCTTTATGCCTTACTCTAAAAAAAAAAAAACAAAAACAAAAAAAGTTAATGGCTTTCCAGTATTCAAACAGTAAAGTCTAAACTTCTAGTCTGGTTTCAGCATCAGCCAAAATGGAGTAGCACTGTTTTTCTGAATTACCTTTGCACCCTTATTTTCATGTCTTTCCTCACAATGCTACTTTTGGCCAAAGCATTCTTTGTTCAAATTTCATTGTTCTTCAAGATTCAGCTCACTATTAACTCCTATATAAAACCTGACATATTCTTACCCCCATTCTATTTATAAACTCCCTAAAGTGGTAGTAATTCCTTCTTTGTGCTTAGTAGATAGCATCTTCTTTATAATTCTCTGCTACACTCATTGTGCATATAAAATAATACTCTCTCTCACTAAACCCTGAAAATCTGAGGAGAGGGATTGGTCATCTGTTTCTCATGATAACTACAGTATAGTCCCTTACATAATGACTATAAAATGACTTCTAAATATAATATAAAAGGGCATCTTGATTTAAAAAAAAATTAGTTCATAATATTAGTCATCAATAAGTTAAACAAGGAGATTGCACGAGATTCTTATATAAAAGGACTAAAGATAGCTAAATAATGTGAAAGGCAGTGATGACGTACTTAAATACTATTCTTATACTTACCATTTTCTTTAGATTTGCATCTAAGTGAGGGATATTTCTAATTGTTTCAAGATGGGTTTCTAATTTCTCAATGAAAGTCACTGCCAAATCCAGCAGATGTACCATATATCTGAAAGAGGTGGGGGGAAAGTCATTTGGGTTTTTTTTTTGGCTTAGTTATTTGTGTTCCCTTCTGCCCTTCCCTGCCGCTTTACGTATGACTTTTTAATATGAGACAACAGAATTACAATAATGAGTCAAAACAGTCTTTCCGTATTCATGAAAATATAAGTGATAACAAAAGGTCCTTCCTTCTCTTTTACTTTTAGTAGGACTTAACTTGTCCCGGAAACAGAGACAACACTGATCTTATCTGGAACCCAAACTAATGTTAAACAAATGTCGATTATTTTCTCACATATATAAAGGAATTTCTTAGTTAAAACCTGATTCCAATTCAATCTACTCATTGGTGTAGACAGTAACTATATATGTACCTCATTGAAAACCTACACTTAAAACATTTTTCAATCTGTGCATTTGCGAAATGCTTTACAATCACTACTCAGTTCTTCTGGTGTGTGTGTATAAAATGTGTATATACACATTAATGGTATTGTACTGTACTGAATAGACTCTGATTATATAGACAAGAATGAGATTTTTAATATCTATTAATTTACTACAAGATAACAAAATATGACATTAAGCAAAGGAAGTGATTTGCTTTTGGTCGGGCAATAAGACACTGGTGGAGGGCCTCCCTGGTGGCGCAAAGGGTTAAGTGCAGCTCTGTAGCTGTGGCTGCGGCTGCGGTGCAAGTTCAATGCCTGGCCTGGGAGATTCCCGCATGGTGCAGCAGACCTCTCCTGCCTCACCCATTGCTCCCCTCAGCAGTATATTTCGGTCGATCTACCTGTTCTGCTTTCTACTCTGTCTCTGGTGAACCCTCTCACCACCCCACACCCCTGGCCTGCACCCAGGCTTGTATATAAAAATTAATAAATCTTTAAAAAAAAAAGAGGGCCTCCCTGGTGGCGCAGCGATTGAGCGCTGCACTGTTGAGCTGTCAGCAGCATGCGATGCGAGTTCGACGCCCAGCTGGGGAGAATCCCACATGGTGGGGCAGACCTCTCCTGCTTCACCCGCTGCTCCCCTAAGCAGTGTATTTCTGATCTGCCTGTTCTGCTCCCCACTCTGTCTCTGGTGAACCCTCTCGCCGCCCCATGCCTCTGGCCTGTACCCCAGCTTGTATGTATAAATAAATAAATCTTAAAAAAAAAAAAAGACATTGATGGAGAAAGTTAGCTATCAGATTTCCAAATGCCTGTTTCCTTATTTTATTACTATTTAATATTAATAAACTACATTTTCAATTTGATATCTTGTAATACCCCTATAAGGAGGAGGGTAATAGAAAGTATCTCCATTGTATGAAATGGGAAACCTAGGCAAAAATTTAAATCATTTGTCCAAGGCTTTGAGGCATATAAACTGTACAGATGAGACAAGAACTCAAGTTTTTTTCCCTCCTTCAGTTTCAAGTTTTCCTGACTATTTTTCATCTGCCCCTGTTTAAACTCCCCAACAGAACTTTTATATATAGGTAACATTAATGCAACAATAAATTTCCTTCATAGAATACAATCTACACATATTAAAAATGATTTAAACCACCTTACTTTATGTTACAGATCTAATTTCTTTCATTAAAGTTATAATGTATAATTTCCAAAACAATATAGGCGAAAGGAATTCTTCTCTTTACCACAGCTTATAACTCCTTAAAAGCAAAGGATTTTCTTTCTAGTTTGATATATCATAATTAGTAATAATGTTAATGTATATAAACACTAGTATATTGCTCAATGATTTATGCTATAAAAGAACTACTAAACTACCCCTAGAAAAGATCCGTAACAATGCCTACTTTTTAGTCTAACCTGTGATAAACAGCTTCAATAGGCAAGTTCTCCTGGCACATGGGTTTCAACAATCTTTGCCTTAGGGACCGCTTCTCTTTTAGCACTGCTTCCAAGTGATTATTCATGCTTTGCAGAATATGACACTTCTGAGCTACCCAAACCAGAAACAATAATTATAGTTAGCAATAGGACAAGTAATTTTTGAAATTACTAAAAGTTTCTTCTTTGCTTTGGTTGGATAAGACCAATGTTAAAAAAATCAATCCCCCCAGTTCCCTCTAAATACCCTCCCTTTGCTATCTTTAATAGCAATATCAGTTTTACTTTTAGTTATTTTCTCTTACTTTTCCAACTAACAACCAAATCCAGTGCTAAATCATTTCTAAGTATTTTTCAACTCAACTCCTAATTCAGTTTTTATAGCCAGTTACATTCTTCACTTAGTGTCTTTTTCTT